>CM052700.1:100904829-100932354 GCA_028551405.1 Uromys caudimaculatus
CCCGCACCAAACGGAACTTACCTGGTTGGTCACTGGCTTATGTTTCAGTCCAGGCTTGTTCAGGAGCCTTTCAATCTGGAAGTGGTTGAAGTTGGAGACGCCCAGAGCTTTCACCAGCCCCTGGTCCACCAGCTCCTCCATGCCCTGTCACGGGGAGGAACATCGTTTAGATCAGTGGTTCTCAACCTTCCTGCTGCGACCCTTTTGGACACTTTCCCTCATGTTTTGATGACACCTACTCATAAAATTATTTTTGTTGCTATGTCTTAATTATAATTTTGCTACTGTTGTGAATTGTGATATAAATATCTGATATGTGATCCCAGTAGAAGAGACATTCGATTCACCCACCCCACCCAAGGAGTCTTGAGAACTGATGACTTAGATATCTGTACGAGGATACAGGGATGCTGGCGTGCTTAGATCTTGGTAGGAGGGATGGGTCCTGCATGGCAGGTTAAGTGAAGCACTAAAGGAGCATTTTGGTTTACACTGTGGTGTCCTCATGGTTGCTTCCAACCCTCCTACTCTTCCCCAGCTCAGATGTAATGAGAAAGGAGAAGGCAGATTTCAGGTACTTTCTGTTCTCAACTCACTCAAACCTGGTTATCCAGGAAATAGGCCCTATGCCAAGAATCACCCCTACTGGCTCTCTGGGGTTTTATTTCACGGTATTGCAGACTGAACCTAGAGTTCCTCACCAGCTAGACAAGCACTCTATAGCTGAACTTTTCCCCAGACCTTCTACATTTCACGTGTCAATTCTGAGATAAGGTCTAAGTCAAACAGATTGGTTTTGACCTTATTCTGCTGCCCAGGTGGATTTTGAATTGTGAGCTTTCTGTAGTGAGAGTTTTGATTTCTTTAAAAACACAGTTATGTTGTGTGAACATGCTTTTGTTTTAATCCAGGTGTGGGATAAGAGGCTGCTCCACAGCAGGTAACTACGACTTGCCTCATGCACTAGCAGGGATGTGATCTTTGCCACCTACAGATAGTTTAATTTTGGGGACTCTGGTGGGTATAAATAAGAGAGTCCCCAGAGGGTCTGTGGGGGTGGCTGCTGCTCCCCTCTGCTGCTCCTGGTTCTTGTTGTTGCAGTTTGTCAAGTGGTCATGAGCAAGGAGACAAAAAGAAGTTGGAGATATCCTGACCTGGTGAAGATTGGACTTGCCCCAAGGAACCCAACACCCCTAATCAGCAGGCAGTAGTCTAAAGAAAGTTAAACCCCCTTTCCCCTCTAATGTTCTCTCCCTCCTACCTACTGTTGGGGGTTTGGAAGGGATCAGGGTGGGAGAAGGGTTAGAAGGGAGGTAAAGAACCCAATAGAATGTATGTGTGTGTGTGTGTGTGTGTGTGTGTGTGTGTGTGTGTGTGTGTGTGTGTGTGTGTGTTGTGTGCATCCCAACAACCTCTTGCCTCTGCCCCCAACATAACTGTGATTATCAGCCTACACCCAGGCCTAGCTGCTTACCTGAGTTGGAATTCCTTTCTTCCCTACCAAACACAGTTTGGTGTGCTTTGAGGAAGACCTTGAAGATATATGGACCCTGGTAGGAACACCTAGCCTAGAGCTGCCGTTGGGCTGAAATCTATCCTATCAACTACATGAAATTAGCCAAGGATTTGACTTTTTTTCTACCTACGGTGATCTTGTTCTAAACTTTCCCAAATTATCTAATCCTATAGTGGCAGCTAACAGTTGAAAATGAATTTATAATTCATTCATTATAAGTTCCCATCCAGTAGTTGCTAGAATATAAACATACAATGTGCTCCCTGCTTGAGATTCTTGCAGTCCAATTCAAGTGCTCAGGTTTCTGCCGATGCGCCGTCAGCCTCAGTGCTAGGCTACCTCAGCTCATTTGACAGCTTGAATATCATAGGCATCAGGAAGGATAGGAAGGAATTGTCTGATCCCTGGACATTACAGGGAGAGTTTAAGTTGGGCCTAGAAAGATAACATGAAGAAAAGTGGTAAAATTATGACCAGATTGGGAGGAAACAGGAGCAAGGGCTTAGAGGCAGGGACAAGCAGGGTGTGTTCAGCGGACACTGTGTAGTGTTTCCCAGTCTTGGATGCATCTTGCACCCTCTGAAGGCTCAAAAAGAAATGGGTGTCCTGACTCTACTCCCAGGGCATCCTACTGATTTCCTCTGGGATGCAGCATGGACATTAGGATGTTCAAATGCCCCTGGAGTCTTAGTACCAAGGTGTGAAGCACCAGGGTGATCGAGGAAGGACTTTACTAGGCAAGACAGTTAGCACTGATGAGAACTAAGGGTCCCAGCATCTTCTCAGCGGGAAGCAAGATAAATGGTACTCTGCAATCTGGGTCAGGTGTGAATAGATTTATGATTCATCTTGATCAATTTATGCTTTTTTTTTTTTTTTTTTTTTTTTTTTAGTTTTTCAAGACAGGGTTTCTGTGTGTAGCCCTGGCTGTCCTGGAACTCACTCTGTAGACCAGGCTGGCCTCAACTCAGAAATCCGCCTGCCTCTGCCTCCCAAGTACTGGGATTAAAGGTGTGCGCCAACCACTGCCTGACTCTATTTATGCTTTTTAAAAAATATCCTTTCTCTATTATTAATTGTGGTCAGTGAGGATTCTACTGGATTAGCTGTAGGTCCACAGTACCACCCCATGTTGACATATCTGGTAATGCTAGTGTCTAATCAAAGCCTCTGACCTGCAGTGTTATATCATCTGTCTGTCTATCTATCTATCTATCTATCTATCTATCTATCCACCTACTTTCTTTCTTTCTACCTACCAGTCTGTGGTGATTTGAATAAGAATGGTCCCCATATATTTGAATGTTTAGTCATCAGGGAGTGGCACCACTTGAGAAAAATTAGGAGGTGTGTCCTTGTTGTAATAGATATGACCTTGTTGGAGGAAATGTGTCGCTGAGGGTGTGCTTTGAGGTGTCAAAAGCCCATGACCGGCTTAGAGTCTCTCTCTTGCCCAGTGGCTCGGGATGTCGCTCTCTGCTACTTTTCCTGCCAGTGTGAAGCCATGCTTGCTGCCTCGATAACAGATTAAACCCCTGAAACTGTAAGCAAGTCCTCAATTAAATGCTTTCTTTATAGTAGTCATCTTAGTCTTGGTGTCTCTTCACAGCAATAGAACATTGACCAAGACAATCTATCTATCTATTTATCTATCTATCTATCTATCTATCTATCTATCCATCCATCCAACTATCTATCTATCCAACTATCTATCCAACTATCTATCCACCACTTTATAGTTGCAGTTCTCTGTCTCTACCTTCTGAGTGCTGGAATTCAAGGCATGCACCCACCATGCCCAGCTCAGCACTGTATCTTTTCATTCCTTTAAAATGTTTTGTGGGGATGGCTCTACAAATAGTAGTGCTTGAGGCCAAGACTGATGACTGAAGTTAATTCCCCAAAACCTGAATAGTTGAAGCAGAGAACCTACTCCCCCAAGTGTTCTCTGACCTCCACGTGTGCCATTCTCCCCAAAATGGATAAATGGATGTTTAGAAAAGAGAGAAAAACCTTATAAATAACAGTAATAAAATTAGACACAGTGCACTTGGGTGGAGTCACAAGGGGCCCTTTTTTTTTTTCCAAGCACACTTGGAGAAGTTGAAACTTACCTCCCAAGCATCCAAGAATGTATATTTACTGGTGAGAACATTGCCTTTATCATCTGTGGGTATAAAGACATTTCCAGACTGTAAATGCAAAACAAAAAGCTCATTAGGAGCTAACCTGGATACCTGGTTCTCTGGAGCAAGGTTTGAGGGCAACAGCGTGCCAAAAAGAAACACCTGCATCGCCACTTGTCACACTCTGGGGAACACACTTTAGACAGATATCTTCAATAAAATGTATGTGTCAATCCACTGTGGGGTATAACCCCCTTGTGTCTCACACTGATGGGCACTGTTTCACCATCTGTCCTTAATATGTTGTAAAAAGCCATTATCGTTACCATGAAAATTAACCCAACACACCCAAATCCATAGAAACTTGGGGGACATTTTGGTTTCAAAGCTATTAGACAAAGATTCAAAGATTCCATCAAAAGGGCATGGCTAGCAGGAGACCCTACCCAGCTTCTAGCCTGAGGTTTGGAGTATGCTATCGTCACCAAAACTTGGGCAGCAGAGAATTCACGTTCCTTCAATTCCTTTTTTCTTCTTTCTTTTTTTAAAAATTTGAATGGGTGTTTTGCCTGTGTGTACCACAGGCTTGTCTAGTTCCTGTGGAGGCTAAGAAGAGGATGTTGGATCCTTTGGAACTGGACTTGCAGACGGTTATGAACATCCATGTGGGTACTAGGAGTCAAACTGAATCCTCTAGACAAGCACTGTTCTCAACTGCACAGCCTTCTCTCTGACTAACCCCTTTCAGCTCTGAGGAGCAGGCAGGAGCAGGGCCCTAGGTGTTGAGCTTTAGTTCTTCAGACTGTAATGAGTATCTGCCAGCATTTGGGGTGTTGTTCCCAGATGCTCCTCACCAGTGGGGTGGTACTATAATTGACAGGAGAACTACAAGATCACCCCAAGAGATTCCTGTACCCTCTACCCAGGGAATGAATAAGAAGCTGACAGGCCAGTTTGCAGTTTGTCTCAATTGGCCAGAATCAGTTTCTCTCAAGCCATCTGTAAAAAAAAAAAAAACCATAAGCATGTGGTGCTCCACACATATGGCCCTAGATTGCCTCAGAGGCCATTGGTGCTGTGCCTAAAACTCCTGATACAGCCCAGCCCCTGTCCCAGCTGTGTTGACACAGCCCATCCCCCACCCCAGCTCCAACACAGCTGCTGTTTTCTGGCTTTTGCTTGGCAGCTAAAGATAGAGCAAAGAGCCGCTCAAACCTGAAGTCCCTGTGGCCAGTGAATTAGATACAGGTCCAGATAGTCCAGCTTCAGATCCGAGAGGGTTTTCTGGAAGGCTTTCTTCACCAGGCTTTTCTCAAAGAAGGTGGGCCACAGCTGCAGGGTGTGACAAGGGAGCATTAGGACCAGGGAGAGACAGGCCACATCTCAGTCACTCTCCCTGCTTTGAGGTTTGCAGCTGATCTAACCCCAGGACAAACGATTCATATATACTAAAGTTAGTTAAGTAAGGCAACACAGTAGGTCACCAGCACTCTGCAAGTCAAAGTCATAGATGTGTGTTCCTTTTGCTCTTGGTGTTCGCACATTTGATAACTGATTAACAGCTGATATTCCTGTGTTACTCTTCCTTGGCTGTCAGCTCTCAGGGAGCAGGAACTGGGTCTGACCCTTAAAGTTCAAGCATCCTGAAGCTTCTGGGAGCAGTTAACCCTTTCAGTACTCTCTGATCTCCAAGCCCATCAGGTGTGCCCACTCCGACAGAGGATCTATCTGTTGCAACAGTTACAATGTCCTGGAACAAGAGTGTTTTAGCATGCTGTGTCCACTACAGAACCAGAGCTCCTTACATACCTCACTCAACACCTCTGGTTTTTTAATAACACTTTATAATCCACACTTTTTATTGAATTGAAACGAGAGGAGGTACCTACGTGACAATAAATAATGTTCTCACCATTTCCAAAATACATGTGTCTGAGAATGTCAGGACCAGAGTCAGTGAGACCACAGTGTTCAGCAGTAGGCTTCAGGGGCCATCCTAACTCTACCCCTTACTGCTGCCTGGAGGGTAGATTCCACTGACAGAAAGCAGGGAGGAGAGGTTCAATGGAGCCATCTCTACTATACAAGAACCAATAAGGCAGGGGGACCAGCACCAGCACTTTCTTACTAGTACTAACTTGGTGTAGATATTCATGCAGAGATATAATGACGGAGAGAGGCTGAGAGAATACAACAAACAGGAAAGGCTAATAAAGCTCTTGAAGCTGCCCATACCCAGACACTTCCATTTGCCTTGAAGTCATGTCCACCAAGTGCAACATTGTACCTTGCTGACAATGAAGAGGTCCTCCCGCCTCACAGCCTTCTCTTTGATCTTCTCTTGGATGGCTTCCCCCACCTCATTCTCATTCTGATACACATAGGCACAGTCAATGTGGCGATACCCAGCATCAATGGCCGCCTTCACAGCTTCCTTGACTTTATCTGGGGGAGACTGAAAGGCAACAGAAAAGACCATTAGAAGCCATTCTTCCAAGTCCTCCTCTAACAAGCTTCACACGGACCAGATTCTCTAAACACAGCCTTGCTGGGATCTGTTTCAAACAGACACTGGGATTTGGGAAAAACATACTTTGGAAAACTTTTTAAAAGCAAAAAGGAAATTATTTTATTAATTTTTATGGTTAGCATATAATTGGCTTTATTTATGAAATATGGCTTGCTGCCAAATCTAGGGCCCAAGTTCAAGTCCAAGAACCAACATGGTAGAAGGAGAGATCTGACCCTTGTAAATTATTCTTCCAAAGGCCACACACACACCATAGCATAAAAGGTACTTGAGCACTTTTATGAACATGTTTGCATGCACAGAAACATACTAAGAAATAAATGAAAAAAAGTTAAGCCAGGCATGGTGGTATCTGTGCCTTTAATCCCGGAGATGTAGATGTAGAGGCAGGCTGATTGCTGTGATTTTTCCAGCAGCCTGTCCTACACAAGAATTTCCACACTAACCATGCTACACAGTGAGGCCCTGCCTCAAAAACAAAACCTCAAAACTCACCGATAGCCAAGTATACTGTGCAAACCTGAATCACAGCACAAGGGAGGTAAAGGCAGGGGGACAGAGAGTTTGGGCCAGCCTGGAACTTCAACTCGGTAAGGTGGCTCACGCTTGTAACTGCAAGCATTTGGGAGGTAGAGGTATGAAGTCAAGACCAGTTTCAGCTGCCTACTAAGCTCTATGTCTGCCAGAGTTACACATGCCTATCTCAGACAACAATAAAGAAATCCATCTCTCACAAAGTCTAGAAATCCTTTATGTAGTTGTCAAACATCAAGAAGTTCATAAACAGAGATCAACAACTGCACCGTCACTGGGACAAGGAATTGCTGCCAGCCACTCAGAGGCACTGAGGTCCAGGCCCAAAGCCCCACCCTCCTGGGCCTGCACTGAGGAGCACTTAGGCCTTTCTGGCAGCATCAGCTCCTCATCCTGAAACCAACTCCTTACAGTTTCTGCATCTGCTGTTGAAATTCCGAAAGTTCATCTCTGTGAAGTTTTCCCCGTGAGTGTATTCCCTGGAGGTCTGCAAGTGATTAGTTGTTGTTTTGACGGATGTGAAATTTCTGGTTTAGAGCAAACCCGCTTCGCTAAGCATTGGGATGAGCCTCTTGGAACAACTTGCCAGGAGAAATGAACACAGCCAGGGTGGGACCTGAGCTGACTCCAGCCCAGTCTCTCTGTCACCCTAATCCTATTCAGGCTTTAATATGTGGGAATTAGTGGGGGTCCTTATAAAGTGAAGGTACCAATTTGGTAGCCTGAGCTGATGTCTGAGACTGCACTTTCACAGGTTTCCAGGCTACTCGAAGTAGGTAACCATGGTAACCATGGGCAGCAAGGGGAGCCAAGTCATTTGGAGTTTAGTGTTTTTGTTCAAAATAATTCAACCAGAAACAAATACACAAGCCCAAACCTGTAAATTGTGAAGTAATTCTGAGGAAAAGCTTGCGAAGAGAATAACTGCCTGGAGATGATCGTTTGTTGTTGTTCTTTGTAATAATCCAGGAACAGCTGGGTACCCAACACTTGTTAAAGAAGTTATAAGCCAGCTTTGAGGCCTGAAACAGTACAAAAGCTGAAAGCAACTTGGATCCTGGCTGTAGAGGTCCAGCCTTACCCCACCCCCCACCCCACCGGGCAGATGCTGTACAAAGAGGAAGAAGTGCCAAGACCTGTCCCCACTTGAAAGAAGCAGCCGTCCAAAGATTGCTCACTCACCTTCCAGGTGCCCAGGCCCACAAGCGGCATCTTGGCTTTGGTACTGAGCTCCACGAAGGTGGCCATGGTTGCTGCAGAAACGGTTCAAAGGGAGCGGACAGGCGCCTTTGATCTAAATTAGGAGTCTGGCTACTGGCAAGCAACTGCAGCCTGGGGGCGGGCACTGGCACCGGAAGTTCATTTCAGTTTCTCATGGGTCTGACCAGCGTAAACACTGCAGAATACAAAGTTTCCCTGCTGCAGAGTGCAAGGCTCCTGCAGCAGTGCCCACACATGGGGGTGGACAAAAATAACAGGCCGTGAAAGATAAACGTGTATGTTTATTTAAGGAAGGTCATTGCTGCGAGAGTGGACACACTCTAGTGGACCCTGTGGATGTCCAGCAGGTTTTCAGCTGGGGAAACAATTTCAAGGCAAACAAGGAGGCTTATAGTAATCATTTTGATATCGATTAGTACTGATAGTCTACTACCCTCAGACCAGCCACATCGATTATTTTTGAAACCACTATTTCATTAGCTACAATATTAATAACAAGAGATATTGGTGCAAGATCAAACAGACAATTGGCTGATGTCCCTGCAGACTTTTTTTCGATTTTTACTATTTATTTACATTCCCATCGTTGGCCCCCCTCGATCCACCCTCCCACAGTTCCTCATCCCATTCTTCCTCCCCCTTGCTTCCAAGAGAGTGCTCCCCACTCCCACCAGGCCTCCCCTCCCTGGGGCCTCAAGGATTAAGTGCATCCTCTCCCACTGCAGCCAGACCAGGCAGACCTCTGTGCCAGGGCCCTTGGACTGGCCCGTGTATGCTCCTGGTTGTTGGCTCAGTCTCTGGGAGCTCCCTGGGGTCTGGGTAAGTTGAGTCTGCTGGTCTTCCTATGGTATTGCTCTCCCTTTCAGTTTCTTCAATCTTTCCCCTAATTCAACCATAGGGGTTCCCAACTTCAGTCCAATGGTTGGGTGTAAATAACTGCCTCTGTCTCAGTCAGCTGCTGGTAGGGCCTCTCAGGGGACAGCCAGGCAGGCTCCCATCTGTTAGCACATCATAGCATCAGTAATAGTGTCAGGCCTTGGTGTCCCCCCATGAGATGGATCCCAAGTTGGGCCAGCCATTAGACCGCCTTTCCTTCTCTTTTTATGTTTTCATTTGAATAGCAGTAATGTGAGGCTGGGCCAAAGAAGAGAGTATCATAATCTCAACGTCGTTAACACAAAAGCAAACACAGAGTAACATTATGTGCGGTTACAGTAGCCTCTGTGCCAGGCGTGAATCTGGGAGTGTAATTTCATCTGTGTTCACACAATCGCTGTAAGATCGTGGGGGTGAATTGTTCTAAAAGTAAAAATTACCTATTAGTCATTTGGACCCCTGATCACCTCTGACCCCTGTTCTCCCCTCTCCCCTGTTTCTCCCTTCCCTCCTCCCCCTCCTCCCCTCCTTTTCCTCCTTCCCCCCTCCCCTCTCCCCTCCTCCCTTCCTTCTTTTCTTTCAATAAGAAAAATGTTTCTTCATTCTTCTTTGCTTCTCTTGCAGATTTGATGAGTTGGCCATGCCGTCACTTGATTCCCCCCCCCCCCCAACTCTGCCCCTGGATTCCTTCCAGACTTCATTGGGGCATTCTCTTAAGTCAGGTTTGGCTTCAGAAATCAAGTTACTTCAACATAATCCTGGATGACAAGCAGATCCCAATGACAGGAGCTAAGATACTTTACGCTCCTCTGCCACTTTGCCCTTCGCTCTAGCTTCTCACCTCTTGGCTTTCCCAGTGCATCTAGTGAGTGAGGGACCAGATCCTAACCAAAACCCTATCTCTCACTTCATCAGGTACCTATCATGTGCCAGCCGCTGCACTCTATGCTGGGATGCAGTCCCTGCCTTCCAGAAGTTTGTGTTGGAGCCAGACTGGGGGCAGGGGAAAGTTCTAGGAACAGAGGATTAAGGAGGCACGTGTCGAACTTCTGGTGAGTGTGTGCACGCATGTGCATGTGGCTATAGAATACATTGCATCTACATACATCTATAGTATGAAGTGTTGGAGTCCAGGAGTCACCCCACAAACCACACGAACACCAGTCTCAGTCAGACACACACCCTAAGACTGATGGATCAGGGTTGTATAGTTCAGAATTTGGGGGCTGAGCTACGTACGACCCTGAACATCTTTCTCTGTCAGTTTATAAAGGCTAAAACCAAAATGAGCTCATATGCAGGTGCAGGAAACGTTGCTCAGTGGTCAGCTCTGATTCAAGCCAGTTTAGACATAGCAGTTCATATTGACCTTTAAAGTAATGGGTCCTACATGAAGCTTATAGTTGTGGAATTTCTTAAGACCAACAAACCTCAGAACATACTGAATATAACAGGATATGTGATCAGCATGACCTTGCCCTGAGTCAAATTATTTTTCTGTGTCAATGACTAGCAGGCAAATTACAGCAACAATATGAAATAGCTGGCAAGCATGGAACAAAATGACTACAGCTCTGTGTGGGGTGGGGATGGGGGAGAGGCCTCAACACAAAAGCTCTGGAGAAAGATGAAGAGAAGAGCCGTGTACTTTCAGACAGGATACTCACACAAGCATCATCCAGGCCAGAACAGGTTGGCCAGACCAAGTGGCCTGAAAGGCACCCTCATGGACGACACTTCAGAGATTTACCCTTGTCTTATTTATATGTAACATCCTCAGAATAATAATGAGCTCTGTGGAAAGTTACAATGAACAACTAAAACATCTGCTTTGGAAGAATTAAAAAAAAATCTAGCTGCAACATTCAACTGATATTTTAGACATTAACTCTCATATTAACATGAGTCTCCATTACATTTTGTTGTGCTTTTGTTGTGGAATTAGGCAAGAGGAAAATACAGACAATTGTTGGTAGGTCTTCCTTCTTCACCATATTTCATACTTTTCCTTGCTTTTATTAATTTTTTAATTAAAGGCTTATTATATATTCTAATCTAGCCTAGAGCTCACTGTGTAAAGCTCATGCTTCAAACTCAAGTTCCTCCTGCCTTGGTCTCCTGAATGCTTGGATTACAAGTGTGGACACCAAACCCAAAACCATTGTACTTTTCAATGCTAAACCTTATAGTCTCTGAACCAGAGCTACACAGGCATGTTCCAGAAACAGATACTTGATGATATTTCTCTGTCTCTTAACTCACTTGACATAACCCACAGACTTGAAAAGGTCTGAAAGAGAAGCCCTGACATTTCCCATATCGCTACTAGCAACATGGACTCCAACAGGTCTTGGAGAGAAAAAGTATAGATTTAAAATGATAATATTTGAAAGGGGAGTAAAACCATTGATAGTTTGGTGGCTTGCAGAGACTCAGAGCAAAGGAACAGCCTCTATTCAGATGCCTCTTGGGAGAAAGGACACCGGAGCTGAAAACCTCTGTTTCTCCCACCTCTCTTGAGACAGGGTCTCACTATGTCCCTCTGGTTGGTCTGGAACTCATTATGTAGACCAAACAGGTCTTGAACTTACCTCCCTCTGCCTCCCAAGAGCTAGAATAATATTCAGAAGTGAGCTGTATAATATTCAAGCTGTTAAACTTATTAACTTTGATTAGGAAGTGATCTATGGACTTATTTTCCCCCATCCAACCCAGGGAAGACCGATGACTGATCACCTGAGTGAACACAGGGTGGCCTGAATTCATAAAAGTATAAGAATGACCTTTGGTCTAATAGCCACCCCTTGCCAACCCTTCCTGATGGCTCATGCCTGTTATACCAGCTACTGGTAGGATGATTGAAAGTTGTCTTAGTCACTGTTCTATTGCTGTGAAGAGACACCATGAGCAAGGCAACTTTTATTAAAAAAATCATCTAATTGGGGGCTTATATACTGTTTTGAAGGATTAGTCATAATCATCATGGAGGAAAGTAGATAGACATGGTATTGGAGCAGAAGCTGAGAGCTTTATGTGCTGATCCATAGGTAACAGGCAGAAAGAGAGTCTGTGTCTTGCATGGGTTTTTGACACCTCCCAGTGATAAACTTCTTCCAACAAGACCACACCTCCTAATCCTTCTAATCCTTCTCAAATAGTTCTACTCCCTGATGTCTAAGCATTCATATATATGTGCCTATGGGGTACCATTCTCATTCAAAGCACCACTGAAGTTGAAAGTCATCCTTGACTACATAAGGTTTTTTGAGGTCAGCCCGATCTAAGCTAGGAAGTCTGTCTGAAAAAAAAAAAAAAAAAAAAAAAAAAAGCTGGGCAGTGGTGGTGCATGCCTTTAATCCCAGCACTTGGGAGGCAGAGGCAGGTGAATTTCTGAGTTTGAGGCCAGCTCGGTCTACAGAGTGAGTTCCAGGACAGCCAGGGCTACACAGAGAAACCCTTTCTCAAAAAAAGAAAGAAAGAAAAAGAAGATAAAATGGAAGAGAGAGAGAGGAAAGGAGGTAGGGAGGGAAGAAGGAAAAGGGGAAGGAAGGAAAAACAGTAAAGGAAAAGAAAAGAGGGGCTGAACAGATGGCTCATTTATCCCACAGGCATGGGGACCTGACTTTCTGATCCCAAGCATCCATGTAAGTAGTCAGGACCAGCAACATGCCTGCAATTTCAGTGCTTGGGAGACGGAGACAGACAGATGCCTGGAGCTCACTGGCCAGCCACTATAGCTGAATCTTTGAACTTCAGGTTCAATGAGAGACTCTGTCTCAGAAAATAAGGCAGAGTAACGATTCTACAATAGACTTCTGGCCTCCACATTTAGCCAAACACATGGATATGTACACTCACGTGAACACCTCTAAGTACCACACGTGCAGCATATACACAAATTATTTTGAAAAGGCTGCAAACACTATAAGTGTGCTTGCTTATCATGTATATAGTCTTAATTTCTACCCCCAGAACTGAAAATAAAGTTGTCCCTTATGTATCCCACTGTCAGTATATTGTATATAAAAATATATTTGTAACATACCAATGAGAAGGTGGGGAACAATTAGGGTTTTGGAATCACATATAACTATGTATAACTTGGCAAGTCTACATGGTGAGAATAAAAAGATTACATACAAAGTTTTCACATAAATTTCAACATTTTCTAAAATAAAAGTTCAGTGAGAAAAGTGTCATTAGTTTGCATTTTTACAAAACCTTTAATGTATTTTTCAATTTATGATAGCTGTATCTCTATCATCTATCTATCTATCATCTATCTATCTATCTATCTATCTATCTATCTATCATCTACCTATCTAACTACCTATCAACTATCTATCTCTATTGTTTTGGAAACAGGGTCTTCTGTTGGTCTGGAACCCTCTATGTAGACCAGGCTTTGAATTTGTAGCAATCCTCTTGGTTTGCTTGCAATTTCACTGTGTGCTTTGACAGAATAAGAGTTATCTTAGTTTGCTTCCTATTACTATGATTCACACCGTGACCAAAAGCACGCTGGGGAAAGGAAAAGGTTTACTTACCTTAGAGATCCTAGTCACAGTTCATCATTGGGGGAAGCCAAAGCAGGAACTCAAGCAGAACTCATGGAGGCGTTTTCGCAGGTAACAGTCCCTCTGACCAGCTGGCATATGTCAAGCAACAACAACAAAAGTCTAACCAGGACAAGAGTATGAGGAAAATTCACTTCTAGCATATTTATAAAAATGGTTTTGGTTTCACGAACTTCCCTGAAAGCATTGTGTAGATCCAAGACACATTTGAGCCTCTAGATTTTAAAAAACATCCACTCAGAGCAGCCCTGCATCTTCTGCAGATGCCTGTGTTTGGGCTCAGCCAGCACAGGGAAAGCAAATGTGACCATGAGCTGCAGTGACTTCAGGGTCCCGACCAAGGTTTAAAATGGGTATAAAGAACTATGAAGTTGTTCCCTACAGATGGTTTCTCCTACAGACAGCTCGAAACACTGTGGCTGTTTTCATAAATAAAGTTTTAAGAGCGTTAGTGAAGCATAAACTTACAGCTTGGGGATGTACTGAACCGGACCAGAGCTGTCAGTTGACAAATACTGGCTGTGATTGATTGATTACTTAGCATTGAAAACACTGTCTTCTAGACAGGTAGTTGAGGAAACCAGATCGGTGTTGGCAAAAACCAAATCAAACCAAAACAAAACAAAAAACCCCAACAACAATGACACCAACAAAAATCTGTCGAAAATGAAGGACAACAATTTGCATTAAAAGAGCCTCCCAGACTGGAAAGAACCTCCTTTCAAAGTCTGAAACACAGGCACATTTCCTGCTTTGTTTCTCTCATTTCTCCACCATGAAGGAATTGGCCTATATGAAGGCACTGTATGAGAGGAAATTTCCACTTCCAAAGGCAATTGATCATAACTGCTATGCAGTGGTCCAGTAACTCACGAATTGCTATTCTCTGAGTCCAGTACATCATGTGGAAGACTGCATATCTGTCTATGAAGAAACTATCGTGGGCTGATTCATGGAGATTCCAGTGGATTCGGACTATTCTTGGATGGAGACGACTTTAACACCACAATGGATTTTCCACAAATGGTTTCCACTTCGTACTTGAATGCTGCATGGTATTTTGATAGAGTTGTTAAATGCATTAGAGACTTCTCCATGGAAGGCTTGAGCTACGGGGGTAAGTTCTGCCCCGCCTTCAGTGGCATCAGGAAGGTTGGCCCTGGTTAAACAAAGGAAATGAGGCAGATGGTGAGCTGCTACATGTAGTAGTCCAGATAATAAAATGCTTGAAACAGCACAGGAATCTTACTTCTCATTTTCTGATGAAGAGCTGTCGGAAAGGGCAAAGGTATGGAGGCCAGAAATGGCAAATGAACAGACCCCAGTAGATGAACCAGGTGGCTACTATGGCTGTTCATCTGGAAACCTCAAGAGAATGAGGAAGACAGTTTATCAGAGCAAAGTGCTGACCAGAGCAGTTTTGAAGTGATGGGATTAGAACAAGCTTTAGAGGGGATGGAAGGGCTGTTCCCTGACTGGGTTTTCTGGGGAGAGGAACAGAACTGAAAATGGCACCAAGCAAGATGGCCAGACAGGTGAGGTGGGAGCCTGCAGGCTGTGAAGAGAAAGAGGAGGAATACCCTCATCTTGTTGCCTTATTGTCACTGTGCAAGTCTCTGCCTTTCAAAGCTGAAGGAAGGCCAAGGAGTCCTGGTCAGCACACAACAGGAACCTGGAATGTGACATTTAGGGGCAGTGCCCTAAGCTTTTAACACTTCCTCCTCCAGAACTGGTGAAGCAGAAGGTGAAAGGTTAGCTGGGGAGAAAAAAAGAAAACAAACAAACAACAACAAATTCCAGTAAAAATCAGCTGCCAGAAGCTGGCCAGAGAAAGAAGCAACCTTGGTCCCAAGCAGGGGGGGGGGGGGGACGGGACACAGGATGCAAAATCAAGTTTAAAAGCAGTCAGCTTTTGGGGAGACTAATATATTCCCATTATGCAGTTTTTAAGTTACTATAATTCTATTTTCAACCACCTTTTGGCCTTTTTGGACCGAGGCCAATGTCTTAGTCAGGGTTTCTATTCTTGCACAAACATCATGACCAAGAAGCAAGTTGGGGAGGAAAGGGTTTATTCAGCTTACACTTCCATACTGCTGTTCATCACCAAAGGAAGTCAGGACTGGAACTCAAGCAGGTCAGGAAGCAGGAGCTGATGCAGAGGCCATGGAGGGATGTAACTTACTGACTTGCTTCTCCTGGCTTGCTCAGCCTGCTTTCTTATAGAGCCCAAGACTACCAGCACACAGATGGTACCACCCACAAGGGGCCCTCCCCCCTTTGATCACTAATTGAGAAAATGCCTTACCGATGGATCTCATGGAGGCATTTTCTCAACAGAAGCTCCTTTCTCTGTGATAACTTCAGCTTGTGTCAAGTTGACACATAGAACTAGCCAGTACAGCCAGCATATACAGAAATAAACCTCTTTAATCGATAAAAATAAAATAAAAACATCAGCGCGGTGTATCTAACGGAAACACCATGTGACACTATGTGAATAAGTCATTCATAGTCCCATTTCCCCCTCCCTCCTTCCTTCCCTCCCTCCCTCCTCCCTTCCCTCTTTCTCAGTGCAGGGCTATGAAAATTCTACTTTGAAGGAAATAATAGTCATGTGAATTCATCAAAATCCAAAATATTTCTTAAGCTTCAACTAGCAGTTCAGTTATCTCGAGAGCATGGCGGGCATGGACTCTACTCCGTTAAATTCACAGCCAAACTCCTTTTCTTTATTCTTTGAGAAAGTTCTCCCTAAGTTGTTAGAGACAGCCTGGTGCTCGCTCTTTAGTCCCTCGCCATGAACCTGTAATCTGTCTGCCTCGGCCTCCTGTACAGTAAGGACTATAGGCCTACAGCACCAGGCCCCGCACGTCAGACTCTACTAATGCGTACACCCAAACCTCGTAGCTATCCTGGTTTCACATACTTCCTTCTTAGACCAGGCATCATTGATATGTAATGTCACCAAGTGCCACCATGTGGCAACAACGTCTAGTGTCCGAGTTGATACTTGTTAATGGCCCCAAGTAAAAAGGGGAAGCCAGTTAATTAAAAGATGAAAAAGATGGACCTTCTGGAAGTGGTAACATGTGCTCTAGTAACAAGAGTGGAGTGGAAGAGGCAGGGAAATCTCAGGGACATAAAGGTCAATCTGATCTACAGAGTGAGTCATAAGATAGCCAGAGTCAAATAGCAAACTCTGGCTCAAAATGATTAAAACAAAACAAAACAAAACAAGGGAGACGTACTTGTGCCTACAGTCCTGGCACTGGTACAAGGTGATGGGTAGACAGATAGAGATCTGGAGCCCAGGAGTTTAAAATTACCCTGGGAAACTGAATCATGGGTGTTGGGGACTGGGCAAGAAACAAAGAAAAAACAGAAAGTCATGAGACTAAGGAGACCAGTGAGCTGAGGTCAAGAAGATACTGAACCCCTTATAAGTATAAACCAGTGAAGCAATGGGAGATGGCAGGCGCTCTCTGTCATGTAACCCTTCACACATATCGTAAGGGGGGTCTACCCTCTGCTTTGACACATTTCTTGCTGATAACTGAAGGATTTCTCTCTGTTTAAGAACCACTCTTTCATTCCAAGCCTCCAATCCCCTTTGCTTTCAGCTGCATTTGGCTAATCCCCCATGGTTGAAGTCAACCTTATCTCCTTCCCGGGCAGAGAGGTGTTCTGCAGAGTTATAAAAGCCTGTGTGTTAAAATCAACTCTAAAATGCTCAAAACTGAAAGTTGTACAACACCCTCCTCATTTTCTCCGTTGGGTTCCTTCTGCCCTCACAGAGGTAGTTCCTCATCTTCTCTGCCTCTTGAAACCTCTTTATCAGACTTCAGCAACCCAGGCACACAGATGACTTTATGGCTTCATCTCTCAGCAGGTCTGGGGCCATCTGCCCTGCTTTCTCTGAAGCCCGTCTCTACTGCAGACAGAGCAAGCTGGGCTCTAGCCTCTGGGTTCACCCACAGAGGTGGATGGGGAAGATACCCACACTCCTCCAATGGGAATCTCTGGATCAATTTATGCTGGGGGAGGGGGCAGCCCTGGCTGGGGTTCTTCTTTCTTGTTGGTTCTTCTTGAGGCATCGGAGGGGCAAGAGCATCACCAGGTAAGACTTTGTCTTACTAGATATTTAGGGTTGCTGTATATAAAAAGTTTACTTATCTAAGTCTAAGTTACTATGCTACTGTAGCTGACCTGCCTTCTGTGATCCTCTGAGGCCAGAAATTGCAGTTTCTGGCACTTAGCACCTCTTCCTAAAAACAGCAAAGGATTAAGTAAATAGTCTTTGTACTATTCTCAGCAGGAGCGCGGGCTCCAACTTTCAACCTATTAGTCCAGAAGTTGCAGGAAGAAAAAGGGACAGAGAAGTGATTATAGAGTTTATTACTAAGTTGTAAAAAGTTTCCTATAAAAGCTATCTAAGGGGGAAAGCAGAAAGATCCTAAGTGGGGAAATGTTGGAGACAAAGGCCTTGGCCTTTTGCATATCTGCTGGACGAAAGATCCCAGGTTTGTCTAAGTCTGCTAGCCACAGTGTCTCGGATCGCTCAGCAGGTGTCTCCTTTAGGCCCTGACTCTTAGGCTCGGCTTGATTAGCATTTCAAGGTGCTCCAGCAGGCCTCTCCCTGTTTCCTCCCCATTGTTACTGCCTCCAGGTAGGGATTAAACGTCCGGCCTTTAGCTCAGGTACAACTATGGCAATATTGATGTCTGGTCGCATTATGGATTCTCCCCGCCCCTGCCATTTCCCTGCCCTTGTGTGCTTAAAACATTGTAACAGTAAAGATTTCTTTTGAGCTTGGTCGGATCTCGTCTTGCTCCAACGCATTCCTTTGTTTCCTGCTTCTTTCTATTATCAATGGCTTCCTTCCACAGCACTTCCACAGCACGGAGTACCCGCTGGCGGGAACTTCGAACCCAGAAGCTGTTACAGGGAAAAGGAAAAAATTCTAGTAAGGGAAAAATTCTAAAGGAAAAAATTCTCCTGCGGGGGAGGGGAGGGGATTTTTCTCTTTCTTCCCTTTGTCCTCAGTACTTATACATCTTTCAGAATACATGATCACATGTTATAAAGTTCATCACAAGTCCACACGAAAAATCAAATAAGCTGAAATAGAAGTTTACAACAGCAAATGTTTACATGCATATCCATTAGGAGTAATTATCTGACTAAACATCCATCACCTGTCTCAGCTCCACAGGTTCACTGAAGGTTTAAAACCATATCTAAGTTATTAGTGAAGCTTTGTATAGATAAACCCAGTTAATATTTTATCTTCTGTCCTAGCACCTATAATAAATCGTTAGTTCCCTTTTTATGACCTTTGGTTAATTGTTTTACAACTTCTTAGAATGTGCTCTGAGTAGGAGAAAGTCTGGTTACTATCTAAGAGCAATTAACTGGTGACACTTGGAAGACTGGCAGAGTTCTCATTGCAGTTTTGACTATCAGAATAGGACCTAATAGCAGTCCCAGTATAAAAGAGCTTAATAATCACTGACATAATTTTAGGAATTCTTATAGGATCATCATTAAGACTTAAGTCATCTATTTGTCTATATAGCATCACTATAGACAGTACATCTTCGTGGATCTGCAGAGATCTGCTCCAAAGAGGTGTGCTATTGCTTAGTGGTTGTTATATATGTTTAATAATAACAGGAAAAGCATATTAATAGCAGGAATCTTTCCTAAAATTAATCCCTTACAACCTTGCTTAATAAGGGCGAACCTGTCACAGGTAATGTATTAATCTGAAGCAGGCCATCTCGATATGATCACCTGCTAGTTATTAGCTCATCCATTTTGGCTCCTGACAAATTTACTCTTGTGGGAAAGCTAAAAATGCTGCTGACTGGAATTTTTCCTATATTGTAGGAAGAGGTGTGAGGTAGCAGTTTCTACAGAGTTTCCCAAGGAAGATGGTGCGTTCATAATATCTACAGAGGTGCTTACAACGTTGTCTAACAGTATTCCATTCCAATGACCCATGGTTCATATAGTCAGACATTTAATACATATTTGCTGGCTGTGGAGCCAGGATACCTAGCCACTGTACACTGTGCTGAATATAGAAGTTGGATAAAGGAGGATCTATACGGCAGATACCCCATACTGACAACAGGGAATCCTGCAAGTGAAATCTGCAGGTGTCCCTTTAGCACTATGAAGAGAAAAGCCACTCACTGATCAGCAGGCACATGCCTGTGTGCTCCACTGTCCTGATTAGTGATACAGGAATTGACTCAGGCTCCGTTACTCTTAATCTTCTGGCATTAAAGTCTGCAAAAATTGTTTGTTTACAAAGAATGTCTTTCTACTTTTATTTATTTATTGGTGTGCATGTGTGCTCACATGAGTGTGCATGCCACAGCTGGTGTGTGCTCACAGGGCAACCTGTGGGCATCATTCTCTACCGTGTGGGTCTCAGGAGTTGAACTCGTGACCTCAAACTTGGCAGCAAGCACCCTTACCAACTGTGTGACCTCACTGGCCTTGGTGCCTTGTGGGCTTGCTTTTTGAGACACAGTCTTACTGTATTAGCCTTGATCACTTGGTATTTGATATATAGTCTAGGTAACCTCGAAATTACTGCAACATTGCCTCAGCCTTCTACATATTTGTGTTCTCATTCTGTGTCTAAACTTCCAGTTCCCTTTCTGAAAGCTTCCCACCTTCCAGTAACATGATTTAAAACAAGCAGGTGCACATATGTTCTAGCTAGCATGATGGATGATCTCAAAATAGTGATGTAAATTAGGATTTTATCATAGTGATTGGTTTTTTTATGAACTAGATTATAATGAGTTATCTCCAAGGTCATTCATAATTAGACAAGCAAAATGAAAGGTTTAAAAATTAATTCTGAATTTGCAATACTGTATGCTGGACCTTGGTATCAGAGCAATCCTGTCAGTGTGTTAAAATTCTGTAAGACTCAGCTTTTCTTGGCTCTTGAAAGCCACCAGAATTAGCTTAAAGATACCAACCCTTTACATTGCTTTAATTTAATCTGTCAGCTGTTAAATTAGTAAGATAGTTCTCTAATAAATCAATAAAATTGAAAATAATGGGCGAAATTCAACGGTTTCCATTAACTGTACATATTTCTCAAGAAAAAAAAATAAGTACTGAGTCTAACACAGACATGCTAGAGGGGTGGTTTGAATGAGAATGCTCTCCGTAGACTGAGCATTGTGACGCTGGACTCCAGGGTGATGCTGTTTGGAGGTTGTTATGGGCTCTAAACCTCTGGAACTTAAGCCCAAAGGAGGTGTTCTAGACGTTGCTTTGGTCGTGATGTCTTATCACAGCAACAGAAAAGTAACTAGTGTAGCCAGCTACATTCACTGTGTTGGCGTTTGTGTTGCTGCATGCAGAACTGAGATGTACAGAAGGGAAGCACATGAGGGTAGCTTTTATAAACACGGGATTTCCTAGGGATCCATTGGGAACCAGTGGTTTTAAGATCTTAGCTAGACTATAATGCTGAAGACCTGGGAGAACTTGAATACATCTTAATCCCTGAGTCCAGGCTGGCTGACCCAGGCTGCAGCTTCCTCACCAGCCCCACCCTCTCTTCTGCAGTCCAAAGCCCACAGCTAGACCTGCCCTTGCAGTTAGATGTGACTTTGCTGTCAGCCCAGGCTCACCCCAATGCTGGACACAGGGCAGGCCTTCCCTGGGGCAAAGCAAACCCTTCATCTCATGAGGGCTGGTGTGACTGTCATTTCTCATGTTCTCTGTCACATTCCACCCGGGCGTTTGTCTCACGAACAGAAACGACATGGATAAGTCATACCCTTCTTAGTGATTTCCTACTTAAACTCCGCTGGTTTGTGACAAATATTGAGCAGTCAAATAAAGGCATAATAATGCTCCAGACATTGCTTGAGTAGTGAGCCAAAAGCCCCAGATCTCAGAATATGACCTTAATATTGAAGGAATGGTCTTTGCAAACAGAATAAATTACATTAAGATTCATTTCTAGGTATGATGGTGTACACCTTTAATCCCAGCACTCAGAAGGCAGAGGCAGGTGGATCTCTTTAAATTTGAAGTCAGCCTGATCTATGTAGTTTTGGGGCAACCAGGGCTACATAGTGATTGATGGTGGTAGTGGTAGTAGTGATGGTGGTGGTGCTGGTGGTGTGGTGGTGGTGGTGATGATATAATGGCATGTTTGGTGAGGGTGGGCCATGAATCTAACGGCTCGTTTCCCTCTAAGAGCAATATGAGAAGTCAGAGAGAAATCAGTACTTCTGAAGAAGTAACTACAAACTAGGAGAGAGTCAATGAGGAAAGCACTAGAGCCTCAAAAGGAAGTACCCCCGCCTCCTCTCTCTGGTAACTTGACGGAGGGCCAGACTAAGGAATGGCCAGAGTGGTGTGTCCTAATCTCAGAAGCTGTGTGAACTGGTAAGACAGAATCCAGGACAAAGGTGCAAGACACACATGATGTTCCACAGCCAATGTGACTTCTACAGGAAATGGACCCCACACCTCTTGCTTCTCCAGCCCTTCGACTTCCTAACAGAGTCCCATTGAGCAATCCTAGAGGAAGCCATCTGACCAGGAATCCTGGAGCTGTGGGTATCTGCCGATTCCTCACCACCGTGCACGCTGGAGGAAAGGCGGGATCTGAGAGCAAGCAGTAGACGACACAACTTTGCACTGTCATGACACTGACTGCGGGGAGCAAAACCCACAGTTTTTGAATGCTTTTCTTTTTGCCAAAACATTTGGAGCAAATATGGGCACATGTGAGCATTTTTAAATTTGTAAAGTAGGTGGCTAGATGTCCTTTATATTCTTTTCTGTGCCTTTCAAGATGACTGCAGTGTTTCCAAGAAATATTATAGAAAAAGAACATGTCTCAGGCTAATGACAATAGATGTTTTTTTCTTGTCCAGACTCTTCACTTACCACCTTATTCCACTGGTTGTGGTGGCACACGCCAGTAGGATTTGCTGAAGGAGGCAGAGGCAGGAGGATCACGAGTTCGAGGCCAGCCTGGGCTACACATTTAAGCCGGGCAGTGGTGGCGCACGCCTTTAATCCCAGCACTCGGGAGGCAGAGGCAGGAGGATTTCTGAGTTTGAGGCCAGCCTGGTCTATAGAGTGAGTTGTCCAGCGCGCTGTTTGGTCTTGCCAGCAAGAACCCACGCGGACACACGGATCCTTCTGCAGCAATGCCTTTATTGCATGATGAAAAGGAGGAAGACCCCGGGGGCCCCAAAATGGCGCTGCTTATATAGCCCTGAGGCAGCGTGTCCTCCACTGGTTGGCACGCCCCGGGAGTGGGCGGTGATTAGTCATGTACACCCATAATGCGCAAGCGCTTCGGGCGAGCCACCCCACGCTATCCACAAGTTTCCTCAGAGTGACAGCGGAAGTCAGCGCCATCTTGTAATGGCGAATACTCTAACCGCTCCTTACAGTGAGTTCCAGGACAGCCAGAGCTACACAGAGAAACCCTGTCTCGAAAAACCAAAAATAAATAAATTAATAAATAATAAAAAAACAAACAAACCACCTTATTCCCAGAGATGTCCTTTGTGGGTCTCTGACTCTTCCCCCACGAGCACTGACTCTCTGGCCTGACTGGGTATTAAAGGCAAGGTTGGGGAGCAACAAGAAGAAAAGGCCAAGAAAGCCACAGGGAAATGGAAGAGGTAAGAAGACTTGGGAGGAGGAGGTGGGCATCCAATTGCCTTGAGCGCCTTCCTTTGAAACTTAGGGTTAGGCACCACGCTGCACAGGGATCTCAAGCAAGCAAGTTCTGGGCTTCCCCACGCCTCCATTTCCTCCCATGCCAAATGTGAATGAAAGGAGTTGGACCCAATGAGCTCACTCACTCAAAAATCACTTCAGAACACGTTGGATATGTTTGTTAATATCATGATTCTTTATTATTTTATCTGTATACCCTGAATGTTACTAGAGTTCCTGGTTTTTGACAAACATTTGATCAGATCAAATTAGTGAAATTCGCCTCTCTGAGTCACTTTGCTTGCAACAGTCTGTCTCTGGTTCAGCGTGGGGATTTAAACACAGCCTTGTCCACAGCCCGATGTCAGGCAGGCTGGGCTTAAACAGGACTCCAGGAGTGAGGTGTGCATCAGCAAAGAGGAAGCCTCAGGAGCTGATTCAGCTTCAGTATTCTGCGTCATAGGGATATTCTTCCATTTTTACTGTCCTGCAGCCACAAACATGGAGGAAACATTAGTTCATGCTTTTGGTTTTTAGAGATGGTCCCATGTGTCCCAGGCTGTCTCTGAACTTATATAATGGAAAGCAACTTTGAACTTATGACCCTCCTGCCTCTGCCTCCAGAGGACTATAATTACACGCATATGCCACCAGGCTGGATTTTTTTAAATTAATTAATTAATTTATTTATTTATCTTATGTATTGAGATTATAATACAGTACATCACTCCTTCTCCTCCCTCCAAAATCTGCCATGCCCCCCTCCTTGATCTCTTAGGAATATATATGTATATGTAACAGGAATGAATGAAAAAGAGGCCATGAACTTGAAAGAGGCCTGGCTTTGTGGACTACTGGGGATCCAACTCAAGGTTTCACAGATACCAGACAAGAACTCTCTCAACTGAGCCACTTCCCCAGCCTGGGCGTACTGATATGTTATCCGTAAGAATGTACTCTGTGCGTTCTCAGGCTTCCCTCACCCCACACCATGATCTTCCCCTTTAATTGATGAGCAGAGCATTTGAAAAGAGGGTAGGGAAGCACACAGTAGCCAGGTCATCAGAACAAGGTCGTGTTGATACATCATCAGAGACCGCCACACATCCCAGGGTCTCACGAATACTGTTTGAGTTCATTCCACCTTATTGAAAAGTGGGAAATCATGTTGAAATCGACGGATTGGTTATTGTATTGTGGTTGTTGTATTAAACAAGGCAAGATAAGCCATGAGCTAGGATCTCTGTATTCGATGGCTGTGTGCTGCAACTGTTATTATCATCCCTACTCTGTAGATGAGGAAAGAGAATTGGCAAAGCTACAGATCCACCCAAAGCTTCATAGCTACTGAATGACTGACATTTGGATTAGAAGACAGCTGAGCTTACTTCCGAGAACACCAATCTACTACCTCCACTCATTTATGTATCTATCTAAAATTAACCTATTTGGTGACCAGTAAGCATCACGAACATGCCTCAAGCCAAATCCTTGACTTCTAAATCACAGTTCTGATCTTGAACTGCTCATATAAAAAACAAAACCAACCAAGCAAAACCATGTTTTTTAACCTTCTCCAAATTCAACTGGCTGTTTTCTATTGGAAGCCAGGTCCAATTGTTTTCCTTTCTTCCCTGGATTGTTACAGTAGCCTCCCTGTGGTCTCTCAAGCAGAAGTCACTGTGAAACTTTTAAGACACATCAGATCATGCCAGGTTCCGCTCACATTCCCTCCTGGCTTCCAAGCTTCTTCCATTTTAAAAATCAAAGTCCTCCTCATAGTTCATGCCACCTGTATGCCCTTAGCTTTAAAGCTGTCTCTGAATTCATTTCTTCCCACAATAGCCCTTCCTCATCGGCTGCAGCTTAACTGGCTTCCCGATTCACCTGCCCTAAATCCACCTCAGGGCGTTTGCGCCCACTGTTGTAATTACCAAAGGTGTTGTCCTAATACCGCATGGCACATTTCTCATTCCTTCTGATTGTGACTTTATCAGCAAAGCTGTCCTTGGACCATCACCTATAAAGCCACTCTTCTACCAAGACACATTGTATCTTACAACTTTTACTAGCTTTATTTTTTTCTATGGCATTTGTTACTGCCTGATATACATAGTTAGAGCTACTTCAGATATTTCTAGAATACAGGATTGGGAAACACGACCCTTGTATAGTGTGATATGCCAAACAACTAGAACTAGTACACGTAGCACATTACAGATAAGCCAGTTAGTGAGAGAGAGAGAGAGAGAGAGAGAGAGAGGATTAGCACTCTGGCCTCCTGCAAAGGAATAGCGTATTGCTTCTGAAAACTCTGGCTCTATGGATAAACTTCAGAGACTTAGTAGCAATTGGCAGCCATGATTTCCCATGACTCAAATTTTATCTTTTCAAGATTTCCAAAAAAACAGTTTTTGAAGATAGTGTTATCCCGAATGTCTTCCAACCCTTCTAGCTAACCCTCCACAACTTCAGAAAGCTCATACATAACCCTTCCCCACTTACTCAGGCAGCAGGCAGGCCCTCCAGTTTCTGTTGAAGCTAAGGACAGTGGCCATCTCCTCGTCACTCAACTGGAAGTCAAAGACCTGGAAGGACAAGAGTCCTGAAGCATCCTTAGCAAGGTGAGGGCTGGTGCCTGAGGTTGTAGGGATTCCTGTCTGCACACATCATTGCATACAAACCATTTTCTAGATTAAGACTGAATTATTTATAGAATTCAGTGTTCCAAAATGAGAGACCTTGGACTTGTAGTCACAAAATCTCAGTCTGTGCAGTATCTAACCCTTGAGGGACGCATGGATTCTTCAGGAAGGGCATTTCCTCAAGTCTGGTCCATACCTGTTCTCCAGCTAAAAGGTTGCTTGCTGTGTAGGCCAGGGTAGCCTGCACTTGGGCAGGCTATCTATGGCTCTTGAGCTAAGTGTTCATGGGAAAGCATAAGGTGCACCCGTGCTCAGAGCTAATAGCGCTGCTCTGGGCCCCACCCTCAGTCCATTTGTGGCTCCCTGGTGGTTTATCTCAGCTCTGCTGAGGCCACCTCCCTGGGACAAGAGTTCACAAGATGATGAGAAATTGGGGAAGACACACGGATAACTCAGAAATGGGATGAGAAGAAAGCCTAATGGAAGTCTTCGCAACATACATACATACATGTGGTTGGTCACTATCTCACCTGAATGTTCTCCTGTATACGTGCTGCCGTCACAGACTTCGGGATCACCACCACATTCCTCTGGACGTGGAACCGAATCAGAACCTGTATACAAAAGGTGAAGAAGGCATGTGTTCACTAAAACAGGACCGTGATGGTTTAAATGAGAATGGCCCCACAAGTGTGTGTGTTTGGAAACTCAGTCCCCCAGTTAGTGGAACTGTTTAGGAAGCTTTAGGATGGGTAGCCTTGTTGGAGAAGGCGCATCACTGGGGGCAGGCTTAAGGTTTTAAGACTTAAGTCATTCCCAGGGTGCTCTGTTTCCTGTCTGTGGTTTGAGATGTAAACTCTTAAATGTTGCTCCAGCACCATGCCTGCCTGCCTGCCTGCCTGCCACCATTGTTCCTGCCATGATGTTGATGTAACTGTAAGCCCCCCCCCCAAGGCCTTTCTTCTATAAGTTGCTTTGTTCATGATGTCTTATCACAGCAACAGAAAAGTAACTAAGACGAAGATTATCTCCATGGCTCCCTCTGACTCTCTTATCTCCCATAATCCTGAAAGCAACTCCATGATTTCTCTAGTCGGGAGTGAAGACTTGGCAAGAAGCTAATGAACGGGAGTGGTCCTTGTCTGACATCAGCAGTATTGCCTGGAGATGCAAATAGACTTACATTTCCCATTACATCCACTTCAAGGGATTAAAAGAAGGCAATACGAAGAATAAAACAAGATTCTGAATGGATTGCAGGGTTGAAAGTGGGGAGGCACGTTATTTTACCTGGGCTGAGGTTTTCTTGTGCTTGGCGGCAATCTCTTTAATTTTGGGGTCCTCTAATAGTGAAGGGTCCCCTGGCTTGGCGCTAAAGGTGGAAAGATAGCTGATGTGAGCAAATCTCCAGGCTGTTACAAGCCAATGACCCCACTTCCATGACACTACCGAGGCCAAGCATCAGAGCCTTCTTTCTCCACCTGCAAAATGGGCAGGGGATCCTCCTGGAGGCTTTGTGTCTTTCCTGTGCTCCCATCTATAGGCTCTGCAGCCTCAGTAATTTTCAAAGGGTACCCTAGCATTAAATAGTAGAAGCATTCTTAAGAGGTAAGGAATCCTGTCTTAAAAAAAAAAAAACCAAAAACAACCCCCCCCCCCAAAAAAAACCCAAAAACACGTTGTACCCAGCCCCATGCAATCCTATTTGGCTGTGTCATATATATTGTTATAGAGTCATTTTGTCCAGGTACATAAGAAATTTATACCAATACTA
>CM052700.1:100932454-100949746 GCA_028551405.1 Uromys caudimaculatus
CCCGCACCAAACGGAACTTACCTGGTTGGTCACTGGCTTATGTTTCAGTCCAGGCTTGTTCAGGAGCCTTTCAATCTGGAAGTGGTTGAAGTTGGAGACGCCCAGAGCTTTGACCAGCCCCTGGTCCACCAGTTCCTCCATGCCCTGTCACAGGGAGGAACATCGTTTAGATGGCTCTAAGAGGACACAGGGATGCTGGGTTTAGTCCTGAGATAAGAGGAATGGCTATACAACCCTCCAAGTTTTAGGTAAGCTGCAACACAGGAAAGAAGTATCAGCCAGACAGTAGTAGATGCTCATCGAGAGGCAGATGCTACTGGGAATGTATGTGCCCCGCTCTCACCTTGCCCAAATCTGGGTAACCTGAGAAAATGGGTTCACTCAATTTTGCCCTCTATCTCTCTTCCCCAAGTGTGTGTGTGTGTGTGTGTGTGTGTGTGTGTGTGTGTGTGTGTGTGTGTGTGTGTGTAAGATAGACAGAGGGAGGGAGAAGGAGAGGGAGAAAGAAGGAGAGAGATTACAGACTGATGCTGGGACTATTCAGGTACTCTATTGTTAAGCTACATCTCTAGCCTTTTTTAAACTTTGAGATATGGTCTCTCTAATTATCCAGATTAGCTTTGAACTTCTTCTGAAGCCCAGGCTAGCCTCAAACTTGTGATCATCCTGCCTCTGCCTCCTGCACCTGGATTACAGGCCTGTGTCATCAGAGCTAGCTTCATAACTAATTTCTGACCCCACTCTCATCTGGATCTGAAACCTGGCACCAAGTGACCACTTGTCACAACCACAACTGTGCATTAACCCTGAGAAAAGGTACTTTTTAAGATTTTTTCCCCCCAGAATGAGCAATTTAAAATTGGTCAAAAGATATCATACCTGAGAGTGGCAGCTACAGATTCAACATGCATTTGTAATTCATTTATGATAGGTTCCTGCCAAGAAGTTTGCAGAATATAAAAGTATATACAGTGTGCTTCTTTCAGTGAGCCATGAGCCTTCACAGTGAGGCTGCTTGGGCTCATTTGACAGTTGGCATGGGAAGGAAGGAATACACATGGGTCCCAGAATGAGTATAAACAGAGTTTAAATTGGGCCTGAAAAAAATAATGTAAATGACAGAAATCATGAACAGGCTGGAAAGGACAGCAGAAGCGAGCACCAGCCGCAGAGCCGGCTGTATGTGTTCGGAAGCGAGCACCAGCCGCAGAGCCCGCAGAACGTGTTCAGGCCACAGTTTACTGTTTTTTAGCTTTTGTGCAACTCAGAACCCTCTGAAAGCTAACATTTTTTAAAAATGTTGCTGGGTGTGGTGGTGCACACCCTTAATCACAGCAGTCAGAAGGTAGAGGTAAAGGCAGTGTATCTCTCTAAATTCCAGATCAGTCTGGTGTATATAGTGAATTTTAGAACAGCCAGGGCTATGTAGTAAGAACTTGTCGAAAGAAAGAAAGAAAGAAAGAAAGAAAGAAAGAAAGAAAGAAAGAAAGAAAGAAAGAAAGAAAGAAAGAAAGAAAGAAAGAAAGAAAGAAAGAAAGAAGGGGGGAGAGAAGAGGGAGGGAGGGAGGGAGAGGGGGGAGAACAAGAAAAAGAAAAGTGTTGGGCGACATTCGACCCCACTCCCCGAGCTTCTTACAGACTTCCTCTGGGATGCAGCACAGGAATTAGGGTGCTCAAAATTCCCCCAGTGATGTCAGTGTACAAAGCTGAGAGCCACCAGAGAGAGTGAGGAAGGACTTTGCTAGGGAGGGCTGCTGAGTGCTGATGAGATCTGAGGTCCCTGAACTCCCCAGTGTGGAATGAGATCATTTACATGTGCTTGTGTGTCCTAAGTGAATCTGGTTTGCATGTCTGATCCACCTGGCCTTCTTTACATTAATCTCCTCTACCCTCTTCTGGAGTTTAGACAGTGAGGATTGCTATTGGATTAGTTGTTGTTCCAAAGTGCTCCATGCGGACATGGTTAATCCTCCTGTCTCTAGTTAGAGCCTACAGCTTGTTTACTTATGCCCTTGAAAGATTCCAGCCAGGCCGTGCATATGGGAGCACTTGGGAGGCAGAGGCAGGCAGATCTCTGTGAGTTCAAGGCCAACCTGGTATACAGAGAGTTCCAGGATAGCCAGGGCTATACACAGAAACCCTGTCTGGAAAACGAACGAACCAACCAACCAGTTTCATTTAGCAACAATTCTTGAATTAATTTATAGGACATATTACTAGGACATAGGACTCTGCAAATCAGGGATACAGCTATGTATCTGTGACTACATTGCTAATTCTCATAGTTAATTCAGTGTAAGAACTACTCGTGGGGTTTACATATTTCCATGTGTATTACATGTGTAATATATCCATGAGGTATTACTAAGTTATTTACATGGTCATACATGACAGCCATCCTGTTAAGTTATTAATAATATACTCGTGTCAATACAAAAACAAATGCTGAAATCTTAGGCTGTCTTGGGAGCTTTGCTACACAGACTATTCATTGTTTTTGACTCTATTCATGTAAAACCACTGCATTGGTCATTAAGCCATTAAGCAAGCAAGCTGGCCCTGTGTTGTTGGTCGTTTAGAAGCCTCTAATTTTTCCCTTTCCCACCCAAATCAGAAGGCCTCAGGAGAATCTAAGATCCACTATGGAAGTAAGGACAGATTTTTTTAACTTTATTTCCCACTGTTCTGGGGATGGGATCCCAGGCCTTGTGCTTAGTGAGTAAACCCCATCACTGAACTAAATCCACAACTTCTAGACTTCCCCCTAGACTTTCTTGTAACCAGCGATCTGTTGTGAGCACATGTAATTAATGATCTACTTGCCAGGATCGACTCCTTTCAAATACATCTCTGGGTGTTAACTTTTCCTGGGAGACCTATTCAGCCCAGACGGGGTGCCAACAGCAGACCAAAGAAGTGGCCCGCATCTTTAGGTTTATCACCCAAGTCTAAGCTGATAAAACAACCAATTTAACTCGCTTCACACAGAACCATGAGTGAGGAGCTACCCATAGGAGCAGGAGCAACTTTGGGGCTGCTACACCACCAAAGAAACCATCTCCCCAGCAACCACTAACCTCTTACATATCCAGATACAAGAGGAGGGGTCTTGTGTGCTGGCTCTTGAGCTGCTCCGGAGCTCCTGGTGGTCTACCTCATGACCTTCGTGAGCCCTCTTCCCACCCCCATCCCAGGAGGGAATGTCATTGGGTCCAGTCTTGTGAGGGTCTCTTGTTTACAGGAGACTTCTTTGACTACAAGAAAGCAATGGCCATGCTATGGCCAGGGCACAGCATCCTACAACACTAGGACTGCCGTCCATTCTAAAGCCCTGGCTGTCCTTCTCCTTCCACTGGCGTGCATGTCTGTTGTCTATCATGGCCATGGACATCTGTTCTCTATATGTTCTTGCTATCTCCAGTTACAGTTCAATGTAGCAAGAACACCATGCAGAGCCGGGCAGTGGTGGCGCACGCCTTTAATCCCAGCACTTGGGAGGCAGAGGCAGGTGGATTTCTGAGTTCGAGGCCAGCCTGGTCTACAGAGTGAGTTCCAGGACAGCCAGGGCTACACAGAGAAACCCTGTCTCAAAAAAATAAACCAAAAAAAAAAAAAAAAAAAAAAAAGAACACCATGCAGGTGGATAAATATTTTTGGACACAGAAGACTCATATTTAATGTCATTATATCAGTTCCCCCCTCTCAGGAAAACCAGTGTGAGTCATTTTGAAGTAGGGAAACATAACACAAATTCAGGGCTGCCAGACAAGCCCTGAAGACTCCTGGAATCTTCATGACAGCTTGCTTAGGACGAGCTTGTTACTTTTCCTCTGTTGACATTTGCAACATATAGTGGCAAAGACTCTTTTAGAGAAAAGTATCCATGATTTATCTAGCTTTTGAACATTAATGATGCACATCAAGTATTGATCTCGGTTCTTCAAAGGACAGAACTCATAGCGTGAATTGCTTGATTTTAGAAAGCATTGTACCTGCTTTTTCTTTTGTTTACATATATGTTCACTGTTCACCAAGCCCTGGGCTAAAGGCTCTGGTAACTGGACTCTGGAGTCAAATAGATTTGAGCCTAATCTTAATTATGCCACACCCCTGCTCCATGACATGACCACTTCCCAGTTCTCAAGGTTATTGGTTTTACCATTTGTACATGGGAAACATCCCTCGCAGGACTGGTAACTAATGGGCTCTGGCAGAGCCTTGGATGTTAGCTCTCTTCATCCTTATCACACCCTCGAGGAGATATATGTATATCTCAGTAGAATGTATTATGTACATTATGTGAGTGCCTGTTGTGTATGCGTTCCTGTGTGTGTGCAGAGGTCAAAGGACAAATGTGTGCTGCTCCCCACCTTTCACCTGGTGTGAGGCAGGGTCTCCTTGTTTTTCATCTCTGTGTGTGCCAGCCTAGCTGGCCAGAGATCGTCAGGGATTCTCCTCCTCCCATCTTGCCGTATGAGCATTGGAATGACAGACATGAGCTTCCATACCTGGCTTTGTATGGGTTCTAGGTCCTCATGTTTGTGCAGCAAACACTGTACCACTGAGACTTCCCATTAGCACATATGTAAGAGGGAACTGGCTTGAAAGAGTTAAAATTTTCCCTAGGCCAGCTGGGTGTGGTGGTGTGTGACTTTAATCTCAGCACTGGAAGGCAAAGGAAGGCAGATCTCTGGGTTTACAAGTTCCAGGATACCAGGGCTGCAGAGAAACCCTGTCTTGAAAACCCAAATTTAATAATAATAATAATAATAAATTTTCCCTAGTTGAAGTCCTAATCATCACCTCAAAAACATGATTTTTCATCTCAGCACCTAGGAGGCAGAGTCTGATGGATCTCTGTGAGCTCCAGGCTAGCCAGGGATGCAGTGAGACACCATATCAAACAAACAAACAAACAAAAAACAACAACAACAAAAGGTAATGATTCTAGATGAACTCTAAACTCAAACACAGTAAGGAAGGAGTTAGAAGAACTAGAGAAAAACAGACAGAATTACACACAAGGCACGTGGGTCTGTTCATACCACAATGGCAGTCTTGATAGCACAGTAGAAGCTGAAACCTACCTCCCAGGCTTCCAAAAACGATGTTTTACTGGTGAGAATATTGCCTTGCTCATCTTTGGGAAATAACTCCTTTCCCGGCTGTAAATACAAAACAAACACTCATTGGTTGCACCTGGTTCTATGAAGCAAGGATCAAGGACAGTGAAATACCCAGTACCTACACCTGGCTCGGGGGGTGGGGTGGGGGGGGAACACTTGCAACATCAAATTTCAACATCTCTATCCTAACCTACTGTGGTTAGGTAAACCCTAAACTACAGAAACTGCTGGACCAGTTTCCAAATCTGCTATTATATGTCATAGATGTGATCAGGAATTTCCATCACCTTGGAAGCTAATGCAGCACGTAAGACTCTGGGGAGTCTTGACTTACCAGAGACCCTCCGAGTGAGCACATGGAGTCGGGGATTGGTGCAAAATGCAAGAGAAATGTATTGATTCATTAGCATGCTGAGGTCGCTCTACATACCAAGCCGGGAGGGCGACCTCGCGGATCCCGTTCAGGGACCTTATATAGGATTTTAGAGCAGCTGCCATTAGGCACAATGTGATTGGCAGAACAGTGTGACTTTTAAACTGATTGGTCTTTAGGGAATGAGGTAGCAGGGGCTTAATCAGCCCCTCCCTTCCAGCTGACTTGCTTTCTAACCTGTTTCTTACATGTGCTCAGAGGGGGGAGGGGACCCTGGTGAAATATCTCAAAGTGTCTGAGCTGACCTCTCAAGCATTATCTGGATCCACATAAACTCGGGGGAATTTTAATTTCAAGACCACTAGGCAAGGCTCTGATTCCCAGCATCTTCACACTTGGTTCAGCCACTCCCTCGGCATGCTTTGACTGGCAGGAGTCTCAGCATGCTTTGATTGGGTAGGAGGGCTGGACCCTGGAATACAATACCCAAGACCATCCCAAGGCGTCTCTTGAGAGAGCATCACTGGACACACAATCAGCAGGAAGTTGGTAGGGTCACACCCGCCCTCCCCCTCACCCCCCCAGCCCTGTGTCAGCAGCTACAGATAAGCACAGAGAACAGCTCCAACCTGAAATCCCTGTGGCCAGTGAATAAGGTAGAGGTCCAGATAGTCCAGCTTCAGATCTGTGAGGGTTTTCTGGAAGGCTTCCTTTAGCTGTTTTTTCTCAAAGCAGGTGGGCCACAACTGCAGAGTATGACAGCAAGGGATTAGGAAATGGAGAAAAAGAGTCACACTCACTCACCCACCCTGCTCAGAGAGTTAGTCTGATCTAGCCTCAGGACAGACTATATTTAACCAAACTGGCTAATTAATATACATGATCCGATATGCAAGGCTCAGTGAGTCAGGTCATTTCCTAAGGGTTGAGGGCGATATGTTTTACCATGCTTATAGCATTCGATGTATTTCTTAGATCACTTAGCATTCTGGTGCTATTTGTAGGATAGTCCCATATCCCCAAGATACCAGGCCCTAATGGCGAATTACACAGAGTTAAATGGCAGTGCTATAAGGAGTCTGTGTCTCACACCAGATGCAGTTTCCAAGTGGGTAGAGTGTGCCAGCTAGTGATAGCCAGTCAACCACCTCATTCTACACATCTGTCTCCTTTCTTTTAAACAGCATTTTATAATTCACCTTTACAGAGATAAAAAGATATTCCTATCCAACATTTAAAAAAAAATTCTTTCTACATAGCCACTAAGAATACAGTACTGAGTGGTATGGCTCAGGGCCCATACTTTTTTTTTTTTTTTTTTAATGTATTTATTATTTCAATGTATGCACATACACTATGTGGGTGGGTGCCTATGGAGGCCAGAAGAGGGTGTCAGACTCTTTGGAACTTGAGTTACAGGAGTTGTGAGACACCTGATGTTGGTGCTAGGAACCAAATTATGGTCTTCTGAAAGAGCAGTAGGTACTCTTTACCTCTGAACCATCTCTCCTACCCTAAGACCCACCCTTAAGGGCAACCCTAGCATCTGAGTGGGCAGAAGGATCTCCCTGACAGAAAGCATGAAAGTCAAGAGTATTCAAATCTCAGAGGCCATCCTTGTTATGGGAAAAATGACTAGGAGGATTGGCCTGCAGCAGAAGCGCATCAGTACTGGCTTGGAGCACGGATATTTACACCCACAGATGTAGCGAAAGCAAGGAAGGAGGTTAGGAAAAGCTGGAGAAGGCTCTTGGTATGGACCAGATTCTACCTGCCTTGAAGTCATGTCCACCAAGTGCAACATTGTACCTTGCTGACGATGAAGAGGTCCTCCCGCCTCACAGCCTTCTCTTTGATCTTCTCTTGGATGGCTTCTCCCACCTCATTCTCGTTGCAATATGCATATGCGCAGTCAATATGGCGATACCCAGCATCAATGGCCGCCTTCACAGCTTCTTTGACTTTGTTTGGGGGAGACTGAAAGGCAATAGAAAAGACCATTGGCTGCTCTTATACCAAAACCTTCCTCCACAGGCTCCACCACACAGCCCAGTTTCACCAAACCACTGCATTGCTGGGGGCGGGGAGGGGACGCCACTAGGGTAGAAAGTAAACTTTTCAAAGGAGAAGAAAAAGTGAACTGTCATGTTCACCCACCCTGTGTTCTACTGGAGCTAAAAGTCAGTTTCCATCTAATGTACCTGGTCTTAAAGGAGCTTTTGTTTCTGGGGTGACTGATGGCTCCCATTGCAAGTTGCTGAAAGCCAGATTCAACTCTGCAGTGACCCAGAGGATTTCAGCCCCAGACAGTGATAAGAATGTGAAGAATGGTTACCTATGGTAAATCCAGACTCGACCACACAGCAGCTTGCACAGGTGTGCTCACAAATGAAATACAATCAACTTTTTTTAAAAGCAGAAAGCCAAACTACTGGGTATGGGGGCCCGTGTGTGTAATCCAAGTATCTGGGAAACAGGAGGATTGTGAGTTTGAGGCTAGCTTGGGGCACATAGTTGTCCCCAAAATAAAACATAAATGCAGAAAAAGCCTTTTATCAACAAAACACCTAGCCGAACCAAAACAAAACAAAACCTCTTTCACCAAATCTAGAAATATCTTGGTTAAGCGTCGAACACAGAAAAGCATCTGAGAGATAGCCTGGGAAAAGAAGTGGCCTCTAGCGGTCCAGAAGAACCTGGGTCTTCCCAAGCATCATGCCTGCCAGCGTTTCTATAGATAAGAGCAGACTCTCCCCTGCTCATACCACCTCCTCATCTTTAGAATAACTCCCTTGTCAAGCTTTCTGTCTGATTTTGAATTTCTGAGAGTTACTTCCGGTTAGAGTGTTTGTCAGCTTGGTAGAAAGTGAAATTTATAATTTGGAGCAAATTCAAGTAAGATTTTAACCCAGTGCTAAGAGGCCCCACCTCCGTCCCACAAGCAGAAGAAAAAGACAGTGCAAAGAACAAGAGACAGAGTCTCTTAGAAACCAGTTCTCTTAGAGACGAGGACTCCAAAAACAGCTCCTGGGGGTGGCTCACACCTGTGATAATCTCTAGAGGCTGAGGCAGGAGGATTGCAAGTTCAAGGCCAACCCAAGCTCTGACAGTGAGTTTAGGGCGGCCTAAACTCAAATGTAAGTCCTAGTGTCCAGAAACCAAATAGAAAGAGCTCCTGGGAACAAGCTGACCAAGGGAAATAAACCCAAGGGCAGAGTTAGGAGATAGGGCAATGCCAGACTTGTCTCAACAGAAGCTGGGAAATCTGCTTCACCAGAAAGTGGGATGGACCTTGGGGCATTCTGCCAGGGGAGCACACTGCCAGTCAGGATCTGAGCCCAGGCTCTGTGGACTTCCTACTTAATTTGATGTGCTCAGAAAATGGTGTAGTGTCTTGGTAAAGTGCAGGTGCCAGTAGCCTGGGCTGGAGTCTGAGACTCCACCTTTCCACCCAGGCTTCCAGACCACATGCTGCAGTTTTTCCCCCATGGGCAGCAAGTGGAGCTAGGTCATTAGGAGCTTTTGGTGTCATGCCTCTGAGTAACTCAGCCAGAAAATGATCAAACCAGCCAAAACTTATAAAATGTTAAGTGTCTCATAAGCTCAGAAGAAAGCTTGCTAAGAGGGTAACTGCCAGGAAAGCTTGAAACCTGACACTTCTCAGGGATGTCACTGCTGGGGGAAGTCTGTCAGAGCTTTGAGGCCTGAAACAGCACAAAGTCAAAAACAACTTGGGTTCTGGCTCTAGGGTTCCAAACTCCCAGTAGATGCCATAGAAAGAAGAGGAAATGAATGCCAAGACCCTGCTCGAAGGCAGCAGGTGTCCCAAGACTGCACACTCACCTTCCAGGTACCCAGGCCCACAATAGGCATCTTGGCTTTAGTACTGAGCTCCACGAAGGTGGCCATGATTGCTGCCGAAATCTCTCTGCGAGCAGATGTCTGTGTCCTGGTTAAAGAGGCGGATGGAGGCTTTATGTCCTGCATGAAGAGGCAGGCTCTTACTGCGTGAGCAAGCAGCCCCACCCATCCCCGCCCTCCCACTCCCCTATCACGGCACTGAACCGGAAGTCCATTCCAGTCTTTAGTAAGATTTAAAGTGTAAGTGAAGATTAGTTATAAGCCAGAGGGAAATCTCTCTGCTGCAGAATATGAATTACTTTGGAGAGCTACTTAAAGATTTATGAGCCTCAGGAACATGGGGTGAAAGATCCTTCGAGCTATATTGTTAGATGTGTTTGGATTACCACATTGTGTGGAGACTGTAGGTATTCGTGAGGTTATTTGAAGCAAGTAAAAGTTTTCAGAGGCAAAATGAGGAGGCTACATAAATTATTTTGAGATAACTGTTGCTGATCACAAAAGATCAATGACAGAGGGGCACTAGTCTGAAATTAAAGGACAGTCGGGCAGATGTTGCAGAGGAGAGAGAGAGAGACAGAGACAACAGAGAGGGGAGGGGCGGGCAGAGGGGGGAGAGGAGAGAGATTTTGAGCAAGACTATGGAAGTGTCTGTTTTCTAACCCTCTTTGTGTTTGTTTGTTAAGTTTTAATCATCTAATCGCTGGAAGATTGTGAAAAACACATTTCCCCTGTTAACCACTAAGACAGGATCCTTTCTTTGATAATATTTTCTCTTTCTCTCTCTGTCTCTCTCTGTCTCTCTCTGTCTCTCTCTGTCTCTCTCTGTCTCTCTCTGTCTCTCTCTCTCTCTCTCTCTCTCTCTCTCTCTCTCTGCTTTCTCTCTCAGCCTCCTGTGTTTCTGTCTCCCAGTCTTCAGGGAGACTTCCCTAGCCTCCTCTTTTGAGGTCAGTGAACCCGCCTGAGAGCTGCCTCCAATAAACCTGACCTTATCTACTTTTAAATTGGTTTATATTTCGTCAAGGGAGATTATCAATACATAGCTGAGGAGGACTTTGAATTCTTGATCCTCCCGACTCTACCATCTGAGCATTACAGGTGTGGATTGCAGAAGCTTCTGTTTCCTGTCTTTTTAATTTCCAGTGTGCTCCGGCCTGGAGAGATGGCTCAGTGGTGAGATCGATCTGCACCCACATTAGACGACTCCTAACTACCTGTAACTCCAGTTCTAGGGGATCCAACATGCTCTTCTGGCTCCTTGGGCATCTTTAAATACTCTAAGCCTTCCGAGATTGCCAGTCCATAGCATAACCTTATACACTTAGGGGACCTCTGCCCCAATGGTTTGGCATCTCATTTCTGTTTTCCCAAGATTACTATTCCATTATCACAGGCACCACAGTTTGCTTATTCATTTCCTTCTGGAAGAGCATAGAGACTTCTCCCCTGTTGATTTTTCTCTTGTCTCACCATGATTCAGCAATTTAACCATAGCTGAATGTTGAAATGCTAGTTAATGTAAACAGGAACTTATTCATGGGAGAGGGGGATTTTCGGGGGTGGGGGGAGGGGGGATCAAGGGGGAACTTATCGGCTTGTTGACTGTTTCTAGAGGAGAAGGGAACAGCAAAGTCTTGGCTGTAAGGATTGCCATTCAGGATTCAGTTCAAGTGGCACTGGAACAGTTCTGACCGACTGGAGCTCACTATAACTCTAACCCAGGGGAAATGACATAGGCTTTGCCATAATGTGACATCATTTTGGGTTGACACAGCAAGGTATTGTAGAGTGTGTGTGTGTGTGTGTGTGTGTGTGTGTGTGTGTGTGTGTGTGTGCGTGTGTGCGTGTGTGTGTGTGTTAGTGGCTGTTTTGTTTCTTTATTTAATGTGTATGAATGTTTTGCCTGCATATATGTCTGTGCATCATGACCGTGCCTGGTGCCCTTGGATCCCAGGGGACTGAGGTAGTTGACTGATAGCTGTGAGCCACCATGTGGGTGCTAGGAATCAAACCCTGGCCCTCTAGAAGTGCTCTTACCTACTGAGCCACTTCTCCAGCCCCATGCTCAAATCAACTATATAAAGTTTAATGAAGGCTTGCTTAGATGCTTTCTAGCTGCATTAATTTTCCAATTTACCCCCGGTTTATACTTCATTACTTTCAACTTTTGCTTGTTTCTTATTGTTGTGTATGTGTACGGCACGTGCATGAGTGTGGGCGCATGTGTGTCATGCGGAGTTCAGAGGACAACTCTCAGGAGCCGGCTCTCCCTCAGGTTTGGACGGCAGGTTACAGAAGAATTCCAGTCTGGGAGAATCAAGCAATCAATCCCCATGCCTAAATACTGGGGGCCTGGCTATTGGCATATTTCACATCCGCCCTGCCTCTTTGACCTTATTCATGAGGACCCTGGCAGGATTGAAAACAGGTTGGAGGCGCTTCCACAGGCACGTCGTGAGCAGCTGGAGATGACCAAAGTGGAAGAAATGGAGCAAGCAGACAATACGTCAGACATTATTACATCCCTCATTGGCAGGGGACGTTTGGCCTGGCTGTTTGCAATAGCTTCTTCTGTTGGACAGGGAGCCTCCTACTTCGACATGTGTGATCAAGACATTCATGTATTTGATAAATACATGAGTTTAATTAAGAAATACATTGTCTCACCAGGCAGTGGTGGCACACGCCTTTAATCCCAGCACTTGGGAGGCAGAGGCAGGCGGATTTCTGAGTTCAAGGCCAGCCTGGTCTATCTACAGAGTGAGTTCCAGGACAGCCAGGGCTACACAGAGAAACCCTGTCTCGAAAAACAAAACAAAACAAAACAAAACAAAACAAAACAAAAGGGGGGGGATGGAGAGATGGCTCAGTGGTTAAGAGCACTGACTGCTCTTCCAAATGTCCTGAGTTCAATTCCCAGCAACCACATGGTGGCTCACAACCATCTCTAATGGGATCTGATGCCTTCTTCTGGCACGCAGGTGTACATGCAGATAGAGCACTCATAAACATTAAATAAATAAATCTTTAAAAAAAAAAGAGTTTCTAGAATAATGACTTTGTTACTAGCACTTGTTCCTGGTGGCATCCATCCACTGTACACTATGCTACATTCATACTGAAGCCAGAATAGAGGGCAAAAAGTAGTTTCTGTACTGAGAAAGCATGTTAGGGCAGGCATCTGGAGCTCCTGACCCACCCCCAACACAAAGCACTGTGCAGCTGTAGCGTTTCCTCCACTCTGAGGAAGGACAAGGAGAGGGGCTGCGTGCTTCAAGGCAGACTACTCTCACAACAGCCAGCCTGGACAGGGGAGGTTGGTTAAGCCAAGAGGCACCCCATGGGGGACTTTTGGTGCCCCGTGTGCAGCTGATGGACGCTGGTCCTGGATGCTCCCAGGTAGAGAGAGCTCCTGGAGTTGTTCCCTTAGGCTACTGAGACCTTGGAACGTCAATTGCATGCAAGATTAAAGTCTCTGTAGCAATAGTTGGACGAAAACATGCATTTTATTAAGATGGTATTTAAGAAACTCAAAACTGATAGTCTTTTTTTCGGCCTTGAACTTTCTTTGTAGCAGAGGATGACCTTCAGTGTCTGATGCCCCTACCTCTACCTCCTTAAGCCTGGGATTAGCTATGTACCACCATGCCCTGTGTTTATGCCATGCTATGGGTTGAACCTAGGGCTTTATGCATGCTAGAAAAGCATTCTACCAAGTGAGCTATATTTCCAGTCAAATCATATATTCAGCACAGGAATGGAGTCTCAGGCCAAAGCCCAGAGAAAGTCTTCAACCCTGCTATGCCCGGAGATTAGACTAGAACATTGCTGGTGCTGCCCTCTGGTGTGGTCTTTCTAGGAAAGAACTGGTTTATTGTAAGACACTGAAATAGCAAAACAAAACAAAAACCTTCAGAAACACTGTAAATATCCACTATGTCCTGCAAAACAGTAAATCCAGAAACACTCTTACCAGGGAAATCAAGGAAAGACACAAGTTATTCATAAGCCACTAGCCTCTTTTCCTTTGGGGCTTATGATTCACAAAAAAACTGGAATAAAGCCAAAAAAGACATTATACCCTTTTGTTCCACCTAGTCATAGCTCATCATATCAGGGAAAATATTTTATTTTTTATCATATTTATTTGTTAGTTTGTGTGTGCATGTGAGTGTGTGTGTGTGTGTGTGTGTGTACGCGTGTGTGTGTGTGCCCGCGTGTGCCCCAGCATGCATGTGGAAGTCAGAGGGCAACTCTTTGAGTGTCAGTCTTGTCCTTCTATGTGATTCTTGGAACTCAAACTCAAGTTACCATGCGTGGTGTTAACCACTTGTAACCACTGAACCATCTGGCCAGCTTAAGCAAGTTTTTTTATACCCCACAAGAGCCCAAAACAAAAATGACAATATCAACAAAACCACATCACATTCAATAGACTTATCATAGTTACTATCACCCTAGAACTCATGTGTTTTGCAGACAACTAGAATGATAGGAAGAAATGACCCTTCCACAGATGGCTGTCATGTGCCAGTCTCCCCTAGATAGCTAGCTCTGCTTCTGTGAGCAGGCATCTTCTCTCTTCACCACAAACTCCTATTCTTTTACTTAGAGATCTTTTTGTTTATTTAAGTGGGATTTTTGCCATGGCCTGAACACTCACTATGTAGCTCAGGTTGGCCTCAGGCTCCTGAGCGCCAAGATTGTGCATGCAAACCACCGGAGCACAACTTTCTTCATCATCAAATCTGGTAGCAACTGATCTGGTCTCAGAAGCGATTCCTAAAAAGGTTGTCTCTGAGGGTGAGTGTGGCTGAAAGGGCTCCTTAGACATTGAGGCTGTGAGTTGTCAGTCTGCTGCCTTGTGGGTGGGATTGTCCTATGTTCATTCAGTCAGTCTTAGCACTGGAAACAGGCTGAGCAGGAAGCTCCGGAATGTGTGGAGCAGTGGTCTGTGACCGGCAGGAATGTCCATAGCATGGACTGCACAGTGCCTGAGCAGAGCGACCTCACTTGGGAAGAAAAGTGAACATTAAAAATGATAAGGGTTGGAGAGACGCTCAGCCAATTAAAGCACTTGTTCCTCCAGAGGACGAGGGTGCAATTCCCAGTTCCATGTAGCAGCTCATCTGTAACCATCTAACCCCAGTCCCAGGGATCTGATGCCCTTTGCTGACCTCCGAGGGCACCAGCCATGCACGTGTTATACAGCCATACATGCAAGCGAGACACTCATGCACATAAAATACAGAAAAGGGAAAAAAAGATTAAGTGATGGCAAATGAAAGAAAAGTAAAAATGCGGAGAGAATGAACCAGCAGGTCCGCATCTAACTTCCGGTCAGCCCGGGCATCTAGCTTCTGTCCCCTTGCAGAGACTTAGAACAGCTTCGTTCCAGAAGTTTCTTGAGAGGAAGGACACTGGAGCTGAAAACGCTTGTCAAGAACTCAGAGGTGGCTGGGCAGTGGTGGCGCACGCCTTCAATCCCAGCACTTGGGAGGCAGAGGCAGATGGATTTCTGAGTTCGAGGCCAACCTGGTCTACAGAGTAAGTTCCAGGACAGCCAGGGCTACACAGAGAAACCCTGTCTCGAAAAACCAAAAAAAAAGAAAGAAAAAGAAAAAAAAGAACTCAGAGGTGAGCTGTACCACGCTCAAGCTGATCCGCCCAGAAAAGGACTTGCCTTAAACCGCAGGCTGTGGGCATGTTTCCCCAGCTTAATCAGTAACCATCTAATAGAAACTGTATAGCCTGACCCACAGTTATAAGTGTGAGATACCTTGGGTGTAATGTCAGTTACGCCTTGCCCTCTGGACCTGATTGCTCATACCTGTCATACCAACTACCTGGGAGGGTAATGGTGAAGGAAAAGTTCTAGACCATAATTGAGGATAATTGTGTATCCCTTTTATCTCACAGGGAGTTCAAAGCCATCCTTGGGTTGTAAAGTAACCGAGTCCTAGGTCAGCCTTGGCGACTTAGCATGAACTGGTGTATATTGACGGCTTTCTTTTCAGTACTGGAAACTGAAGTTGGGCTGACTTGAATAGGAATGGCCGCCATAGACTCGTGTGTTTGAATGCTTGGTCCATAGGGAGTGGCACGGTTAGGAGGTTTAGCCTTGTTGAAGAAAGTGTGTCACTGTAGAGGTGGGTTTCGAGGTCTCCTCTGCTCAAACTATACCCAATGAGGTACATAAATCTCCTTCTGCAGCCTACAGATCAAGACCTAGAACTCTCAGCTCCTTCTCCAGCACCACGTCTGCCTGCTGCCATGCTTCCCACCATGATGATAATGGACTAGACACCTGAAACTGTAAGCCAGCCCCAATTAAGTGTTTTCCTTTGTAACAGCTGCCTTGGTTATGGTGTCTCCTCACAGCAATAAAACCCAAACTAAGACGCCAGGCAAGCATTTTATCAGAGTTGCATTCCCATCATGGCCCCCTTTCTATTTTCACCTTAAGACAGGATCTCAGTAAGTTGCCTGTATAGGCCAGACTTATCAACCTTCTTCATCATTGCAAGGAGCCGGAATTACAATGTGCCACAATACTTGGTTTAATGATGGTTCTTAATCACTCAATAGACAATACTGAATAATGTACATATAGCTATAGGTTAGGAAATATAAAATTTGTAAAATCAGTATAAGAGTAAGCACAAGCTTGTATGGAGTTGTTGGATGATTCAACTGTCTGTTTAAAACTAAGTGAATCACTTCCTGACTTTTGAAATGTTTGTAATATATATACATATATATATATATATATATATATATATATATATATATATATATATATATTTTTTTTTTTTTTTTTTTTCCTTTGAAACAGGTTCCTACCATGTAGCCCTGGCTGCTCTGGAACCCACTCTGTAGACCAGGATAGCCTTGAGTTCAAAGATACCCACCTGCTTCTGTCCCCCTAGTACTGGGATTAAAGACGGGACCCATCATATCTGGCCCTGTATGGACATTTTTATGTCTGCTGATTCAGTGTTAGGAGGCTCACAGGTGCTGTCAAAGTAAGACTTTTTTTTTTTTCCATTGGGAAAAGAGATTGACTGGTCCAGCGAGAAGACTCAGCAGGTTCTACTGCCAGCCGGTGGCCTGAGTTCAGTCTAAAAGACACACTTAGTAGGAGAGAACTAACCCCCATAGATTGTCCTTGCACTTTCACATACATGCCATGGCACATGCGTGCGCGCGAGCACACACACACAGAGAGAGAGAGAGAGAGAGAGAGAGAGAGAGAGAGAGATTCCAGCAGTCCTGGAATTTGCCTTAACTCTTACTTTTTGAATTCAGAAATGTAAATCCATAATGACGTCCTTGCTTAGAACAGTCAAGGCAGTCTCTCCCCAATGTGATGAAAATTCCACCTTTCACCAGGTGGGCGGGGTTTATTGTGTAAATGCAAGTCCTGACCAGCAGAGGGCAGCACAGACCACACAGCTGGCTTTCCAAGAGCATTCCATAAGGCACACCCTGGGGTCCTCCTCCTGGAGATAGAGACTGAATCTGTCCTTTGCACATGAAATTAACCATTTAGAACACACTCTGACATTCAAGCCCAGGCTCAGAGACGGAGCAAAGCAATTTTCAGACTCACGCAAATGTCTTTGAGTCCTTAGTAGCTCCTGTTATGTGTGCCTCCTCTGCTTCTCATAGCAAGGTTAGAAGCTGACACCCTCGGTCAGGGTAGGGCTTCAGCTTCAGACCCACAGAGGCAGAATCTGGATGTTTATGACATTCCTAGGTGATTCCTGTTCACAGAGAGTCTGAGGGGCTTGGCATGCCCACTCTTCCCTCTAGTTACCTGATACCCACAATGCCTCTGTTTCCGATCCCCACCCCCTCCTAGCTCTGCGCCCTGCAACAACACAGGAGAATGTTCTGACTGGTTTCAGGCTTCAACCGAGGAAAGCTGGA
>CM052700.1:100949846-100971673 GCA_028551405.1 Uromys caudimaculatus
ACAGAGTGAGTGCCAGGACAGCCAGGGCTACACAGAGAAACCCTGTCTCAAAAAAACCAGAGGAGGAGGAGGAGGAGGAGGAGGAGGAGGAGGAGGAGGAGGAGGAGGAGGAGGAGGAGGAGGAGGAGGAAGAAGAAGAAGAGGAGAAATGCCAGCATTTTCAGGGTTTAAAACAAAACGTGGCATGGAGCCTGTTTTGGGCTTTTCTCTAAGAGCTCAAATCTCTGAAGAACTTTTGCCCAGAATGACTTCTCTCCCTCTCTGGCTTAGGTTCTAGAGGAAGTGCTGTTGAGAAGGGAAACAGACATCCAGGTGGGAACTGAGTGCTATGAATTCCTTCTCGGGTTTGTATCCTGCAGCTAAGGGATTTGGAATGTTACCAGTTTGTGGTGTCAGCCATCCCAGGGTCCTCCGATGGTCCTTGCCAGTGGCTTTGTGGGGTCCTTTGGGAAGAAGGACTGTGCTTAGCAGTACCAATGGATGACTCGGCCGAGAGACAAGCTGCTTTGTAGTGGAACACCCACAGCCCACAAGGAAAGGACAGCTTGGTTTCAGGAACAGGTATCAGGCAGGGCCTGGCAATTCACTAATTCACCCAGCTGTCCCTTTGCCTCCTCCCCCTGACCCAAGGCTTTGATCTTCTCCTTTTCCAGGTCAGAAGAGACACAACACAGATCGAAAGAAACTGTGGGTCTCCAGCTCCCTGAGATGTGTGCATCTTCCAGCTCTGCCTTCCCCAAACCAGCCATTCACTGTCATCTGTTACTCTGTCTCAGTCTCTCCCTCCTTTCCCTCCTCCACCCCTTTGTTTCCTGCCAGCTTGCCCCCAGTGTTTCTGCTTAGCCTAACTAGGCACTTTCTGGTTTTCTCTGTGCTAAGAATCAACTGCACTATTGCACACTGTACCCCAGAGTCTTCCTTGGTCGGCACCTTCCACAGTCAGTCCTCCTGTCTCCACCACGCCCTGTGGCATTTCAGATCACCCAAGCCCAGACCCAGGCACCAAGGATTCTCTACTCCCTTTAGACAACGATTCTTTGCATAGCCAAACTGGTCAGACTCCTGAATGCCTGCTAGGTCCATCTGAGAACTTCCTTGAGAATCCAGTTTGGCAGACTCTGTGGAGTCTGTAAGAACTCTTTGTCCTCAGTATCTGATTAGCTTCCTACTCTCCACCCCCCAAGGGGCATGTCTGAGTACCCTTCCTCAAAAATCCTGTTAGATCAGTGGAGCCAGCAGCATCCGTACTGCTGGTGCCTCCCCTTAGTAATTTTCTACTGCCAATATTAGACTGTTCCCAGGCTGTCCTTTCCGGTTGGCTCATAGTATACACTGTTGCAGCCGCTCCCTCCCCAGGGATAGGAACTTGCTCTGGGACCTTGTACCGTTTGAAATGCTTTTCAACAAAACCCTCTGTGGCACATTTAACATCTAACACCGCGTCACTAAGATTTTCTTTAACATTATTCAACTTGTTTCTTATTTCCGAGGCAGGGTTTCTCTGTGTAGCCCTGGATGTCCTGGAACCGCTCTGTAGACCAGGCTTGTATGGAACTCACAGAGATCTGCCTGTCTCCACTGCCTCTCTCCCGAGTTCTGGGATTAAAGGCGCACACCACCATTCAAGTGGTTGTGGACTCACTAGCTCCCTCTTCAGCGAACTTCCCTTGGAATGCTAGTGCTGACTTAAGTCCCTCCCCCAATCTTCCTTTTACTTCTCTCCCTACCAACTTCCTCCTCCTTCTCTTTATTCTTATTCATTTTCTTTCTTTTCTGTTATTATTTTTTAATCTTTACAGTCCAGTCGTTATTCCCCTCCCCATCCTCCCTCTGACTGTTCCTCCTCCTGGGTCTCCAAGAGGATGTCTCCCCTCCCACCCTCACTCCTACTCCATTCTTGTTCATTTTCTTTGCCTTCTTCTTCCCTTCATTTTCTCAGACAGGCTGGGCAAATGCTCTCCCACTGAGCTCTGAGCTGAATTCCTGAGGATGAATGAATGATGAAGGTCCCGAGCGATCACATTCTATTCTGCTGTTTTACTCTGTCTTTGGAGGAGGCCAGCATTAAGGAGCCCATGATGGGAAGAGTATTCTGAGCACGTCGCACATACCAGGGTATTGGACTCATCATACGTTGCCGCCTTCTGAATCTTTCCACCTGAAAAGGTGCTGGGCCTAGGAGAGGTGATTGTCCAAAAGTTCAAATGAAATACATAAACTCGATGCCACCAATACTGTGAACATGGGGTCTCGGGAGTATAAAGAGACCCCATGATGCCATAAACACGAAATTATTGATAAGACATCAAAGATGGTTGATGGGTGGTGACTTCTCACAGCTGTTCATCGTGGCTGGTCTGGGCTTTTCGGAATCTAACAAGCCTTTGTCAGCATGAGCTCATGTCTTTTAATCAAGTTGGACTTAACTTTCTGGTGGACACAAGAAAAGTTCAGAGAATTGTTTTCAGTGTTTGCGGCATTCAATGGCATTGGATGGTGATAAATTAGGAAGGCTTCTTCTGGCACAGTGAATCCAAGCTGTGGCCTTTGTTCTGCTTGCTCGTATTTGCAGCTTTTGGTTTGCATACTAACAGAGTGTTATGTTTCCTGATGCCTCCAGAGGGTCTGGAAGATGTAATGCATAGGGGAGGTGCCGATCCTTGGGGAGTGAGTGAACCCAAGGTCATATGTGTCCTGTGCTGTGTGTGAAGCCTCCTCATTCTGACATGCTGAGGATAAAAAAATGCTTGCACTAATGAGTGGGGAGAGCTGGAGGCAGCCACTGACTCTGGGCACCACACCGTGTCCATATCATAGCTGTTACTGTGGTGGTCAGAGAGCATTGTGTCTAAGGCTGTCCTACCTGGTTGATGTCTACAGTAACCACTGTTGCCTTCTGTTGGGCTGTGGCAGGGGGAGGGGGTGCGAGTCTGTCTTCTGTGTCTCTTTCCCCCTTCTACATCCTCTGGGTGAAATCTAGGCAGTAAGCACCATTACCTATATGTTTTCTCAGCATCTAACTCAAACTATCTGTACATACCCTTTCCCATGAGTCTGGGATCTTCCTGAGAGCAAGACCCAAGCCCATTTAACTTAGTTCAGTTTGCAGGGCAATCCGTATTCAATAATACTCATTTGTGAGTGACTAGAGTAGATAACACAGATGTGGTTCACAGGGCAGGGGCAGCTGGAAATGAGTCCACATATTTACGTGGACACATATACATGTGAGGGCAACTGGACTGTGACGTGGACTGGAAAGCAAGAATTGTGTGAGTACAACCAAACTAAGAATCTTAGGAATTATTATAGATATTCTTCTTATAGGTAGTTAATTTTAATGAGGATCCCAAGAAGGTATTATGTGTATATGTGGGAACCTGGTAAACACCCACAAATCAAGACCAGACTCAGGGACCTCTTCATAGAGTAACCTGCCATCTCCTGAACAAAGCCATGGTGGTGTATGTGAGGGGCAGCAGCCAGCTGCATTAGCAGGACTTCTTCCACAGGGTGATACAGAGGGGGACTGTCTACCCCGGGGTCTGTGCAGTGGGGTGAGCAGGGGGTTTCTTGAGATGCTGTTCAGGAGCCCTGCTTGGAAGGAGGTAGTTTTGTGACTGGGACTTCTCAGGTTGTCCTTCATTATTGACCAAAAACTAGGTGCAAGTTTTATAAAATATTGCATGACGCGGAAGTAATTTAAAGGTTTTAAATTACTATTAAAAAGTAGCATTGAGAAACTAAGAGTACAAGTTCTTATCATTTATGTTGCAATAAAAAGAATTCTGAGAGGGGAGACTTTGGTGAGTACAGCTTTCCAACGACCTGGATGAAATTAGTGATGACTTTGCAAGGAGTGATGTTGGCTGACAACTCAGACCCACAGCTGATAAAATCCTACTCTGGGGGGCTGGCGAGATGGCTCAGCAGTTAAGAGCACTGGCTGCTTTTCCAGAGGTCCTGAGTTCAACTCTCAGCAACCACATGGTGGCTCACAACCATCTGTAATGGGATCTGATGCCCTCTTCTGATGTGTGTCTGAAGATAGCAACGGTGCACTAACAAACATAAAATAAATAAATAAATATCCCACTCTGTAATCCAGACTATCATTGATCATGTGGTGCTGGGCCGTGACTGGAAGTCTGTTTTCTGGTAGAGCTAAGGTTTGAACGCTGCAGGCCCAATAGGCTGTCTTCATCCTATAAGGGATGGAAGCCATTTGCCCAAGCTCCTAGAATACAGCTTCTAACACGTGGCTACATCTCTCCATAAGTCTGTGACATTTGGTCATGTAAAAAAGGGTCACGCCCCCAAGCCGCTCCTCAGGTAGAGGTGTGATCACACCCCCAAACCCCGCCACAGGTAGAGGCATGGCCACACAGCCCCAAGCCACCCCCATGTTAATGAGACACCTAGAGACTTAGCCACGCCCCTTCCCAGTTAATATTTCTACCTCACTCCTCCCAGAGGTCTAGGGGTGTGATCTCATCCACGCCATTCTCCACATGTCAATAAACGCCTTAGAACTATGGACTATCTCTATTCATCTTCATCTGCAGTGGGAAGTGAGGGATCCAGCCTTCGATTAAGGAGCCTCGTGTCTAATCTCTCACCGAAGGCATCTTGGCGTTTTCAGACAGCTGCCATTCACCCAAGCCAAAGCAGCTAGCCAGGTGCCACAAGCTGCCAACCGGGTCCTGCAGTGAGACGCCAGCTGCACTCTGCGGCCCCATTTGTTCCCAGCTCTCCCACAGCATCTGGAGGAGTCTGCGATGCCCAGAGCCTGGGAACTCCAGAGCAGACTGTGTTCCCGGTAACTGTCCCGTCTCCTACCCACGGGCAGTGTCCTTGTGGCTTCACATAGACCCCACCTGCCCGGCAGACTGTGGGAAGACGTGGCCGAACTTCCATCCCTCCCAGAGCCACAGTGCCCGGGATGGACACGTGGGACTTCGCTCTACCCCGAGCCTTTTGTTCCCATAATGTGGCAATCCTCTTGCCTCAGCCCTTCAAGTGCTAGGATTACATGCCCATGCCTAGCACAGGACCTGGCTTAGTGTGCTGTTGTTGCAAGGTCCACCCAGTTCTGGCTTCTAAGTCTGGCATTATGATGTGTGCCTATAATTTTACCACCTGAGGGACTAAAGCAGGAGAATCTTCTGAGAGTAGTTTGAGGCCAGGCAGGGCTAAAAATATGAGTCCTAGGGTAGCTGGAACTGTATAGCAAGAATCTGTCCCAAAAAAATCAAAACCAACTGAAGTCAGCTCGGGAACTTTGGAAAATTCCCCCAGGGCCCTGAGCACGTAGGCACCCCTCCCCTTCTGGAAGAAACAGGTTAGAGAGCACGTAGGCTGGAAGGGAGGGGCTGATTAAGCCCATACTACCTCATTCCCTAAAGAACAATCCGTTTTAAAGTCACACTGTTCTGCCAATCACATTGTGCCTAATGGCAGCTGCTCTAAAAACTATAATAGCTCTCTGAACAGGCTGTATGTGGTTGTTCTCTCCCACCTTGGTGTGCAGGGCGACCCCAGTATGCTGAAACAATAAATTCCTCTTGCTTTTTGCATCGATCCCTGACTCCATGGTGTTTACGCAGGAGTCTCTGGGAAGTTAAGGCTCCCCAGAGTTTTACACAACCAAACAAAAACTAGGTTTAGCTGACTTCTTGACTTGGCTTGATAATCTATAAATAAATGAGATTACCCAGGTGTTGTCTACATCCACTAACCAGATTACGCCCCAGACTGTTTACAAAGCCAGTGGGAGGGCTCAGCGGGGTCTTAGTTTGGGTTTCATTGCTGTAATAGGATTCCATGGCCAAGACAACTCTAATAAAGGAAAACATTTAATTGGGGCTGGCTTACAATTTCAGAAGTTCAGTCCATTATCATCAAGGCAGGAAGCATGGCAGTGTGCAGGCAGACGCAGTGCTGGAGGAGCCTAGAGTTCTACATCTGAAAGGAGACTGTGTCTCACAATGGTCTTGACCTCAAAGCCCACCTCTACAGTGACACACTTCTTCCAACAAGGCTACATGCACGCTAACAAGGCCATGCCTCCTAATGGTGCCACGATTCCTTCTGGATGATGAGTTGCCAACAAGCTTTTGGGGATAGGTAAAGGGAGCTCTTACCTCACTGTTTTCTCAACTGACTTTGCTGTCAGAGCATCTGTCTTCCTGGTGACATCTACATTGGAATGAGCATTTTTGCTGAAAACTTTCTATACTTCCTCCAAACCATATTTTATTTCAGTAAAATGACACGTGGCTCTACTAGCAGCAAGCTTAGTGTATGAAGCATGAGTGGTAGAAATGGCACTGGCCGTCACAGGGTGACAATTTGGTCTTACAGGTAGTCTAGAGGGATAGGATGAGGGGCAACTTCAGGCCCTGGGGAATGGGGGTGGCAGCAGTTTGGTAGTAACCACCCCTACCTGATTCATTTTTATGTCCCAACACTGAAGGAACTTTCTGGTGGAATGCTAGGACTCTGCTTGTAGCCGATCCTCTTTTAGGAAATTTAAAACATAAAATAAAAGACTAAAAAGCAACTGTTATGCCCTTTCTGATTGTATAAAACTAGAAGAGTCATAGGTCATGAGAGTAGGAATTAAAAATGTCTCCTTTGGGGGGGCTGGAGAAATGGCTCAGAGGTTAAGAACACTGACTGCTCTTCCAGAGGTCCTGAGTTCAATTCCCAGCAACCACATGGTGGCTCACAACCATCTGTAATATGATCTGATGCCCTCTTCTGGTGTGTCTGAAGACAGTGATGTACTCACATAAAATAAATGAATAAATAAATCTAAAAAAAAAATCTCCTTTGAAATATTATATTAGCAATCTTAATTGATACCAGTACCATGAACTTAGACCAAGTTAAATGCAATGCTTCTGCTTCAGAGAAAAGGGGAGCCATTTGATTGCAAGGATTGCATGATGAAAATAATCTCTAAATGTTAGTCAATCAACATCACAGTTACACCTACTCATTGTTGTTTGTTTATGAGCCTGTGTAGCCCAGGCTAGCCTCGAACTCACATCAGTCCTCCAGTGTCAGCATTCTGAGTTCTAGGACTACAGGTATAAGCCATCATATTCAGCTACAGCCTCTTTAATAGAGATTCAGATTGCAGGTCATGCAAGCACAATTGAATTGATGCCACTTCATCTTGAATATAATTTTCAGTTCTGGGAATCACATTTGAAAAGAGATTTGGGCTAATTTAAGTACAACTAAATAAGAAACAACCATTAATTGATCAATTAGGTCACCATGTTACAATTTTTAAAAAGTATATATTTTTAGAAGCCTGTATATATAATTTAGCCTGAAGAAGACTTTAAAGTAGTTTAATATTTGAGTAGTGAATATTTGAGCTGCTTTGTTATAAAGCAAAGAATGCTGTGGTGAGATTTATTCTAGCAGGAAGAAGTGAGGCAGTAAGGAAAAGTTAAGAAAGTAAGGTGAAATTCCACTTGCTTTCCAGGAGGTCATGGGACCCCAGGGACCTCAGGTAAGAGCCTGCCCTATGCCATCCAACCCCCCTTAAAGTACACCATAAACTGGGCTCCATATTCCAAACCACAACTCTACCTGCTTCTCAGAGGCCACACCAGTGCCAGAAGATTTCTGCTTTCCTGGAGGTCATTCCAGTTCTGTGGACCCCAGAGGCTACATTAGCAGCCAAAGTTCCAGAATTCATGCAGGCCACAAAAGACCAAGTGAAGACACTCGACTAGAACTGAAGATTTTCTGGTCACCAGAACCCGAGGACACTCAAGCCAGACCAGAGAGGAAACAGAAACCAAGAGAGGAAAAATACCAACCCTCCTCCCCCATCAACAAAGATAAACTCAGAAATTAACACCTAAACCTATAATAATCCCCAACAGATGAGTAGAGGCCAGCTTAAGAGCATGATCAACAACAGAGAGGACCACACAGGACCACCAGAGCCCAGCTATCCTACTACAGCAAGCCCTGGATTTTACAACACAGCTGAAGCACAAGAAAATGGCCTTAAATCCAATCTTATGAAGATGATTGAGGCCTTTTAAAGAGAAAATGAAAACATCCCTTAAAGAATACAGGAAAAAACAAACAGGTGAAGGAAATGAATAAAACTGAAAATGGAAGTAGAAGCAATAAAGAAAACACAGACTGAGAGAATCCTGGAGGTAGAAAATCTAAGTAAGCTAACAGTAACTACAGACATAGCATCACCAACAGAATAAAGGGATGGAAGAGAGGATCTCAGGTGTAGAAGATATGATAGAAGAAATTGATTTATCGATAAAAAATATTAAATCTAAAAAGTTCCTGAAACAAAACATCCAGGAGCCGGGCAGTGGTGGCACACGCCTTTAATCCCAGCACTTGGGAGGCAGAGACAGGCGGATTTCTGAGTTCGAGGCTAGCCTGGTCTACAGAGTGAGTTCCAGGACAGCCAGGGCCACACAGAGAAACCCTGTCTCAAAAAAACCAAAAAAAAAAAAAAAAAAAAAAAAAAAAAAAAAAAAAAAAAAAAAAAAAAAAAAAACCCAAAAAACCAAAACATCCAGGAAATCTGGGACACTGTGAATAGATCAAACCTAAGAATAATAGGAATAGAAAAAGGAGAAGATTTCCAACTCGAAGGCCCAGAAAATATCATCAACAAAATCACAAAATGGCAAAAATTCAACATCCCTTCATGTTAAAAGTTTTGGAGAGATCAGGGATTCAAGGTATACACCTAAACATAATGACAGCAATATACAGCAAGCCAATAGCCAACATCAAACTAAATGGGTAGAAACTTAAAGCAATTCCACTAAAATCAGAGACAACACAAGGCTGTCCAGTTTCTATCTATTCAATATAGTACTCGAATTTCTAGTTAGAGCAATAAAACAACAAAAAAAGATCAAGGGGATACAATTGGAAAGGAAGCAGTCAAGTATCTGTATTGGCAAGATGATATGATGGTATATATAAGTTGTGGTCCTCCCTTCTCCCTAGGGGCTGTTGGTCCCCAGCCCACAAGGACAAAGGGAGCAAGGGTTCCAATGCCCCATGAGAACAATGAAAATGACTACCAGGATCAGCTTCAGAGATAGCTCAACTTTAATCATGGTAAATCAAGGGCTATATAGTTTGGGGGGGGGAAGCGGTAGGGATATCTAGGGTGGGTACATAGCATTGGCTACAGTTTAGGGTACCTCATTTGCATAGAAAGGCATTCCAGGAATTCCAGGTGCTTGTTGGACAGGTTCTTACTGAGAGAAAGGAAGCAGAACCAGTAACCTCACCAATGCCATGTGACATTCTTCAGGAAAAGGGTGTGGTGGTTTCCAGGCTCCCCAGACAAGGTCAGATAAGGAGAAATCCTGCTGGTAAAGGGAGTCCTCCATTTTGTGCTGAGCTCAAGAGAACTGCCCAGACAATGGTAAACTCTGACCATAATTAGCAGGGCCCAACAATAAGTCAAGCTCAAGATCACTCGACCTTGATCATGTTCCTCTTGCACTTTGCATCAATCCCCAACTCCATGTGCCCACTCAAGGGTCTCGGGTAAGTTAAGACTCCCCAGGGTCTTACATTAGTGACCCCAAAAATTCTACCACAGAATCCTACAGTGGATAAACACCTTCAGCAATATGGCTGCATACAAGATTAACTAAAAAAGAAAATCAATAGCCCTTCACAATAGCCACAAATATAAAATACCTTGGTGTAACTCTAACAGGCAAGTGAAAGACCTGTATGACAAGAACTTCAAGTCTTTGAAAAAAGAAGTTGAGGAAGATATCAGAAGATGGAAAGATCTCCCATACTCATGGATTGGTAGGATTAACATATCAAAAATGACCATGTTACCAAAAGCAATATATAGATCCAGCACAATTCCCATCAAAATCCCAACACTTTTTTTTTTTTTTTTTATAGACCTTGAAAGAACAATACTCAATTTCATATGGGAAAAAAAAAAGAAAACAGGATATCTAAAACAATCCTGTACAACAAAAGAACTTCTGGAGGTTTCAAGCTATACTATAGAGCAATATTAAGAAAAACCATATGGTATTGGCATAAAAACAGACAGGCTGATCAATGGGATGGGACTGAAGACCCAGGAAACCCACACATCTATGGACTTGATTGTTGACAAAAAAGCCAAAATTATACAATGAAAAAAAGAAAGCATCTTCAGCAAATGGTGCTGGTCTAACTGGATGTCTGCATGTAGAAGAATGCAAACAGATCCATACCTATCACCCTGCACAAAACTCAAGTCCAAGTGGATCAAAGGCCTCAGTATAAAACCAGATACAGTGAACCTGATAGAAGGGAAAGTGGGGCAAAGCCTTAACTGCATTGGAACAGGAGACAACTTCCTGAACAGAACACCAATAGCTCAGGCACTAAGATTAACAATTAATAAATGGGACCTCCTGATGAAAGACCTGACCCCCTTATGAGGAAAGTTAGACCCCTAGCACACTTGAAGCCAGAAACAGAAATAGGACTGAAATTGCCTGCTTGATCAAACCCCACCCAGCTGCATTCTTTCCCTTAAGAAACCAGTGACCTTGGCCTGGCCCCAGGGCCAGAGGCACAATGTTTCAGGAACTAGCTAAACATTCTGTACTTCCCCATAACGCAAATTCTTTCCATTCCCCACCCCTTGCTTTGTGTTTTTTTTTCTCTTGCTTTGTGGTTTTTTCCTTTAAATACCCCTGACTTCAGCTGCTCGGGGTCGGACTCCTCTGCCCCTGCATGGGTTATGAGCTCCACCCCAGTGCACTGGTTCCCCGAATAAACCTCATGTGATTGCAGCAAGGACGGTCTTTTGTGAGTTCTTGGGGGGTCGCGCCATCCCGAGACTTGAGCGAGGGTCTCCCCAGCTTGGAGGTCTTTCACTGACACCGAAAAACTTCTGTAAGGCAAAGGACACCATGTAAAGGGCAAAATAGCAGCTTAGAAAATGGGAAAGGATCAAAAACTGCATCAAGAGAGTTCTGGCAAGGATGTGGAACAAGAGGAACACTCCTTTATTGCTGGTGGGAGTGGAAACTCATACAGACATTTTATAAACCAATTTGGCAGTTTCTCATAAAATTGTGAATAGTTCTACCCCAATACCCGGTTTTTCCACTCCTGGGCTTATACCCAAAGTGTGTGCCAATAAAAGTTTAGACATTTGCTAAACTATGTTCATAGCAGCTTTATTCATAGGAGCCAGAAATTGGCAACAACCTACATGCCTCTCAACTGAAGAATGGATAAAGAAAATGTGATACATTTCCACAATGGAGTATTACTCAGCTACTAAAAACAGAGACATCATAAAATTTGCAGGCAAATGGACAGAACTAGAAAAAAATCATCCTAGCAAGTTGGGGAGGAAAGGGTTTATTCAGCTTATTCTTCCACACTGCTGTTCGTCACTAAAGGAAGTCAGGACTGGAACTCAAGCAGGTCAGGAAGCAGGAGCTGATACAGAGGCCATGGAGGAATGTTCCTTACTGGCTTGCTTCTCCTGGCTTGCTCAGCTGGCTTTCTTATAGAACCCAAGACTACCAGCCCACAGATGGTACCACTCACAAGGGGCCCTCCCCCCTTGATCACTAATTGAGAAAATGCCTTACCGCTGGATCTCATGGAGGCATTTTCTCAACTGAAACTCCTTTCTCTGTAATAACTCCAGCTTGTGTCAAGACACAAAACCAGCCAGTACATTGAGGTAACCCAGACCCAGAAAGACAAAAATGGTATGTACTCACTTATTAGCTGTAAAGCAAAGGATAACCATGCAACAATCCCTAGACCCAAATGAGCTAAGTAACAAGGAGAGATCAAGGTGTGTGTGTGTGTGGTGTGACTCTCACTGAGAAGGAGAAATGGAATAGACATCATAGGTGGACAGGGGGAGGGAACTGAGCATGTGTGTGTGTGTGTGTGTGTGTGTGTGTGTGTGTGTGTGTGTGTGTGTGTGTGTGTGTGCAGATGGGAACAGGAGGGACCCAGTGTAGGGAGGACAGGGAGAGAGTACTGGGAGAGACACCTGGAATGGGGGTGGGGGTTGACATCCCTTGGATAAGCTAGAAACCTAAGGCAGTGGAGATCCCTGGAATCTATGAGGGTGTCCCTAGCTAAGATTCCTCTCAACGGAAGATATGGAGGCTGAACCAGCCATCTCCTATAACCAGGCAAGACTTCCAGTGGAGGGCTGGGACACCAACCCAACCCCAAAACCTTTGACCTACAATCCATCCTGCCTAAACGATGTGCAGGTGTAAAGATGGAGCAGAACTTGAGAGAGTGGCCAACCAATGACTGGTCCAGCTTGAGACCCATGCCATGGGAGGGAGCTCACCCATGACACTATGAATAACACTCTCCCATACTTGCAGTCAGGAGCCTAGCATAATTGTCATCAGAGAGGTTTCACCCAGCAACTGATGGAAACAGATGCAGAGGCCCACAGCCAAACGTTAGGCGGAGCTTGGGGAATCTTGTGGAAGAGGGGACAGGGAGAATTGTAGCAGCCAGACAGGTCAAGGACATGACAAGAAAACCTACAAAACCAACTAACCTGGGCCCAAAGTTACTCACAGAGACTGAACTGCCAACCAGGGAGCATGCATGGGTTGGATCTAGGCCCTCTGCATATATGTAACAGTTGTGTAGCTTGGTCTTCATGTGGGACTCCTAACAGCAGGAGCAGGGGCTGTCTCTGACTCTGTTGTGTTTGGGAGCCCCTACTGGGCAGCCTTGCCTAGCCTTAGTAGAAGAAGAGGTTCCTCATCTTACTGCAACTTGATATGTGAGACTGGTTGATATCCATAGGAGGCCTCCCTTTTTTTGAAGAGTAAGGTAGGATGAGTGGGTGGGAGTGGTGGTGGAGGGAGGGAAGACTGAGGTTGGGATGTAAATTAATTAATTAAAAAATAAAGTAAAAATGAACAAACAAACAAACAAAAAAAAAAAAACAAAAGAAAGATTGGAAGGAAGGAGGAAGGAAGAAAGGAAAGGAAGGAAGAGAGAAAGAAAGGTGAAACACTGCCCCCACACAGTGAAAAGACATAACGAGCTATGAACTAGCTATGGCCATGACAGTAGAGATCTCTGGGACTGGATAGCCGAGACCAGATGATGGAAGATGGACAGTTTTAAATTTTCCAGCATTAAAAACAAAGGTCTTAGATGCTACAGAATAAAATCCAAAGGTTAATTGAAATATGGTCTCAAATTTTAAGCAACACGATTTGTTCTTCTTTCCTTAGTTCACAGTTTCTCAGGTTAAACCTTTTTTTCCCTTTTGAGACAGGGTTTCTGTGTAGCCCTGCTTAACCACCGTGTCCTAGAACTTTGTAGATCAGGCTGGCCTCAAACTCAGAGATCAGCCTGCCTCTGTCTTCCGGGTGCTGGGATCAAAGGCATGCAGCACTACAGTTCAGCTTTTTACTTTCTAAAGCCCCTCAGAAAATGTGACAAAACTATGACCTTCTTTCTCCACAGAAACAATGCCCTTCCACACACCCATACATGTTAAAAAAATAAAATTTTAAATTAATCTCGTAGGATTATCTGATTTGTAATGGGGATGACTGTACTCTCCTGTCTTAATTTATGACCCACTCTGAACAATTTGGTCCTTTTGTCTGGAAGATAAATGCACCAAGAAATTTCCACCTGCCATATGATGGACTCAATGGGACTCAAGAGTCAATGATTTTTATCAGAGACATCCCTCTGAGGCCCAAGATAAATGTAACTACTTAGAATACTCAGTGCTTTAAAAGGTAGATTTTAGTAATGGTACTGAGAAAGATGGTTTATGTAATATTTTTCCTTGCAGCTAAAAGCCAGTGAGAGTTTTTTTTCCCAATGCTAAAGTTGGTTTTTAAAGATATTATTGTTTCAGTTCGGTCCAAAGAGAAGAAAGTTCATGTCTCACTCTTGTACTTCTTAGGTAACACTGGGTAGGCAAGGTCAATGTTTGTTATTTAACTTTTCTATTTTAATGAAGCATTAAATATTTACTAGTTGTCTTTGTTTAAAAATCTCATATCGAAGTTCCTGTTTCAGGAAAGGAAGACTCTAGTAACAGAAGGAAGCTCTGTCACTTTGGATGTGTGAGGTTTACAATAGAATGGGATGAAATTTGGGGAGAAACACGTATGTGAAGGATGGTTGGACGGAATCAGTTGATCAAACTGTGGGGCGAGGCCTAATTCCTAGAGAAACGCATCCTGAAAACCCTGAGGGCCTGGCCTCCATCCAGTACACACATGAGGCGACTCACAACTCTGCAACTTGAGTTGTAGGGTGTCTGAATTCCTCCTCTGGCTTCCATTGTGTACCTGCCCACATAAACACAAACTCATGCTCACACACATATGCACATATAATTAAAAATAAAAGAACTCTTTCTTTTTTGTTTGTTTGAGACAGGGTTTCTCTATGTAGCCCTGGCCATCCTGGAACTTACTCTGTAGATGAGGCTAGCTTCAAACTCAGAGATCCGCCTGCCTCTGCCTCCCGAGTGCTGGGATTAAAGGGGTGCGCCACTTCTGCCTGGCAAATAACTCTTAAAAAAAAATTGCTGTCAAGAATCCAGTAAGGGACAATAGTATTAAAAACAAGACAAGTCCAGAAAGCTGGTGGGTCTTCCCTCTGTCCTTGCCTTGATAAGATTCTGCAAACAATCCAGTTTCTTGGCGTGTATGCTAAGACAGTGAAATCTACACTAAAGGGACAAATGGAAGTCAGGACAGACATACGAACTGGGAATGATACATTGGAGAAGAAGCCACTGGGCAAGGCGTGACATTCGCTGAAGGCTTATCAAGAAACTTTTTGACAGTATTACAACCAAAAAGAGAATTAGCTCCTGCAATGTTCTGGCTATAAAAGATTTCACTACAACCAAGACCTGTAGGCACATAAAACTCCAAAGGATTGTTCTGATTTTTTTAATAGTGAAAACTTCTTAATCTTCAACTAGAAGTTCAGTACACCTGGCAGCATCCTATCATCAATGACTAAATAATTAATTCACCTGAATGACTAAATAATTAATTCTCCTGAAAAGAAACCATCCAGATAATCTTACGAAATAGGCCAGCTCTCTGGTCCAGTCCTCACTCAGCTGGTCAGCGGATAACTATGCAGTATCTGGTTACCGTAAGATGAAGTCCTCTGATCACTTCCTGGAGTATTTAACTTCCTAAACTCATTGCTTTTGTGTTCTTTTAAAAACTAGTTTTAAAGAAACAACTTTTCTTAAATCAGATATTGAGGCTGTCAATATCTGATTTAAGTGAGCTGTATACACTTCAAGAGTTTAATTATTAAAAAATTTCTCATATAATATGTTCCTACTTAAAGTGTGTATTGCTAATATGTTACGAGAAGGACTTTTGTAGCATACAGGATCTTCAGCATAGCATCAAACAATCTGTTGATCTGGCTGAGAAACCCATAGAGTCTTATTGTCATTTCAGGGATAAAGGGCAAAAATGGGAAATTCATTGAGAATTTTAAGTCTAGTTTAAGGCTCAATAGAAGAGAAGGGTAGAGTTTATTTAGGATTGCAAAGAATCTGAACATAATAACTAAGAAGAGAATACCAACAAAGCAATGAGTTTTCAATAAAAAATCCAAAGAAATCTTGTATAAATTCTCCTCAATGCTTTCTTCAGGTGAGTGAATGGAGCTTCTAAGAAGCTCCTGGCATCGGCAGTGATGTTAGCCCTAATTTTTATTTATATTAGGCACGAATCTTTTTAATGTGTATGTATGTATTTCTATCTGCCAGTATGCACACAGGTGGACAGAGGCCAAAGGGAATGTCACTTTGGAACTGGAGATACAGGTAGTCATGAACCACTCAACATGGTCTACGAATTGAACCTCAGTCCTCTGCAAGAGCACCTAGCACCCCTAACCTTTGGCCATCTCTCCAGTCCGGACATGAATCTGCTGAAAGAGATTGCTAAGGTAAAAAGCCAACTGGTTAATGTAAATGCAGCTACATAGTATCTAAAGTGTCATTTCTCAGAATGGATCTCATTAAAGAAGATAGAGAACTATATAACTTTATGTGGAGAAAAAGATACTGTGCACATTGGTATTTTTGTAAATGTTAGATTTAAAATATAAAATGTTATTAATTTATCAAACTGAATACAAGGACATGTATACCTATTCAGTAATGAAGGATGGAAAGAAAGAAAGAAAGAAAGAAAGAAAGAAAGAAAGAAAGAAAGAAAGAAAGAAAGAAAGAAAGAAAGAAAGAAGGAAAATCCAAGTTAAGGAGAAGCTGGCCAAGCAGCTGATTCTAACCCTTCTCCTTCCTCTTTGGGTTCCACTAAACCTGTCCAGCACCATTTGCTTGGGTATCCCAAAGTCCATAATTCTAGCCCAGGGAGAACAAAGATACTATCTTTTATTCTCTTAGCAAACATAAGTGAGACAAGCATTCAGAAATTACTGCTGACTACTGAGAATTGAAGGCGGAAAATAAATAGCTCCAGTAACTGCTCATGTGTTCATTCCACCAACTGGCACAGTGCCATCCAGTTCCAGTGGCAATCCTGCGGTCACCTCTACAGGGCAGTACTGCTGATGCTACCCCTGCCTAGCAATGCACACCCAGGATATTCGCATACTAGCTCACATCCACAGGATGAAGTTAAGCGTTGCTGACAAAGAAAACATCAGTCAAGGGTAGTTACTAAAACACAAAGAAGAATGTTTTCAGAGCCACTGCCTCTGGGTACTCCAGAGGGGGAGAGATGAGGCTCACCACTAAATCCTGCATGGGCAAGCAGGAATTTAAGACCAAGGAGAGGTGTGGGGGTTAGTGGGTGGACAGTTGCTAAGAGGAAAATACCATAGACAAGGTGGATCATGACTAAACTGGTACAAGGACTGTATGAAGAGTGTGAGAATGATCAGGTCTGACGTGAGGCGAGGCAAGGCGTGTGATCAGGAGGAAGAGAGGTCTGCGCTAAATCAGTTTTACAAGGCTCTTTGCTAAAACCAGACCTGATAAACACAGATAGGCCTAGGGGAGGTTTCAGAAGCCAGACTATTTTCAGCAAGTGAAGATTCTATCTCTCTCAGCTCCTTTTCTTGCTCTCCCGTGTCCTTATCAGGGCTTGGCAGCAAGCCTTCATTGAGATCGTCCTGAGCTTTGACTTCCAGGGACAGTAGGGACTGCTCCCTCATGGAGACTGAAAGTCTTTGTTCTGGTTTCACTTATGTTGCTGGGATAATATATTCTCTTAAAAAGTAGCTTGGAGAGTCCTTTGGATTACAGTCCACAGCCCATTGCTGTGGGAAAGCCACGGTGGGCACACAAAACAAGGTCAAGGGCAGAAGAAGAAGGAGTGTGTGCGCTGCTTAGCGCTCAGCTAGGTTTCCCCTTCTGGGGCCCCGCCTATGAAATGGTGCCCCCACCCACCCACAATGGTCTTGGTCTTCCTGCATCAATTAACCATCAAGAAGCTCACTCACAGATATGCCCACAGGCCAAACTGGTCTAGAGAACTCTCCATTAAGATGCTAGGTATTGTCAAACGGATGGTCTCAATCTCAAGTTAGACACACTAAATCCCCAAATTGCTTCCTCCAGGAAGGAAAAGGAGGAAGCTTTGTCCCTGGCCTCATTTCTTTAGTGAACAAGAAAGCTTGCAACTGAATGAATCGAACTGTAAAGTAATGTTCTAGAAGAGAGTTTATTTTAATTGTCCATAGCCTGTTCTACGTAATGAGTTTTCAAACAGGCCAGAGCTACATAGTGAGACACGGTCTAAAAATGAACAAATGAAAACAAAAGCCAAATGTTTACAAGTTTATATGGCTGCATCCTATAATGTAGTAAACGGTAAAGATGGAATCCGAATATCCAGCACCCTACACAGCCACTCACAACTGTCTGGAACTCTAGTTCCCAGGGATCTAACACCTTCTTCTGGCTCCGAGGGCACCGGGCAGGCATGTTGTACACATATAGATGTACACGAAGGTAAAACACCACACGCATCATCATCAACACTATGATAATGAGGTTGGGGCAGCAAAATGGCTCAGTGAACGAAAGCACTTGCCACCAAGACTGACATTCTGGGTTCGATCCCCGAGCTCCACATGGGGAAAAATAGGAACAGACTCCTGCAAGTTGTCCTATGACCTACACACACACACACACACACACACACACACACAGAGGCACACACACATAGGAGAGGAAGAGAGAATCAATGTAATTAAAAAAATTTTTATTAAGCCTCTGAATGGACTTTAATTAGTGGGAAAATCTTTTTTTATTACATTTATTTATTTATTCGCTTTACAACCCAATATCAGCCCCTCCTCCTCTCCTCCCAGTACCCCCTCAAGTCCTCCCTGCATTTTACCTTCCCCTTATCTTTTGAGGAAAGCCCCCAACTCTGTGTATCAACCCACCTACCCCCTACACACACATCAAGTCGCTCTGGGACTAGGCACATTGTCTTCCACTGAGGCCAGACAAGGTGGTCCACTTAGGGGCATGGCAGGCAACAGGCTCAGGGACAACCCCTGCTCCAGTTGTTAGGGGGCCCACACAAAGGCCAACCTGTTCATCTGCTACATATGTGCAGGAGGAGGTCTAGGTCCAGCCTGTGATTGCTCTTTGGTTGGTGATTCAGGCTCTGGGAGCCCCCAAGGGTCCAGGTTAGTTGACTCTGTTGGTCTTCCTGTGGAGTCCCTGTCCTCTTCAGTTCCTTCAATCTTTCTTCCAACTCATCCGTAAGACTCCCCAAGCTCCATCTAATGTTTGGTTGTGAGTCTCTGCACCTCTCTCCATTGGCTACTGGGTGGAGCCTCTCAGAGGACATTTATGCTAGGTTCCAGTCTGCAAGCATAATGGAGTACCATTAATAGTGTCAGGGATTGGTTCTTGCCAGTCATTGGCTAGCCATTCCTCAGTCTCTGCTCTATTTTTGTCCCTGTACATCTTGTAGGCAGGACACATTTTGGGTCAAAGGTTCTGTGGGTGAGTTGTTGCCTTTATCCCTCCACTGGGAGTCCTGTCTGGCTACAGGAAGTGGCCACTTCAGGATCCATATCCCCCACCACTGGGAATCTCAGCTAGACTCGCCCCCACAGACCCTCTGGGGCCTCTCCCTGTCCCAGGTCCCTGGCACGTCCGAGAGATTGCCCTCCCCCAGCCAATCTCCCTTTTCTCTCTCCTGCCCTCTCTACATATGATCTCCTCCTCCCATCCCCCTCTCCTCTTCCACCCAGTTCCTTCCTTCCATCCACCTCCAATATATATATATTGTTTAGCCTTCTGACAAAGATTCAACCATCTTTAAATCCTTAAAAGGAAGATCTCAGAGAACTGCCCACAGCCAAGCTTTACTGTGCAGTGCTCCTATTCATTCTCTGTTGACTATCACATCTCCTAGCTCCACAGAACGTTTCCATGTCTCTTTTGGCTTATCAAGGACCTACCACTAGCCAGGACAATGGCAAAACATGTACTCATGGCTGTTTTGATAAACAAATGAGCTGCAATATACATGCTATGCAGCACGGTCTTCGGGATATCACAAACATGTATGCAGTTTATTGTTAATAGAAATGGTACCACAAAAGTAAAAAGTATGTAGGCTACTTCATTAGCAACACACACACACACACACACACACACACACACACACACACACACACACACACACACACACACCCCTCTTCCTGAAAGGCCATATCGCCATCCTGCTATGAACCCCTGCTGCAGACAGTGGAAGCAACCTTAAAGAATAGGAGCTGGTTTTCTGGGCTGATTTCTTCTTGGTACAAAGTCCTGCCTCAGAGGAAACGGTCCTGTCTCCAGCATCAGTGACTGGGGATACATGAATAAAATAGCTACCACTTGGCAAAAAGCATCCAAAGATGACATGACATACCCACCAGCTTGAAATACCCCCATGTTACCTCAATGCCTTAGCAGATAGTCCGGCATGGACTATGCCATTGGCTTTGATCTGGCTTTGGCATCAGCCTTTGGTCATGGCTGGCATGTTAGGCATAAGCCCCAAGCAGACAAAAAAAAGGCTACAGTGGGGTTATGAAACTTTGATTCTTTGATCCTTTCAACCTCTTTGGGGTCAGAAAATCACTCAAGGATCCCAAAAAGAGTTTTGAATTCTTCTATGGGTGAATATACATTAAGGCCGACGGGATGGTTCAGTGGGTAAAGGCATCAGCTGCTAAGCCTGACAGTCTGAGTTCAAGCTCTGGGACCCACATGGCAGAAGAGAATAGACACCTGAAAGTCGTCCTCTGTATACTGTGACATGTGCTGCCTCCCCACACCACGATTAACAAAAATATACATTGAAAATATATACACTCCAAATTACACATATAATGGGAAACTTGTGGGCATTAGAAATGTATTTTCCCTAACAAAAATTATGTAAGTCATATAAATGATTTGTGGCTAACCTGACAAATACTGAAGCTGGCCAGATGGTTCTAACAATCATCTTTTCTATTGTTTTCCAATGAAGGAGAACATGTCCCGAGCCCCGCCAAGTGCTTCCAGCTCTGCACACTCAGTGATTTTCTTTGGTGTGTGCTCTCGTTCCTTAACAAAAACGTCTTGAAAAAAAGATGATGACTCAAAGTCCTCATTCTGATGAAACTGATGACTCTCACAATAGCCAACAAGACTTCTTTCATGGGTTTCATTTCCAGAGTACTGAAAGGGCCTGCTAGGAGGCTGAGATAGCCCACCCCTGTCCCCACGCAGCCTTCATTCCCTTGTCCCATGTTAACTCTTCTAGTGCTGTGATTACAGCAGGAGAAACAGTGAGGTGACTGAATACAGGCCCTTGGACCTCCGGCTTGTGAAACATCTTCCAAGCAAGTGTGTAGAGAGGACAGAAGACAAAGCGCACAGTCTGAGCATCTCTGACAAGGGTCAGGAGAAGACAAATAGCACATGTAAGTGCTTGTTAGCAAAGCATAAGTCTCAAATGCTTCGACCTTCCTTCTAGGTCACCATCCAAGGGTAGGGGAGAAAAGATGGCAAATAGGACAAGAGGTTATGGATCTGTTTAGAAGTAGTTCTTTGGGGAGATTCCAGTCTCCGTTAGAAAGGATACCCGAAGTCCAGCTCAGTAGTGTCAGGATACCAACAGCCCAGTTTAAAAGTGTCACCAAACACAAACCAGCAATGGTGACATGATCCAGAAAGCATGTTAGGCCTCTGCCAGATCAGCCCGCGTCAGGGGGAGTGACCAGGACCGGCCAAAAAGCCAGGAGCTCTCTGCTGTGCCTCTTTCGATGATTCGAAGATCAGCAAAGACTCAAGACCAACTAATGAAGCATTGCAAAACTAGCTGCATAACTGTCTGGCCATGGAGTCTTATTTATACTCTCTCCAAACATCACGTGTCCTCTCATGGGTCTTGCCTCAACAAAACATCACGTGAGTCTGCATCACATGACACAATCGGAAACTTCCACTTCCCCAAAGTTTCAAGGAAAACCATTTAACAACTTCTTGGTTTGGGGAAAATTAAATCAACAAACCTCAGTATAATTATTCTGAAAAGAGAGTAAGGAATGTAGGTAGTTCTCTGTGGGGAGGTTGTAGGGGTAAGGCGTGTGCAGAGCCCCTCATGCTAAGAGGAATGGAGCAGTGGATGATATCATCCACAAGAACTTGCCACAGTCAGGGTGAGACTGAGAAAATCTACGTGCTGGTTAGTTCTTCCTTTTCTTCCGTCGTCTTTCCCTATCAGTTGGAGGAAATAATACGAACA
>CM052700.1:100971773-101011563 GCA_028551405.1 Uromys caudimaculatus
AAAAAAAAAAAAAAAAAAAAAAACACAAGAGTTTTTGAGACAAAATTGATGGGGTAGGAAGAGAGGGAGAGGGAGAAGGACAGGGAGAGGGACAGGGAGAGGGGGAGGGGAGGGGGAGGGGGGAGAGGGAGATGCAGCAAGACAATCACTGTGTTAGTTACTGTCACATTGCTGTGAACAGACTACCTGACGACAGAAACAACATGGGGGAAGAAGGATTGAATTGGGCTCATAAGAATTTCAGTCCATTATGTTGGGGAAGGCATGGTGAAGTAGCTCCATCCATGGTAGCACAAGTATGAAGCAGTGATTTACCACTGGTGGCACGGGAAGCAGCAAGAGTGACCTAGTTTGCTTTCTGTTGCTATGATGAATGCCATGACCAAAAGCAACCTGGAGAAGAAAAGGCTTGTGTCAGCTTACAGTCTATAGTCTATCAAAAAGGGATGCCATGGCAGGAATTCAAGGCAGGAACTGAAGCATCAACCATGCAGGAATGCTGCCACGGACGTGTTTCTCACAGCTTGCTCAGCCTGTGTGTGGGGGTTCCAGGACCACCTGTGCGCATGTGTGCGCGCATGCGCATGAGTGTTTGCATTCCAGGACCACCGGCCCACAGTGGGGTGGGTCTATCTATATCAATCAAACAAGAAAATGTCCTGCAGACTTGCCCATAGGTCATTCTGATGGAGGCATTTTCTCAGTTAAAATTCCCTCTTCCCAGATGACCCTGGATTGTGTCAAGTGGACAAATAACCTGCACAACGAGCAAGTCAGGATCCTTGACAGGAATAATCTCTAAGGGCCCACCCCTATCCCCAAGGGCCCGCCCCTGATGCTATACTTCCACCAGCCACACTCCACCTCCTAAAGGATCCACAGCCTTCAGGTTAGCTCCACAGCAACGCACAAGGTATTCAGACCTAAGCCCATGGTGAATCATCCTGGAGTTGTCATTGCGCTCTTTATGTGATACTGTTACTGCTTTTCTGATGCACGAGTTAAGACTTCAGGGGAAATCTAGAGTGAAAGAAAGGCAAAGATTTTCAAACTGTGGGCAGCAGTTCTTTAGCAGATTATGAAATCTCATGCTCTGGTTGAATTTAGCTCAGCACTGAAAGGAAAAGACAGACAGACAGACAGAAGTATAAAACACCAGAATGTACCACATATGTAAAGAATAAACCATACAACCACACAACAAGTGTCATATACTTCTTAAGGTTTCTTGAGATTTCATTTATTTTATGTGTATTAGTATTTGTCTGAATGTATATGAGTGTACCACATGTGTGCACTGCCCACAGAGGCCAGAAGAAGGCATAGAATCCCTGGAACAGAAGCTACAGAACAGAAGCATACCATACACATGGTATGAGTCACCATGTGGGTGCTGGGAACTGAACTCAGGTCCTCTAGAAGATCAGGGTTCTTAGCCACTGAGCCACAACCCCACCCTTCTTAAGGTGTCTTTACTCACATGTCTATATATCTTGTGTTATGAGATATAACTCTTACTGTGAATCATGATTGACAGACTGAAAGTCACTGCTGTAGTTGAGAGCTGAGCTCTGTCTTGGTTTGCTTTTCTTTGATAAAATACTCTCACAAAAGCAACTTAAGGGAAAAGAGGTTTGTTTCCACTTACAGCTCAAGGTTCTTACAGCCCATCATGTCAGGGAAATCAAGGCAGCAGGAGCTTGAAGTGGCTGGTCACATGGTACCACTATCAGAAAGCAGAGGGTGCTGAATGTATACTGGTGCTTAGGTTCCTGTCTCCACCGTATAGCTAGCATCCCCTGCCTAGGGAATGGTCCTAGCCAGAACTGATGGGCCTTCCCACAACAATTAATATAATCAAAAATATCACTCCTTCTCCACACTAGCATTCCCTGAGCCCCATCTGTCAGGTGATGCTAGATGCTACCAAGTTAAAAATCAACACTAGCCATCACAGGCTCTATAGTCAACTTCCTTGGGTTCAAATCATGACCATACATTTACTTTGAGCAAGACATTAGCAATTTATCTCACTGTTGATGCCCTAGTTCTGTTACATGTAACATGTGTTATAATCAGGGATAATGAAGTTGGCAGCATGTGCATAATGCCCGTGGAATAGGTAACCACTGCCGTGTTATAATCATTACATTGGTAACAGCATGTATACACAGTGCTAATACAGTGCTTCAAGGATGCTGAAAGTTCAGTAGTTATCATTGTGGAAGAGACTCGTGGTCCTTCCCATCTCCCGATTACCCCTGCTTTCTAATGCATAATGGTGACACTTTCTCAGACCATCGCAGATAGACAAAGTATGCTGGTTAGCTTTTGTCAACTTGACACAAACTAGAGTCAGCTGGGAAGAAAGAACCTCAATTGAGCAAATGCCTCTATCAAATTGGCCTGTCTGGGGAGCATTTTCTTGATTGATAGTTGGAGAGGACCAAACCCACTATGGGCAGTGACACTCCCTAGGCAAGTGGTCCTGGGCTATGTAAGGAAGAAAGCTGAGCAAGCCATGGGAAGCAAGGGGTACCTCTGCTCCTGCTCGATCAAGCTCCTGCCCTGAATTCCCTAAATGAAGGGCTGTGATCGGGAGCTGAAGGTAAATAAACTCTTTCAGCCTCCAGGTGGTTCTGGTCAATGTTTATCACAGCTCTAGAAAGCAAACTAGGATACAAGGCCTGATGGCTAGGTCTGGCCAATGCATGATAATGGAAGGGAGTTCCCCAACTTTGGCTCTCTTGGGACAAACTCTGAAGACTTGGGTTGGAACAATAAACAATCAGAAGAAACTTCTATAACCTGGGTTCCAAGTGACTGTGTGAAGGTAAGCCTCCCCAATAGCTCACCTCCGCCAGCCCAGGTGAGCTGTGTAATCCATGGCTGTGGCTACTTTGTGTATAGCTGCTTTATGGGGGTATAATCCATAGACCTTAAAATTCATTTTTAAAAGGTATACAATGCAGTGGCTTTCAGTCTATTCACAAAGTAGTATCACAAGAATAGTACTGGGGACATAAGAAACTCAAGCTTTACATACTGTGGGCACTTAAGATTCATTGTTGGGCTGAAGAGATGGCTCAGCCGTTAAAGGCTAGGCTCACAACCAAAAATATAAGATTCATTGTTTATTTAACTCTGTGTGTGTGCATATGAACACACACTGAGTGTGTATAGGTGCTTGCAGAACCCAGAAGAAGGATCAAGATCCTCGGGAGATGCAGTTACAGGCAATTGTGACCTTATGTGGGTCCTAGGAAGAGCAGCCATTGCTCTGAACTGCTGAGTCATCATCTCTCCAGCCCTGGGGTTTTGGTTTGTGTTGTGTTGTTTTGTTTTATGAGCCTGCAGGTGTGTCTATGCAGCACATGTGTACCTGGTGCCTTCAGAGGCCAGAAAATAGCATGGAACTGGACTTAGAGATGGTTGTGACTCCCTGTGTGGGTCCTAGAAATTGAACCTGGTTCCTCTGGTAGAGCAGCCAGTGCTCTTAACCACAGAGCCATGTTTCCAGCCCTGACGGTTGTCTTTTAATTGCAAACAGCAATGTGTTTACAAAGGAACTAGTCTGGCCAACGGTACCCTCTTTTCCCTTGCCTTCTTCCTTTCTCAAAAGTAGTATGTCGCCGGGCAGTGGTGGCGCACGCCTTTAATCCCAGCACTTGGGAGGCAGAGGCAGGTGGATTTCTGAGTTTGAGGCCAGCCTGGTCTACAGAGTGAGTTCCAGGACAGCCAGGGCTACACAGAGAAACCCTGTCTCGGAAAAAAAACAGAACAAAACAAACAACAAAAAAGTAGTATGTCTTCTCCTTTACTGGTCATTAAACTTGTCATCAAACATTTACATTGTATGTAAACTCCTGTTTACACACTTTGTATCTATTTTTATTTTAGCATCATTTCAAACACACTCTTCTTTGTGTCTACACTTTCTTCATGTTTAATGGCTAAACTTTATTTTTTGCTATTGTTGGTTGTTTGCAGATCAACTGTGCACTGCGTTGATTTTTGTATGCACACACACAAGAGAAGTCTGTGCAGTGTTGAGACAAAGTAGGGGCAAGTAACATGCCCTGGGAACAGACTCTTAGGCAGTAGCATCTCTATCACTTGTACCTACAGCCTCTTTCTCACCTCCATCCCCCCTAATACAGGAGATTCATTTTTAAATACAGGAGATCCCCCCCTTTTTATTGGATATTTTCTTTATTTATATTTCAAATGTTATCCCCTTTCCTGGTACCCCACTCGAACCCCCCTATCCCATCCCCCCTCCCCCTGCTTCTATGAGGGGGTCCCTCCACCCAGCCACTCCCACCTTCCCACCTTTGAATTCCCTACACTGGGGCATCCATTGAGCCTTCACAGGACCGAGGGCCTCTCTTCCCATTGATGCCTGACAAGGCCATCCTCTGCCACATATGCGGCTAGAACCATGGGTCCCTCCATGTGTACTCCTTGGTTGGTGGCTTTGTCCCTGGGAGCTCTGGGGGTCTGGTTGGTTGTTATTGTTGTTCTTCCTATGGGGTTGCAAACCCCTTCAGCTCCTTCAGTCCTTTCTCTTACTTCTTCATTGGGGACCCTGCGCTCAGACCAATGGTTGGTTTAGAGCACCCCCCTCTGTGTTTGTAGGGCTCTGCCAGAGCCTCTCAGGAGACAGCTATATCAGGCTCCTTTCAGCAAGCACTTCTTGGCATCCATAATAGTGTCTGGGTTTGGTGACTATATACGGGATGGATTCTATGGAACTCAGAGATCTTCGTGGCTCTGCCTCCAGAGTGCTGTGAATAAAAGTGTGCTCTATCATGCCTGCCTATATTCTTATTTATTTAATATTTTTATATATTTTGTTTTTGTTTTTCAAAGCAGGGTTCCTCTGTGTAATAGCCCTGGCTGTCCTGATCTCTCTCTCTCTCTCTCTCTCTCTCTCTCTCTCTCTCCCAGGTTGGCCTCAAACTCACAGAAATCTTGCCTGCCTCTGCCTCCTGAGTGCTAGAATCAAGAGTGTATGCTACTACTGCCCAGCTGTATTCTTCTTTAAAGAAGGATTTGATACATGCCCAATAAATTTTACAAAGATCATGGAAGCAATGGGAGTTACCAGGAGATTATTGTAACAGTGTCTCAACTTTAGCACCATGATTGTTAGGAGAATTCCACAGGTGTGTCTTTCTACATTTGACTAGCTCAGGCAAAATACTGCATTTTAGAGGATCTAACATTATATTTAGTTTATTTTGCAATAACAAAGCTTTTGCTAGGTAGTGCATTTCCCTAACTGGTGATGACTCTTCTATTATACCACCTGTCACTATGCCCCTTTTATCTTTTGAGACAGGATCTCATTAAGCAACCAGGTTGACTACAACATCTCAGTCCTTTTCCCTTCATTTTCAGAATGCCAAGAGATGTGGGCTGCCACACAGAGCAAGCACATTGCCTCACAAGACATCAGCTCTTTGTGTTTGGATCCAGGAGGTTCAAATGGTGGCAGAGAAGTCTCTATGCCAAGAGGGATTTCACAGAGGACAAGTGGTGGGCTTCAGGTCACCTGTTATCTTACACAAACCAAATCCCCAGCACTAAACTCAAATTCAAATTCTATTATTTAGAGAAAAATTACACCAGAATTTCCACATGCCAACAGTTGTTAATAAAACTCAAGTGGAAAATACCTGTTCTTTATAAATTTTCCCTGGGATGGGAGATGAGGAGTGCCACTTTTTAGGAGGGCACCAACTGGAAAATCACCAGAACAGGACCTAGAGAGGTGGGGTTCCTGACTCATTATTCTACAGATGCAGTTGACTGTGTTGCATAATCAGGGAGCATGACCCAACAGAAGGAGACTGGGAGGAAATAGAGCATCACTCAGAGGGGTGTTGGAGAGAGTACCAAAATTGTCGCCATAGTTCTTGGGGCAACTCGGATTATTTTAGAAAAAGTCTTTGTTTTTCTACCCAATACAACTGATTGATTTATTTAGTGTCCCCCTAATTTGGAATCATTGATATATGAGAATGTACTTTCCTACTATGGAATTCTGCCTGTTCACTTTTTTTCCAGAGTTTGGCCAACTTGCTATACTGGAACCGGCCAGTTCAACAGTTTTACTTTCCAAAATCATGTATGTGTGATCCAGAGATCAAGCTTATGAGGGTTTGATAACCTAACGGTTGCTGGATTTTGCATCAAGGATTGTTGAACCAGACTGAGCATGCTCAGACACCGGTAGTGGTAGAAAGCTACTACAAACTGGTATGTCGTAGTATTCTGCAAAACCGATTACAGTTATTTTAATAGCGAGCCTTGGGGGGGGGGGGGTTAAAAAACACCTGAAATTTAACTTTTAATCTAAAAAAAAAAAAAAAAAAAAAAAAGCTCTTAAATACACCTGACGCCTATCTGCTCCATCAGATTCAAAACAAGATGTGTAGGATTCCAGAAGAGTGTCATTCTGAGAAAGACACAAACGTCTTTTTGTGGGCTCTAAAATGAAACTAAAATTTTTCCCCAGTCTCCTTATCTCTAGTCTGCCGGTTATTTTCAGAGCGTTCAGTCTAGTGCTACAACAGCAGGCAAACACTCTGCCACGTGGGGTGCAGGCAGAGCAGCTGGAGAATTCCGTGCTGCTAGGACCTAGGGAAAGAAGCATCCTCGCCGACCCCTTAAGGACCGCGGCAGCGACCAATCAGAAGGCGCCGTCTCTCATCCGTGCGCCAATCGCAGGCGTCCTTTCTGCAGGCCGTTGGGGCTATTTAAAGGTGCACCCCGCAGGAGCCCGCGCTGCACGTTTGCGGATCCCGGTGTGTAACGAGCCTTAATTATGGCTAGCCATTTGGAACTCAACAACGGCACCAAGATGCCTACCCTGGGCCTGGGCACCTGGAAGGTAGGTTCACATCAGGGCGCGGCCCGACACCCACCGGGTGACCCTGAGCGGCCTGCGCGGAGCGGGGCTCGGATGGCGGGGCCTGTATGCGCATCGGGCAGCGACCCCGCGTGTGGGACTCCAGGCTAGCTGCGCGCGAGTCAGCGTGGGCGCCCCAGGTGGAGACACACCCACGGGGACCCGGGTGAGAGGGACTGAACAAGCCCTAGATTTGTCATCTGGCACCTGTGGCGCCCCAGCCTCACGAGTGAGTTGACCTTACTTGGTGCAGATGTTGCCCTCTCTGGAATAAGCCTCTTGGGCCAATGAGCCTGAGATAATTAAATTAGGAGGCGAGAGTTTGCCAGGAACCAGACTGTTTCTTTGTCCCCTAAATCGCTGAGTGCAGCTCTTTACGGGTGCGGAACTCCGGGAGAATTAATCTGGCTTCCGCATTGCTGGGTGCTGCCTACTGATAAGAAGGCTCCAGGCAGGATACCCCCAAAACCCCAACACAGCAAGGTTTGAGAAGAGGGACTGATACATCAGAGTGAAATACAAAAAGAAAGAACCGATAATTAAAAACTTAAAATTATAACTGATTTGATTATTTGGCAACTAAGGAACCAGTTTTGGTGGGATTGCTGAAGCAGAGAAACCTAGTTCATAGACTACTCGTAGGGTAGTTGTAGGTATTGTCTATTACAGACCACTGCTTGTGACCTGGATCTTCAAGAACCTTAAGTATGGATGGACCTGGGCAGTAAGCACTTAGACACAGTGAAGGAAAGAGAAAACCAGGCTGGGTTGAGTTCAAATGGTTTGAAACCAGACAGAGTCTGTTTCTACCCAAACTACAGTTAAAATGGGTAATGTATATGGTGAATAAGAAACAGGTCATAGACTTGTCTTTCTCTGAACGTGTTTCTAAGCCAGTAGCTTAGCAAGTACGGCTTTTGTTTCCTTCTAGAGGGTCCTTGGTGACTGTAAAGGTGTGATTGAATTACAACCATGATACCAGGTTGAATTCTGTGCATTGGAATGATAAGAAAGATGGTTTCCTTGCCATAGTAAACATGGCTACCGGACACAGCACACACAGGCACATGTAACTACAGTAGTTTTGTAAGCAATACATGACCCAAAATATGGATAGGATGCTGATACTTTAATTCTGTCCCATTTCTCCAAAAACCAAGCTCATAACTTTAGAAAATCATTTCGCTGACCAACATTTTTGAGATCAGTTCTGAGGTAGATAAGGAGTGAACATCATAAGCCAGTGGCTAGAGCACATGCACAGCCTCAGAGAGCTGGGTGTTTGTTTAAAATAACATTCATTTGTTTGTATAGATCATTCCGGCTTCACAGATATTTCTGTCATTTCCCACAGTGCCTGGCTCATAGAATGGATCCAAAAGTCTTGTTGAGTTAGGTTGAGGTGAATGAAGAAAATGTCTGCCTGGGTCTGGGGGCCAGGGGAGGTAGGTTAGAGTGTGAGGAGGGACAAAGGGTAGCAGCGAGAGACACGAGGGCAGTCCAGACTTCCAGATTTCCCTATTTAATAATAGAATATCAACTTGCTACTTTCCTTGCGTATGTGTGGTGTTCCTTCATAGATGACACAGTATAATATGTCACTGTGACAGTCATAGAGGCTGTGTGGATGTGGTTTCCTGTTCTCATGGAACCATGTCTGTGGCTATGTGGTACCCCAAAGACCACAGCAGGACTCTGATGGTCTGTATGATCCACTCTTCCCTTGAGGGAGTCCGTTTCTCCTGGGAGGTGAGGATTTCAGGCAGTTGGGAGACACTCTTACTTGCACGGAGTTTCTTCCTGGCCAGCTTGCCTGCCCTCTGAACCCTAAATACACACTAAATATACAGTAAGTATTGTATTAAAATACTGTCTGTATTGCATGGTCAGGAGGCCTTTAAGGCAGAGCTGACTGGATACAGACCAGGTCCTTTTACTGATAATGTTTTGACCTAGTTGACAATCTGTGAAGGACCTGGCTATCGTCTCTTCCACATGTAGGCTAGAATGTTGCTAGGAATGGGATGGAGGGACAGCTGTGTTCTCAGACTTTTTTTTTTCCAGTTAATGCCCTCTGTGCTCAGTTAATGCCCTGAGTTTTTTGTTGTTGGTTTTTTGTTGTTGTTGTTGTTGGTTTGTTTGTTTGTTTGTTTGTTTGGCTTAATTGTATCCCAATCGGATTTTGATATCTCAGGTAAAACTACAATGTGCAGGTGCCCTGTATCACTTTCACAGGGTCACATGGCATTCTTAAGCTGTGACAGGTTTTCTTTGTTTGCTTTTCAAGTCCGATTTTTGCCTCTCTGGGATAGTACTTGTCCTTAGAAGAAGACTGTGCAAGGATCTTCCTGCCGCTTCATGAGTTAAAGCAAGCATCCACTGACAGTCCTCCATCCTACGGTCTGGGAGAAGGGCGGTGGTCATTGAAGTAGGAGTTTCATTTCTGGGTTGCCTGCCAGGGACCAGACTACACACCTCAACCTTTCCATCTTTAAGATCAAAGATAATCAAATCTTGCTTGTGAGGGGCCAGTCCTTGATCTACATCTCTATGGAATGAAGATACATCTTAAAATCAGGACTGCTTTGTTGATTGATTACAGTAGAACAAGTTTTATTAGTATTGTTGCTAAACTAGGGTATGTGCTCTCAGTGTTCGAAGACTGGGGAAGGGGTCATTCTTGAGGGTTCAGTCTTCATCTCTTGGAATTACTGTTTAGGTTCTTGAACTGTAAGGTAAACTTATACCATCCAAACAAGTGAGGTTAGTTTCTCAGAACACTACAATGGGAAGTGCTCTTTGTGGTGACTCTGGGTAGGGTGTGAAAGTGGCACATTGCTATCCTTCTGTGGACTTTCTGTCAGACTCGGGAATGTGGCACATTTAAGGCTGTTTAAGCTGCCAGGCTCCCAGCCTGTGTGGGGAAGGAAGCCCCTGGAAGAGGCGTTCTTTCTCCTGACCTGCATTCTAGCCTTTATCTGTCTTTGTCTTCCCGTGAAAACATCACCCAGATTTTTTTCTGTGGATTTTAGTTTGGTGTCAGTTCCGCAACATTGCTTAGTGTAGTCTGCGCTCTAGCTCCGGGGGACAGAAAAACCAGGTTAACCTTAAGCAGAAGGCAAGCAGAGAAGTTTCGGTAGGTGTGGGGGCCCATTGGCTGTGGCCATGACTGTCACTAGATTCACGATCGGGATTCCATTCGGGGTTATAAATTAGGTTACCAGAATTCAGGCATTTGAGACCCCATTCTTTCTCCCAGCAAATGACTCCAGCTGAGGATGTTTCCTTAGCCGGTCAGTGCAGGTCCTGAAATGGAGTACCACAGCCTGGCTCACATCGTGTTCCTGCTTATGCATGAGTGACTGTGGCAAATGTTGTGTGGCTTTGCCCAGTCTGGACCTTGTGCCCGGCTTCTATCCAGAGCCAAGTGCTGCCAGGCCCTAAGTAGGCTTATTACACAGGGTGGTGAGCAGAGGGCCTCTGAGAGTCAACACAAGTGCCCTGGATCCTGGTGTAAGTCCATCCTATGCCCTGAGGCAGGACTCCAACTCACCAGGCCCTTCTTGGGTTGTCTTTCTCAGGCAGGGATTTGCTTTTCCCTCACAGATAATATCAGCCGTGGCTGCATCTGGGTGCCCAGAGAGCCCGTGCTGGTAGAGCCTATTCCTGCATAGGCTGAGATAGTTCCTTTAACCACAGAAGGAACCTGTGGAGAAGCTACCCGTGCACTCTTAGGTCCTACAGGGAAAGGAGAGGGTGCTGAACAGTCTAAAGGCCTTGTGGTAAAGGTAACTCAGTCCTAAGAATGGTGTGACCCCTCCACCAGGCAGATTCCCCCTGCTGGGGGAGGGGCAAGCACCACAGCCAGCGTGTGCTGGAGACGGGCTTGTTCTCCCCTGACTGTTTGGTTCACAAGGCTCCAGACAAAACAGATGTTGGCAGCTGCTGGTGGCCTTGGGGAGTTTTCATTTTCATCTGCTTCTGCCCCAGCTCTCCAGAGGAATGTGCTGTGTTCATTCAGCAGTGCCCTTTTGTCTCTCCAGTCTTGGCAGGGCAGCCCAGGGATGGGGAACAGTGCTGTGCAGTCTGGGAACTAGGGAAGCTCAGGGCCATGCAGGCTCTTCCTCCTCCTCAGTGGCCAGGCTTCCCATGTTCCTTATGGAGCTCGGGTGGTGATCTTCCAAGGATCCATCTTCCCTTTCCACTCTGTCCGCTATTCCCTCTGAGTAGCCATCTGTCTGTGTCCACCTCCTAGGTCATCAGCAGTTGAGCTCTTGGTCTATGATGAATACCATGAACTATTTGAATGAAATGGTGCCCTTTATTACATAAGATCTCAGCTAGGGGGTTGTTTTTTAAGTCCAGGCTTCATTTGTTTAGCCCAGGCTGCCCTAAACCTCACAGCTTTCATGCCTCTGTCTGCAGAGTGCTAGGATTATAACCAGGTTTCTAGTTATCTGTGTTGCTGGCAAGTGGCTATCAGGCCATTCACCTTGCCCTCCACCCCCCGCCTGGGGGGCTGCCTGGAATGTTAAAGCATAAATGCATGTTGGTCTGTGGCCCGACCTCAGAACAGGAGCCTGATGGGGATTTCTAATCCCACTGTTCTTCCTCTGCTTTGTGCAAGCACTGCCCTGTTTGATTTTGTTTTTAATCTAATGGCTTATATTCTTCCCTTTTCAGTCTCCTCCTGGCCAGGTGACTGAGGCTGTGAAGGTTGCTATTGACATGGGGTATCGCCACATTGACTGTGCCCAGGTGTACCAGAATGAGAAGGAGGTGGGAGTGGCCCTCCAGGAGAAGCTCAAGGAGCAGGTGGTGAAGCGCCAGGATCTCTTCATCGTCAGCAAGGTACCAATCTGTGAGGATGCTGGGATCCAGTTCACTCCTAGCTAGGGGCACCCAGCTGCTAGTCAGGTCCACCCTTAACATGATGGCAGTTAGCTCTGGGTGGGAGGTGGACCTGTTGCGTGTCTACCTGTGTATCTCTTCGTTGGCCTGTAGATTAGAGCCCTGTGCTGGTGAGAATGGTTGGGGGTTGACTCGCCCTTTGTAAGGAGTGACTTCAGGGACAGAGTTTAGTTCCCTGTACGACCTGGGTTTCACTGCTGGCCGTTAATTTTATCTAGAGGCTGTGGGTACACAAAGGAGCCCAGATTAGAGAGTCTGTGGGTGTACAAAGGGGCCCAGATTAGAGAGTGATGCTGGCACCGAGTGGAGCAGCTTGGCAGGGAAGCAGACCTAGAGCGAGTGTTTAGCACCTCCTGATCTACAGCCGTGCCTTGTTTAGTCTCTGTGGGGTGCTCGTGACCTGACCTCCCCACTTGCCTTGGGGAAGTTGGGATCCGCAGTATGAACTGGAAACTCTCCAGCCACTCCTAGCATCATGGTTATGGGGAGCGGAGAGCGTGTCCTCCACCTTCGAGCTGTGTGACTCCCAGCTGGGAAGAGGCTTTGCGTGGCAGGGATAACCTGTACCTTTGCTGGCTCCAGCTGTGGTGCACGTTCCACAACAAGAGCATGGTGAAAGGAGCCTGCCAGAAGACACTCGGCGACCTGCAGCTGGACTACCTGGATCTCTACCTTATTCACTGGCCAACGGGCTTCAAGGTGAGGGGCACACTGGGCCCCTGTGGTCCAGGCACAGTCTTCATCTTCTATATTAGCACATTATCGGTGCTTGACTCACCTTGTCTCTGCTGCTTGGGGTGTGGGCCTTGGACCACCATCAGTGTCATCACCCAGGATGTCTTAGAAATCAGCCTCAGGCCTCTCCTGCACTGTCTGAACCACTGGTGACTCAGATGCGGCCTTTGGGTTTGAGGTACACCACAGTTTTCACGCAGTGCCTCTAGAACTTAAAACTGACAATAAATATGGCGAACATGGCCACAGTTGTCCTTGCTGCACATTGGCTGGAGGAGCAGCCAGCCCTGCTCTGTTTCCTCCTCTAGGCGCATGCATGCGATGCTCATACATACATGAGTCTGTACCTCCATTGCATGCCATCCTCACTTGTGTGAATATACGTTCACAACCTGATTCTTTGAGCTGCAGAACTCAGAATCACTACATTTTTCTTCTCTAGCCCACAGCTTGCATTTCTGCATGGTGACCCAGATTGAAAGCTCACGGGTTTTATCCTACAGCTCTGTTTAGCTCACCGTGGTCTCTTGGGGCCCGAGGGTCTTGATTTTCACCCTTTGTTTTTTATGACAAGAGATGGGCAGAGTGGTAGCGTTGTAGGCCTGAGAGCCTCTGAGACCTGGGTGCCCACTGAGACCTGGGTGCCTGAGTTTCCCTACTCTGCCTACACACCCTTCTCCACGGCAGGATTGGTCTCAGAGACTTGGATGTGTCCGAATCTCCATCTGACGCCTCACAGCTCCAGTCAGGACAAGGATTCCCATCGGGGTCACTTTCTGGTGTCCTTTTCATCTTGGCTACCAGATATGCCTCTTACCATCTTCCACAGTGTTTATAATGCTGTGAGATTAAAATAGGTCTGTAAAAAAGTGTCACTGATGATTTTGCATGTGTGTGCTTGTTGACAGCCTGGGCCTGACTATTTCCCACTGGATGCATCAGGAAACGTGATTCCTAGTGACACTGATTTTGTGGACACTTGGACGGTAAGATGACCCTGGCTGAGACCCATTTTTATTGCTGGTACCCTGTTATTGTGTGTGAGCCAGGTATGAGTGATCTGCTCTGCCCTGTCTTCCTGTGCATACATCATTCTGTTTCTGTCTGTCTGTTAAGTCTCATGAAAGCCATCTAGTTTTCTTGACTGTCCTCTTGGCTTCTGAAAAATATAAGGCTCTGGCCACGGATGGGCGGGCACATCTGCTGAACTTCTGGACACAAACGTGCTTCTGATCCTTGTTCTTTTGGGCTTCATTTTAGTACCCAAGTAGATCTCTCTTTTCTTTTTAGGCTATGGAACAACTAGTGGATGAAGGTTTGGTAAAAGCAATTGGTGTCTCCAACTTCAACCCTCTTCAGATTGAGAGGATCTTGAACAAACCTGGCTTAAAATATAAGCCTGCGGTTAACCAGGTACGCGTCCCCCAGGGAGGATGCTGGCATGCTGTTTTACCAGCTAGTCCTGGCTCTTACCTGTGGTCCACATCACCCAGGGAGTGGCCAGGATTTATTATGACAGACATATCTGGGAGTAGAAGCTTTGCAGGGATAGGATTTGAGGCCAGTCAGCAAAGACGTGGCTTCTGACATGAGCCGTGGGCAGCAAGTGAGAGCTGCAGGCTTATCTACTGATAAATGGCCAAGGCCAGAGAACATCTTACAGGCTTATGGCCATAGAGCAAAGGCAACAAAATTATTTTTGTTCTTAATGTGAAGGCCATCATATAGGACATGTTGTTACAGCTTATCTGGGAGGCAGACCTTTCTGTGTGGGGAGGAAAGGGACATTGACCACGTCACATGAGCTCGTGTGTCTACTGCCATGGTCAACCCTCCTGCTTGTGTTGCAGATCGAGTGCCACCCATACCTAACTCAGGAGAAGCTGCTTGAGTACTGCCATTGCAAAGGCATCGTGGTGACTGCATACAGTCCTCTTGGTTCTCCTGACAGGCCCTGGTGAGCTTCTGTGGGGTCCCTGTTAGATTAGAAATAATCAAAGGAAATGATTGCTTGCCACAGAGAATGCATCTGTGCTGTGTGCAGGTCTTCTCCGGGGTCTCTGGCTTCCTGGGAGGTTGATGTTTCTAGGATCATGGCTAGGGTGGCCAGCTGTCTTGAGTGGCAGTGGTGAAGATTGGTAATTCCACTGTCTCTCTACTCCAGGGCAAAGCCTGAAGACCCATCTCTCCTGGAGGATCCCAGGATCAAGGCAATTGCAGCCAAGTACAATAAAACTACAGCCCAGGTATGGATGCTTCTAGGTACTTGTGACTGTTGCCTGAGCTCTACACTCCTGGTGGATCCTGTTAGTCAGGAGTGTAGGGAGCTGAGCCCGTGACGCTCTCTCTGGAAGTGTGGTTTGGAGTCCTAGAATGCAGTATTAAGGGCACAGATCTCGAAATTTAGAAAGTTAATTGGCACATGGTCTTGGCATGACAGGTCTATAGGCAGCACAGACATCGGCCCAGCATTCATTCACTGGTGTTCTTGAAAGCTCATCACTGTACAAATAGAAGAGCTCTTACCATTTGTGGTATAGGAGATGTTCTCTTTCTCCCATGGGTAGTATGAGTCCCAAGCAGTGACTTCCTGTGGCCTGGTGATATGCCTGGAGCCACCGACAGAGCAGGACTCTAGAGTCCGATTTGGACCAACTTGTGGCCATCACTAGGCATCTCAAAACCTCTTTACCTGTGCAGTTATAGTCTGTAAGATAACACAGTGTATGTACATACTTCACGCCTCTGGGTCCACAGGTGCTGATCCGGTTCCCCATTCAAAGGAACTTGGTGGTGATCCCCAAGTCTGTGACACCAGCACGCATTGCTGAGAACCTTAAGGTAAGATCCCAGTTGCCTGGCCTGGCTTTCCTCCATGGTAGGTGGGTCATGGGGGTTCTCAATCTCCCCTTTCTTTCCCAGTTGTGTGACTCTGAGCAAGTCACTTGACTGCACTCAAAATAATGCCTATGTTGAGGGCTGTTGTGAGACTGACGCTCACGGTGCACACACAGCACTTCCTAGTGCCTGGTTCCACAGTAAGTGCTCAGCAAACGTTGCTGTGCTGGTGGTGGGTCCATGGACGTCCAGGACATACACCGATCCACTGGCTCTGTTAAGTGCCTAAGCAGTCATGAGCAGGGGTCTGGGCACCAGGAGTGTAGGTATTAAGAATGCCACCACCACCATCACACTGCAGCTGAGGCCACCTGGTGAGAGGTCTAGCTGGGAGAAGAGCTGTTCCAGGGTGGTCCTGGGATCCCATGAGCCTTTGTCCTGTCCAAGCAAAGGGAGGCTCTGTTGAGGTCTGGTTCAAAATCAGCCCCACAAAGTCCACAATGGGCAGTAGAGTGGTTCTGATGACATAGTAAGCTACTAATCCTACTTTGCCCTCATGACCATGACCATGGCACTTACTGTGTAGAGATGTGGGAAGAGAGACCTGTCCTGCTAGAAGTGGGTTAATACCTCACCAGATAGTTCATTTCTAAAGTATTAGGAAAGAAAATGAAGCCAGGCAGTGGTGGCGCACACCTTTAATCCCAGCACTTGAGAATCAGAGGCAGATGGATCTGTGAGTTTGAGGCCAGCCTAGTCTGCATAGTTAGTTCCAGGATAGCCAGGGCTACACAGAGAAACTGTGTCTTGAAAAAGAAAGAAAAAGAAAAAAAATGTAGGTGGCAAATCTGAAAACACTAACCTAGTGGTTGGTTTTGTTTATTTCTTTGTTTCTGTTTTTCATCTTCCTCTGCATTCTTTGCTTATTTTTCCATGGCTGTGATCACAAGAGAATCTGGTGGAGTCTAGTCCTGCACCTTCCGTGATCAGAGTGTGCCGAGTGCTTCTCGAAGGCCATCTGGCCTAATTGTCTACGTGTCCACCGTGTACCATGACTTCTTCCCTGTATTCTGTTGTGGGGTATCCTCCAGAGAAGACTAATCAGACTTGAGTTTAAGCAAATAGAAAGACTGTTAGCTAACCTGTGACTACACTGGGTGTCTGGGATCCCAGTGTAGCCCCGAGCATTTCTTAGGGTAGCTGTTAAGCACATCTTGGGTGACACGTCTCAGTTAACGAGGCCAGTTAGCCAGAGGTAAAACTACAGAAGCCAGAAGGCAAGGTTGGCACATTTAGAGACTTTTCCAGAACTATGGACTTTGATGTGAATTAAAAATAAAAACACACACACACACACAAAAAAAAAAAAAAAAAAAAAAAAAAAAAATGGAAAGGAAAAGACATGACTTCTCCTGAACCCTGGGGTGTGGGGGAGTGGGAAGAAGAAAGAGGGGAACCAAGTGTAACAGCCAGGAGGCCAAAGGTACAAAAAGAGCAAAGGAGGTAGTAACAAAAATGTCGGGGCTGCCTCTGGGGGAGGACAGCAGAGCACTTGGCTGGAGAAGTCATGGTAGAAGGGGGTGTGCCCGCCGCACCCTGTAATTGGTAGGGACTGAAGGGTATTGAGGGAACTTGGGAGCCACATCTGCTTTGATACATTAAATACACACCTTAGCCGCTTGGCCTGGGTTTGAAATTTAACAGCTAAATTAAGTCTTCATTTTGGCTGATGGCATTGTGTACCTGCTGAGTTTTATGACCTGAATGGAACTTTCATCATGGAGTCAGTGTGCTGAGGTCTAGGGCCTGTTACATATTCCTGTGTCCATTCTTTTGTCTCTATGGAAGTGATGCTGTTACCCCAATCTGCCTTTCTTGCTCTGTATATCAAAACCTGACAGATTTTCTTAGGCCCTCTCTCTCTCACATGGATCCACAGGGCGTTATCCTTCAGTCCCTGGCTGGGTGCACTGCTAGTGTCTCTGGACACCCAGAGGCTTTGGTTCATCAGAGCGCAGGTCCCGGGTTAGCGGGTGCCAACTGTTGAGGCCCCTCGTTCCCATACTTCATGGTGAAACATTTCCCCCGGTGATTACCACAGTAGAGCTTTTCGGGAGCCTGACAGGAACGACTGAACTGTGCCCTCTGCTTGGAAATCCTGCAAGGGAAAGCCATCTCAGATCCGGCCACAAGCCTGCACCCTCTGGAGAGTAATTAACAATCTTCTTCAGTCCTGCGTACACTCCTGCCCTCTGCACTCCAGGCAGGGGGAGCCATCTGGAACTTCATGGTGTCGTCTCTGTTTTATTGCAGAGCTTATTGGCTTTGTTTTTTCTTCTTCTTCTGTGTTTGTATGTCAGGTCTTTGACTTTGAGCTGAGCAACGAGGACATGACTACTCTGCTCAGCTACAACAGGAACTGGAGGGTGTGCGCCTTGATGAGGTGAGTCCCAGTGTGACGCCTATTCTACGTCACCAAGTATTTAGAGTAACGGGCGTCTCTCAGGCTCCAGAGGCCTGGTCCTCCCCTGCAGACCACCCTGCTTTCACACAGACTGCGCCTCCTAATCCATACGGAGCAGGTAGCACTGCACAAAGTCAGGGGAAGGTAGATGTCAGGAGACCTGTCTGCCTGGGAGCACACTTGGCCCAACTTTGAAATTTTACTTGCGTTTCTGAACTGAGATGATCCCAGGGGCTCATCTGGTACCCACCTTCCTAGAAGAGTTCTCCTGTGACTTAATTGACTTAATGACCCTAATAAGGAGTTTGGTAGGAAGACCTTGGTGCTGGGCTCAGGGTAGCCCCAGCTATGACACACAATACCCCATGACTATAATGGCACTCAGGCACCAAGGGCCTTTCAGCTTTACCTTTGCTGGTTTCTTGCTTTCCCTCTGAAATGGGGTTTGGACTCCAAGTCCCTGGGGACGTTTGCTTTAAGAAGCAGCCTGTGTCCCCATGCTTGCTTTGTCTTCCTAGCTTGGTTCTCACTCGCACTCTCTTGCTTCACTTGCCATCTGCATGGCTCAGTGTTTGCATGTGGCGACTTTGACAGTAGTGTGCCTTAGGCAGTAACTTTGTGATTCTGGCTGTTTTCACATTGCTATCATAGGGCCCTCAGGTTCTAAGTGAGCTGTAAACAGAGCCAGCCAGGAGTCTGAAACAGGACCTTTTTTTTTTTTTTTTGGTTTTTTTTTTTTTTTTTGGTTTTTCAAGACAGGGTTTCTCTGTGTAGCCCTGGCTGTCCTGGAACTCACTCTGTAGACCAGGCTGGCCTCAAACTCAGAAATCCACCTGCCTCTGCCTCCCAAGTGCTGGAATTAAAGGCGTGCGCCACCACTGCCCGGCTGACCCTTTCTACTATTATACTAAGGACACTTAACCTTTTAACATGAAAATCATTTCCTATTTTGATCTAATGGACAGAAGTGAATCCCCTGCCTATGGCATCCATTCGGTTCCTAGAGCCTGTAGTAGTCATTCAGCCCTGCGTTTCCTTGGGACTGTTGATGTTGACATCAAAGCTTTTGGGGAGAGCAAACTGTGTGCCCCTTTGTGTCTGTCCGCCTGCCTCCTTTGCACCTTCCAGGACTATTCTAGAAGCAGCCATGCATTAGCAATACTGAGTTGGCATGGGTTGCAGCTGGGGTTGGGGGAGAGGCTGGCTCTAGTGCTCCCAGCGAGCTTTTCCTAACTGTCCACATGCCAACCCTTCCATTGACATACTCTGTTACACTGAGCTTGTGCTGCTGGTGTCTGTCTCCAGGATGCAGAGAAAGACGGGTATGGGCGGAGCTTGAGTGGTCTGAATGTTCAGTGAGTTACATACCCGGGGCCAGGCTCACCCTCAGAACTGCGTGCGTTAGGGTATGGAAAGAAATAAGCAGTGCACTTTTGCTTAGATTCTAGAAGAGGAGGACTACGTCAGAAATAGAAACATGCATCTTCTGAGCAGTAACACAACCTTTCTTAATTTGATTTAAGAAAGAAACGACCTTTCTTATATTTGATTTACCTTCCTGCTCTCTTCCAGAGAGCAGGAGCCATCTGAGACTTCGTGGTATTGTCTCTGATTTTTATTGCAGAATTTACTGGATTTTTAATTTTTTTATGAATATGTGTGTTTGCACGTGGGTGCACACACTCACGCGTGCATGTTCAGGCTTTGACACCTTGCCTGTCTAGTTTTCCTAGTATTCTTGCCATTTTTGTTCCCATTACAAGCCACTGGCCCTACCAAATAGACTATGAGCCTTGGCTTCATGCCAGCCTGGTTCCTGCAGTAAATTCCCAGCTGATGTTAGGTGCTCATTTCACTCCAGATGTCATAGAGGTGCCCTCTCCTTTCCTGGGAGTGACCGGCTGCTTGACTTGCCCTTCAGGATTCAGCATGATACAGTTATAAACCCTTCTATTGCTTCCTTATCTCTGTTTTTTTTTTTTTTTTTTTTTTTTTTTTTTTTTTGGTCCTGTGTTTGAGCTGATAAAATGAACTGGGTGTGGTGCCACATGCCTGTAATCCAGCACTTGGGAGTTGGAGGCAGAAAGATCTGAACTTCAAGGTCATCCTCAGCTAAACAGCATTGTTTGAGGCCAGCCTGGCCACACCAGACCCTGTCTTAAAAGATAGCAGAAAGATGACATGGTATTGAATGGTCCTGCCAGCCTGTCAGAGTTCCCAGGAGGCAGGAATCAGGACTTGCTGCCCAGTGTGCTCCGGGCTAGTGCAGAGTGCAGCCTGTCACGTCATTCTGGTTCATGACATCACAAGACAAGAGGAGCCCAGAGGCTGAGCTGTACATGTGTGATCAGAAGGCTCTAAGACTGACGGGCTCAGTTCACAATGAGACATCCATTTCTGTGTGTTGGTGACTTGTTGAAGACAAAATCTTGATGGTTCAGAGTGTTCAGACATTTGGCATCAATCCTGAGAATGAACAGAGTTCTATCCCCAGGACCCACATGGTGGGAGAGAACCAACTGGCACAAGTTGTCCTTTGACCCTCATGTGCACACCTACACATATATACACAGTAAATAAATAAGTGAATCCAATTAATTTTTGGAAGTCTTTAACTTGTAAATCACATGTGCTCTTTTCTGACAGCTGTGCCAAACACAAGGATTACCCCTTCCACGCAGAAGTCTGAAGCTGTCTCGGGTGGATCCCTGCTCCTCCCCAAGTGACTTACACCTGTTCTTTCTGCCTCATCTGCCCTTGCAAGTGTCCTGTATCCCTCTGCACTGGGTGGCACCTTGCAGACCAGACAGTGAGAGTTAGTTAGTTTGACATAGAATCTGGAGGGCAGTACCAGTAGCTGAGGTGTTTCTTCCAGCCTTTCTTGGTCTTTCTTCTTACCCACCTAGAGGACTTTAACACAAGTACTGTTTCCAACCAAAGAGAAGCAAGATTTATAGCCCAAGGCATGCCACTAACACGTAAATTTGAGTGCCTAGAACTGTAATCCTATGGGTCAGATTTCTTCTTGCCTCAAATAAAAACTGCTTTTGTGAATTTGGTGATGGTCTGTTCTGTTCTTGTTCTGCCCCATACCCAGCCTGCCCTCCTTGAGTACCAAGCACAGACCAGTGCTGAGAACAAACTGAGGACCCTTACCCTCACATTCATGGCATAGTGTTAGGGTAGTGAGCAGCATCACATGGTGAGCTTAAACGGAGGGTGTCTGGGCCTTGTGTCTGGAGACTGAGCAGTCTTGGTTGGGTTATACCCAAGGATTTTAAGGGTCTACACGTGTTCTGGGTGGCTGTCACTGTGGCCAGGACTTTTTGCTAGGGCATAAAGCCCCTGGATGTCTCATTTTATGTGGGTGGTCCTCCCTGTGAAGGCCTGAGTCAAAAGGCAGCTGTACCTGAGGGCAACAGGGTTTTGTGAAGCCCGTCATCTAGATAGGGAAGAAAGGCATAAAAAATTGACATCAGCTGGATATGGTGAACATTCTGAGGTGACAGAAATAGATTTGGGGGCCTGATGTTCTTGCTGGTCTCTGCATTTCCTAATCCAGGGTTCAAATGACAGAAGGCAGAAGAGATAGGATGCACAATGTGACCTGAGGCTTCAGAAAGGCAGCAGCTCTGTTCCTGGCTTAGTTTGTTGGTTATAGGCCCATCTGATCATGTCTGATGACTGCTTTACATGTTACTGATATTTATGCCACTCCTGAGGGGAGTTGGGTGGCAGTGATTGCTAGGCCTCTTCTGAGGAGGAATGAGGTTCTAAACCTCAGCAACTGGGCCAAGAGTTCCCCCGGCACAAGTCCCTGGGTGTCCCTTGGTCTGAGATCTTCCTCTAGGCATGTCCCCTTCTCTAACTGTCCTGTTATCAGGCTGTCAGGTGGCCAATACTCCTCAGAGTTGACCAGAAGACAATGGAAAAATGGGACAATTACTAGGAAGTTTTCATTTAGTACTATCAGTAAATGAAAGAGATGAACCCCAGTGTATTTCATACCCCGAGAAGAACTTGTTTGCTTGTGCCAGCCCATATTCTTCAAGGCCAAGGGTTCTCTACCTATATTCTTTGAAACTGCAATTCCACTTGCCCTGATTGGTAAGTTATTTAATCTATCAGCCTTTGTCTTCCCAGTCTATAAAATGCTTGCTTTAGGGTGACCATAAGGATTAAATGACGTCATGAATATTAAACTTCTAGAACATCTGCACACAGCTGTTCAAACATGGCATCCAGGCCAGGGAAGGGCTCAACAGGTAACGCTGCCAAGCTTGGCAACCTGAGTTCGATCCCTGGGACACACATGGTGGAAGGAAAGAAGTGATTCCCATAAGTTGTCCTTGACCTCCACATGCACGCCATGGCGAAAGAGAGAGGGAGAGAGAGAGGGGAAGAGGGAGAGGAGAGAGAGAGAGGGAGAGAGGGAGAGGAGAGAGGGAGAGGGAGAGGGAGAGGGAGAGGGGAGGGAGAGGGGGAGAGAGAGAGAGAGAGAGAGAGAGAGAGAGAGAGAGAGAGAGACCAGATCTGTGGTCTGGGCTCAGCCAAAACACACACAGGAAGGGGCAGCTCCTGACGAACTTTATTTCCACCTCTAGATTTTATTTAATGGCACAAAGAATATATGCTAAAGCAAATGCTGCCTGTGATGTTTTTTATAAGGGTCATTTCATGGATGAAATGTATAGGGATCAGTCGTTAAGCCCAAGCGTAGGATGTAAGAGTAAGGATTGTGGAGAACATCCAATCTGATGTTTTCCAGACCAGCATTTTCAGTTTTAGTTTTGGCAGCAGACTTCATTCTAAAAAGAAATTCTGCCTGGACCTTCAATATATAAACTGCAGATAAAGGCTCAAGGAAGGGAGGAACCTGGGCATGGAGCCAGAAGCATCCTTTCCCAAAGCCTCCTACCCAGGAGGGACCTGTAACAGTTTCAAAGCCCTTTTTTGTTGTTTCTAACAAACAGATACACTTTGATTTCGCGGAGCGGCTGGTGTTTGGAATTTGAGGTGGGTCTGGATCAGAGTCTCTCATTGGTTGAGAATGTCTGAAGATGTGATTGTAAGAGTCTTGGCTGGGATCTACTTTCAAGGTGGTGTGCTCAACCAGTCATGTCGATGCTGGGTACAGACAGAGGTGCCCACGTGCTCACTGCGGGTACTGTCTTAGGATTTTCACTGTTGTGAACAGACACTATGACTCAAGGACAATATTTAATTGGGGCTGGCTTACAGTCAGAGATTCAGTCTAGTGTCGTCAAGGTGGGAGCATGGCAGCATTCAGGAAGATGTGGTGCAGGAGGAGCGGAGAGTTCTACATCTTCATCTGAAGGCTGCTAGAAGACTAGCTTCCAGTCAACTAGGATAAGGGTATTGAAGTTCACACCCACGTGACACACCTACGCCAACAAGGCCATACCTCCTAATAGTGCTAATCCCTGGGCCAAGCATATACAAACCATCAAGTGTACCTTTTCCCGAAAGCTTTCTGGAGTGTCCACACATGATGGCTGACTCTCCTTGAATAAGTGACATAACATGGAAGCCACGATGCCCTTCACAATAGAATCCAGAGGGTATGCACCACCATTTCCATAATGCATTACAGGCCAGCCAACCTGGTGTATTGGGTACACCTTAAGGCCTCCAAAATTTATAATTGGAGAACTGCATATTGCTTAGAGACTCTCAGAAGCATTGATACACATGTACATAGTCCTTAAAAAATATATGTTCAGATGAGGACCAACCAAAACCAAACAACATCCCTGAGGATCAGAGGGTGACTTACCAAAGCTCACTAGCTGTTTAATTTAAAATGGTCCCAGAATCTGGGCCTCTGGATTTTTGTCTACCACACTGCATCATATTATTATGATACTAGATTAAAATAAAAATCACAGAGGCTGGAGAGATGGGTCAGCTGTTAAAAGCATGTACTGTTCTTCCAGAGGACCTGGGTTCAGTTTCCAGCACCCATATCAGGTGGTTCACAACTGTCTCTAACTCCAGCTTCAGGGGATCTGATGTTTCTGCCCTCCATGGGCACCTGTTCTCATGTGCACATGCCCGCAGAGACACATAATTTAAAGTGATAGAAATAAAATTATAGTAGATTACACATATAAGCATATCACCAAGCAAGCAAAGCTGACATCTATAGTATCAGGCCATGCTGATGATATGAACTTAATCTGATAGGCTGAGGCTGTTACTCAGTGTCCTAGCTAGGGTTACTAACCATGACTAAAAGCAACTTGGGGAGGAAGGGGTTCATTTGGCTTACATTTCCACGTCTCTGTCTATCATGGAAGGAAGTCAGAGCAGGAACTCAAATGGCAGGGATCTGGAGGCAGGAGCTGATGTAGAGGCCAGGGATGTGTGCTGCTTACTAGCTTGCTCCCTATGGCTTACTCAGCCTGCTTTCTTACAGAATTCATCACCCACAATGGGCTGGGCCCTTCTCCATCAATCACATATTAAGAAATAGTTCCACCCACAGCCTGATTTTTTTTTTAAAGATTTATTTATTTTATGCATATGAATACACCATTGCTCTCTTCAGAGACACCAGAAGAGGACATCAGATCCCATTACAGATGTTTATAAACTACCATGTGGTTGTTGGGAATTGAACTCAGAACCTCTGGAAGAGCAGTCGGTGCTCTTAACCACTGAGCCATCTCTCCTGCCCTCTACAGCCTGACCTTATGGAGGCATTTTCTCAATTGAGGGCCCTTCCTCTGATGACTCTAGCCTTTGTCAAATTAACATAAAACTAGCCAGTACACCCAGTCTATTCTTCCTCCAAACAAAACCCTTAATAGTAATTAAGCATAACAAAACAGACACATAGCAGCAGGGATACCCTCTATAACACAAGACCAGTTCTCCTCAAAGTAGTCAGAGTCATCAAAATAAGAAAGAACTGAGAAGAGACTAAGGAGACTTGTTGCATATAGATGAGGTCCTTAGATGGGAAATGAGCACCAGCAATCTAAATTGGCAGACCTCAACTAATGAAATTATCGACATTGACTCACTAGCTAAGTCAAGTCAATTGTTAATAACTGAAAAGTAGGTGTGAGTTATCTGGCAACTGGCTGTACTGTCTTCACAAAATTTCTATAAATTCTAAAATAAAGCACCTCATAAGAGAAAATTTTACAAACACTTAGAAAGTAGTCATTGTGAGCAAAAGATCTAAATTGCTCACCTATTCAAAGGTAGCCACATACATTCCTTACATTAAGCTGATAAAATTATTCTCAGAGTGTAGAACTGAATGACATCTTTACTAACCCTATTCTTGGAGAACTCATTTCTAAGTATAAATAAGATGTTTATGAAAATCAGGAATATGATAGGCCAAAATGCCTTGACAAGTTGCCAAAAATTGATATCACTTTCATATTCTCTGGCCACTGTTAAAGAACACCAAAAGGTTGTAACAAAATTTCCAGAAACTATCCCCTATCACCCTAAATGCATTCAGAAAATTTGAAACAGATAAACAATCAAGTCAAAATTAAAGAGAGTTGACAATAATACTAGCAATGGTGCCTGCTCATTATTTATGAGTTTGATATATGTTAATATTCACTAAATCCACTAATAGTGATATGAAGTTTTTACCCCATTTGCAGATTAAGCTTCTGGGGCCAATACACCACCAGCAGCCAAGGTTATAGCTAGAAAATGGTGGAGCTAAGAGTTCCAGATAACCTTCTTGCTTCTGAGCTAAGTCTAACTCCTCAGACTGCCACCTAACATGAAATAGAAAACATATACAGAAATATAAAGACATTAAAGACATTACCTGTCAGACTTTGCTGTGCAGATAATATGTAGGGACGCTTACAATCTCACATCCATGAGTGAGGTTGAATGGTTGCTTTAAAATCTTTCCACAATTGAGTATCATAGCTCAGTGGAACATCTTGCCTAGCATGTGCATTTAAATTAAATTAAATGTGAATTAAACCCTGGGTTTAATTCCCAGCATTCCTCAAAATTTCATCATCAATGGATTTATATAAGTATGTGACATTTCAGGTTTAGACAATGACTATCTCATGCAAATTCTTTCAGAAAACAGTGTTGCGCCTTTATTTCTGTTGCTGTTATAAAATGTTCTAACAAACGTGGAGAAGAAAAGGGGTGTTTGCAATTTCAGGTTACAGTCCATCATTGCATCATTGAGAGGAAGTCAAGACAAAAACTTCAAACAGCTAGTTATATCATAACAGTAATCAAACAGACAAGAAAGGAATGCATACATGCTTGCTTGCTTGCTGCTAGCACTGTCTCTCTGCTATTATACATGTCAGGAGCCACTGTCTAGGGAATGGTGCTGCCCACAGTGGGATGGGTCTTAACCACAACAATTTAACATTTAAGACAATCCCCCACTGCCATGCTGACAGGTCAACCTTAGCCAGACAATTTCTTAGTTTAGACTCTAGATGATTCTAGATTGTGTCAAGTTGACAATTAGAAACGAACCATTGCAAGTTTTCAAACTCTGAGTGGGACAGCTCAAGAAAGGGAGGTGGGAGGAATCACAGACTAATCTCACCAAAGACAAACATCCTGAACAAACTATAGTTAGCAATACTGAATAATGTATAAAACAACCAATGTGATCGTATCTTGGGGATCTATTGTTGGTTTACTGCTACAAGGTAATGCAATTCTCCAGATGAACAAATTTGTGTGTGTGTGTGTGTGTGTGTGTGTGTGTGTGTGTGTGTAGAAAGACATAAGATAAAATTCAAATGACTTTTTGATAAAAATCTTTCAGTAAACAAGGAACAGGAGAACATGTCTTTAGTGTGGTAAAGATCATCTACGTCGTTATCAACATCAGCCTATCAGAGTATAGCCTCACATTGTGCAAACCATAGCCATGTGCTTCCTTGTGATTGAATCTAAATATATATACTGGAAAAATAGGAAATAAAAGTAGACAGTAAAATTCCATTTATACAAAGGTTGTAAATAGGCAAACTGGATAACATTATTTTGAAACTATTATAGATTATAAAACTACAGAACAAGGAGATAATTTTGTTAACATCTATGCTCAGTCTTGTTATCAGGGAGGTATGTATATGCCTCTGAAGTACTACTGATTTCTTAACCTGGGTTCTGAGACATGTACGTTCATTTCAGTCTTCATTATTTTATTCTATTCTATTGTGTATGTGATGTAAATAAGCATTCATGTGGTATGTGTGTCTTGTTCACTTGTGTGTGGAGACAGGAGTTGGCATTTGGGGTTTGCCTTGAATAGTCTCTACTCTTTTTTTTTTGGAGACAGGGAGCTTGGGAACCTGGAGTTCATTGATTCAGCTTGACAGCCAAGCAGAAGTTCTGAGACTTGCCTGTCTTCACCCACACATTTGCCCCTAGCAATGGATTACACAGGCACTGCTATGTCTTGCTTTTCACATGGCTTCTGGGAATCTACCTAATGAGGTATTTCTCCAGTTGCTTATTTTCAAAATGGTATACAGAGAATCTAGATACTAGAGTGTGTGTGTATACATATATATATGTATATATGTATATATATGTGTATATATATATATATATATATATATATATATATATATATATATATATATAATAAATTCTGAGGGACAACCAAGGGCAATAGCGATAGCCTGTATTGATCTGAGATACAGGCTCTCTGGGCTCCCCCAACCAACAATTCAAAGGGAGATTTCCTAAGCTGGCACAGGGATTTTGTTAGTCTATGGGTCTTGGGGTTCACAACCTAGGTGGCATAACTCCATTTAACCTCTCCCCCCCCATATATATTAAAGTAATTTTATAAAACTTCCCTCCTGAGCTGGAGAGGTGGCTCAGCCATTAAAGGCTTACAACCAAAACTTGGCTCCCTTTCCAAACACCTCCATGTTGTTCATCCCCCTGCCCTCCTCTCTGACTATATTACCCCCTCCTCATTCTCAGTTAATGTCCTCCCCTCATTTCTTCCATCCCTACCCCTTCCTGGCACCTACTATCCGACCACCCCCTTCTCCAGAACTCACTCCCCCACAGTCCCTTTCTACTTTTCTGTCTGCTGCAATGATTTCAAGCTATATATCCAAATACAAAGACGTGGAGCTAGGAACCAAATAAGAGAACATGTGGTGTTTCTTTCTAGGACTAGGCTACCTTACACACTACAGTATACTCTGGATCCATCCATGTACCTGCAAATTTCGTGATTTCATTTTTCTTTACAACTAAATAGAATTCCATTGTATGTGTGTACCGTATTTCATTGTGTATTCACTGTGGTCTACTGAATGGCACTTAGGTTGTCTCCGTTTCCCAGTTCCTATGTACAGAGCAGCCATGGACATGGCTGAGGGCGTAGCTCTGTAGTAGGATAACCAACCCTTTGGTTTATGTCAAGGAGTGATATAGCCACATCATTTGGTAGGCCTACTTCTAGCTTTTTAAGAATTCTCCACACTGATTTCTGTAGAACAATGTTTCTCCCCCTGTGGGCCACAACCCCTTTGAATGACCCTCTCACAGGGGTTGCCTACGACCATAAGAAAACACAGCCGTTTACACTATGATTCATAACAGTAGCAAAATTACAGTTGTGAAGTAGCAACAAAAATAATCTTATGGTTGGGGGGTCTGCACAACCTGAGCAACTGTATCAAAGGGTCACAGCATTAGGAAGGTTGAGAACTACGGCCATAGAGGCTGCACCAGTGTGCAGTCCCACCAACAGTGAATGGGGACTTATCTCTCCTGACTTCTTTGCCAGCATGTGTTAGTTGTTTTCTTGATCTTAGCCATCCTGACCGGATGAAGTCTAGACAGAAAAGATGAGATCTCAAAGCATTTTTTAATTTGAATTTTTTCTAATTGCTAACAATGTTGAACACTCTCAACAATATTTCTTGGCTATTTTTATTTCTTCTTTTGAGAATTCTATGTTCAGATCCGTAGCTCATTTTTGATAATAAAAATTAACTGCTTCTACATTTCATCTGTCCTTACACCAATCGTGGGATTTATGTATCACGAGTCTCACTTGACAGATGAATTAAAATCAGGGAAAACTCAGTAAGATGCTGAAGATCTCACAGCTTGTCAGCAGTGCCCCCTTCTAATTCTGTGGCCTTTCCCCTGAATTTCTTAGTCTATTCCTGCTTTCTTAACTCTTGATATAGAAACATGTAAGTGGCCAGTTACCTATGACTAAGCAAAAGGAAGAAAGCAATTATCTTCTTAAACGGATTTTCTCTCTGGTTCTTCTTGGCTTGCTGACTCATGAGTGAGAAGCAAAATTTTCCATCAGGTAGAAGTCATTTCAGTGGTAAGAGGATGTGGGAGAGGTGGTCAGAGATAAAGCAACAGATTTTGAACTATCAGGGCCGCAATCTCGCAGGCAGCTGAAACTCAGGGAAGAAAAGGCCAATCTTGGGGCCCTGCCCAGGAGTCAGATAAGTTCTGATGAATTTGGAGTACAAATCAAAAGGGATCAAAAGAATGAGACCTCCATCTGTTCTTGGCTCCCATGGGAGAGGCACAGGAAGGAATACAGCTCAGCACAGTGGAGAGGTCCTGAGGCACAGGATGATGTCAGAAGTGGGGTAGATGTATACAGCAGAGGGTGGCTACAAGCCCACTTCACTGTGTAGTCTACATGGGCCTGCCGCAGTGCCTTATTGGCCTGGACCTGAGAATCCAAGACAAAGAGGTGGCTTCCCTCCCAGATAGCATGGCTCAGCAGATTTGCACTGGGTTGTTGGTTTTTGTAAAAATTCTCAGTGGTCTGAGGCTCTGTAGAGGAGAGGTTCGATGACTAGGTCAAGGGCAAGCTGGTCTGAGTGGTTACTTAATGTAGTCAGTTAAGACTAGAGCTTAGCCTATGGACTTGAGTCCAGCATTCTTTCTTTCTTATAGGTCTCTGCTACAGGTAGAGTTAACTTGACTAAAATTTGAATCACCTGGGAGATGGGTTTCTGAATATGTCTGTCTGTCTGTCTGTCTCTCTCTCTCTCTGTGTGTGTGTGTGTGTGTGTGTGTAATCTTGATTATTAATTGATGTGGGAAGACCATCCACTGTGGGCAGCACCAGTCCCTGGGCTGTGTAAGTGGAGAGGGGGGCTGAGCAGCAGGTGGCATGCAGACATCCACTAGTTCCTTATGACTGTGGATGTAATGGGACCAGCTGCTTCAAGTTCCTGACCCCTTCCTTGATTTCTCTGCCGTGATGGTCTGACCCAGAACTGTGAGTTCGAATAAATCTTCTCTCCCTTAAGTTGGCGTATTTTGTCACAGCAACAGGAAAATAAACCAAGATAGTCACCTATACTGACATCCTTTTAGTCAGCACATCACTTTGAATACTCAGTCATCAGTTAGTGGAACAGTCTGGACTACAAACCCAGTGTTTCATCTTCCAATGGGAAACCGCGAGGAAGCCTGAGCCTCCTCTGGAATAGGCAGCAGCGAGGAAAATGTTGTGTGCATTTTTTCTTCCCCTCCCACCCTCAACCTCAATCAGACAAGGTCCTTCTTGATTACTTTGTTTAATTACACACCAGCTCATTAGAAAAGGGGTTCTGATCCTTTTTGTTTGTTTTGTTTTGTTTTTTTAGACAGGGTCTCTCTATGTAGCCCTTTGAACTCAGAGACCCTCCTGTCTCTGCCTCTGAAGTGCTGAGATTAAAGGTGAGTGCTACCACGCCTAGCTCTGGCTATTTATTATTTATTTTGTTTGTGTGTGTTTGTACGCATGTGTGTACACACATAACACATGATGCACGCAGCAAGTGTGTGGTGATCAGAAGACAATTTGTGAGAATCAATTCTAGTTCCCTTCTTTGACAATGTGGGCCCTGGGGATCGAACCTGGGTCATCAGACTTGGAGGCAAGCACCTGTACCCACTGAGCCATCTCACCTGCCACCTTCAAGTTCTGATTCTTAAAAAGGGTTTAAGAAAAAAATAAAATCTTCCTGCATTTGGGTAGTTTCAGTAGGTGCTGAGTATGGAGGCCTAGGTATGTGGCCAACTTTCTTCTGCATGCTGAGAGGCATGGAAAGATTACTCTGTCTCTAGCATGCCGATCTAGAAGTGATTCCTCAGGAGTTACCTGGAAGCTGGCGGTATCTTCCTTTAGAAATAGTTCTACAAAAGATGATTAACTTACCTATTTCACGCACAATGTTCTGACATCCTACTTAATTGCATCTCACTTCCTGGATTTCTCTGGAGAAAAGTAGAAGAGACAGGCTAAGATCTCTGTGCCTATGACTTCTTACCTTTCTACTTTACAGTAGAGGCCTCTTCCTCTGTGTGCCCGTAGAGAGCTAGTTCAAACCCTTTTCAGAGTCTTGCCTGCAGGGAACCATGAAGTAATTAATTGCTTGATGGTGACAGAGGGCAGGAGAAGATTCCTTTTGTATGTCCCCAGGACTATGTGGCAGGGAGGTGGCATTACTACTCACAAGTAGACAAGTGAATAATTAGACAGAACAAGGGGCTTGGAGAAGAAATACTGACCTCCTCTCCATGCCACTGAAAGCTTCCTTGATCCAGCATCTACTCCGTCCACTTACTTGATTAAATTCCTCTTGGATAGGGTGGAGTACATGGCCCTCTCTCTGGTTCCTGTCTGCTCCCTGACCTGACCGGTTCATCAGAACTCACCTGACCATGCCTCTGTGCTCTAATTGGATTTAACCCAAGCACTTGGGCTGAGCGCCCTTTAGAAAGCTATAAGCCAAAGCCAAGCAAAGGCAGAAGGGAGCCTCATTCCTCCTGCTTAGGCTGTGGGATGCAAAGGAAGTTTCCTTCCGTGCTCCCCACTTTCTAGCCTCCAAAGCTTAGAGCATGGTGTGTGCCTCCCTCTGCTGGCTAAGCTGGATCAACACTTCTGTTTTAGTGGCTGTCCCTTTAGAGACCGACCCTTTCTGGCAATACCAGTGTTGAAGCCACGAACAGAAGGAAGACTTAGGACAGAGTAGGTAAAACTCTAAGCCTTACATACGCCATCTCCAACCCTCACCAAGAGTTTGTGAGGGAGGTAGCGATGCTCCCACCAAACAAGAAAAACTATTGACATATGCAGAATGCTTGCAGGTTTGAGGAGGGGAGAAGGAGGCTCAGACACAGTTGTCAGACTTCAAGCTCCCCGTTCTGAGCCACTGTGAAAATCCATGACCCCTACAGGGTGTGTGTTGCACGGGCTGCCCCAGTTGACAGACATGTGACAGGCCAGTCGTGCCTTGCAACAGTCTACACGCTAATGACCCCATATATCATCTCTCCCTTCTCTTCCTGTGTCCAGAAACCAAATTATGACCACTCTGGTCCTTTTCCTTTGGATCCCTGTGCAGTTTGCTCCCTTTAATCTTGCCTCACACTTATGCCCTGGTTTTGAATTCAACAGATTCATCAATACTGACTGGAGAGGAATGAGATTTGATGGTGAGTAATATATGCAGAGAAGCGATCACGTGACCCTTTCACCAACGGAAACCACAGCTGGTAATAACCCTATTATATCACCTTTACTCTCTGGGGCTTTCCTGAAACGTCTTGTAAAATAAAAACCTCAAATCGTATGGGCATTCCCTCTCCTGGTGCCTATTTTGTTACTAACTCTTCTGCTTACCTTCTACCTCTTCAGAGCCGCTCACCCCCCTCTGCAGTGGGTCTGCTGTTTCCTTTTTCTCTTCCAACCTGGGACTCTGATGGCCTCCTCCTCTTCACTGGGCTCGTTGGCCTATTCCTGGGGTCTCCCTTCCTTTCTGGATTCCTGCCCTTACTAGAGCTTCTATTCCTTCTCCACCCCACCCTATAAGCCTCTGAGTTCTCTAAGACACTTAGTCAATGTTCCTTGAGCCCAAATCCCCACTACTGGGTTAGAGGATCCCTTTAGAGTTTGGATCAGATCCACTGATTTCCTTAAATTACTAAAATCTCAGCAGTGATCTGAGTTCGCCCATTTCCAAAGAGGAAAACTGAGGCTTACGAAAATGTTTTTCTGTACTCTCTCCCTTTTGATGGGCACGTTTGACTTACCAAACAAATACTTACCCTCCCATGGCACTCTTCATTCTTGCCCACCCAAGGATGCCCCTATACTGTCGTGTTCACAGTCTAAACTTACATGTTTAGAGGAGCGTGGTGGTTATAAATGAGGATTGCCCTCCACAGGCTCAAGTGTTGAAACACTTGGTCCTCAGTTGGTGGCGCTGTTTGGGGGAAGTTTAGGAGCTGTAGCCCTGCTGAAGGAAGTATGTCACTGAGGCATGCTTTGAGAGTTTACTCTCTCTGCATATTACTTGTAGTTCAAGATGGAGGCTCTTAGCTTCCTTCTCCTGGTGCCATGACTACCGCCTGCTTCTGTGCCTTCCCACCAAGACAGACTCTTATCCTTTTACAGTTGAAATAAACTCCTTCCATGGGTGTCGTTTGGTCATGGTGCTTTATCACAGTTACAGAGCAGTAACTAAGACAAGGGGTGAAAGCAAATCTTTATAAAATGATTCTCTTTTGTAACACCTTTTAGCCACAATCTCCTTGTCAATAAAAGCATGAAGGGACAGAGAGAGAGAGAGAGAGAGAGAGAGAGAGAGAGAGAGAGAGAGGATCCCAGTTGTTTTCATGTGTGCTGCTGTTCCAATTTTCTTAAAATGTCACAGAGGCTCATCACCGTTTTGAAATTACCATAGTTTTTAAGCTTGTCACCAGATCTGCTATGTGATCATTAATAAAAACATTTATTACTACACTATGAATTTTCTCAATATTTTGATAGCAGACTTTCAAAATGATGTAACTGTGTTCTTTTAATTGTACACACTTGAAATATTCTTAGAAGGATTCCTTGGATTATTAAAAGAAAGTCCTCACAGCTCTCATAGTTGTCACATAAAGACAATTAACAAAACCACCGTCCTCTGTAGCCTTGGGCCTCTGACAAAACTCCCAGGATAGTAACCACAGGTAGGAGGGGTGTTGCTCCCCAAATAGACTGACCATATGGCTTATCTTTGCATCGAGGGTATTTTTAACTGTGAAGGGAAGGCACCAACAATAACTCTGCTGGGATAAACGGGGACTTCTGGCCGTCCCACTCAGCTCCTGTGCCAAATACTAGGAGAGCAAATGTGCCCTGGAAGGACCAAAATAAAACCTCACCCCAAGTATGCCGCTGTTGCTATAGATGGTCTCCTAGAATCCAAGCATAATGACAAATATAGCCAATAGACACATATCAGTTCAGAAGAAATGACCATGGCATAGACTGACAAATACCAGAATAGCACTCACTGTGGGCCAGCTTGTATGTCAAGATGACCCCAGGAGGCCAAGAGCAGGATTGTCCCCTCTTCACGAATGAGGAGATGGGGAGGCCACACTAGGTCCAGATTCATGCATCTGGCTGCTGGACCTGCTCTGAGCGCCACCGCCGAGCCATTGAGACCACTTCAACTAGGATTGTCATAATTCGATGAATCCAGGGAAGTCACTGATGGAATATAAAACCCAGTCTTTACCGCATAAGGACAGTTTTCATTCCAGATCTGGTTCATCGAAGGAAACTCCACAGAGTGGAAGAGGCACCGTGGCAGATTCCCACAGAGCAATCCAAATATCCCTTTAAGACCTCTGAAGTGTAAGCAACCCTGACTCCAGGCAGCTCCCTTCATTTGCCCTTGGTTCCGGTAGGAGAGGCACGGGGTCTCTCCTCTAGAATGTAGTAATGAACAGCGTAGGCTCAGGTTCAAATTCCAGATACCTATGAGCTTGCTGACCTTCAAACAAGTCACAAAGCTTTTTGTCCTGCAATTTTCTCATCTATGAACTGGGAATAATGGCAGACCCCATACATGATGTTGAGGAGGAATGAGCTTTTCTTCAGTAAACAAAAATTATTCGAAGCGCATTGTCATCACAGCACTATGATACTATGATAATTTTGTCCCAGAACTCAACTCTCGTATCTCATTCTGGGTCCTGAAATTTTCAACGTTGCTTCCCCCCATCTCTCGCTGTAGTCAACTCGGCGTTATTACAATATTTGCTCAGTTAGCATTTGCACCGCAAACCATTTTGCTGACGCCGCGGAAGCCAAAGACTGGAAGTGAGGCGTGGGGCGCATGCGCTCATGATCCTCACAGGCTCTGCACACACTGGCTTCATAATAGCCTTTGTGCCTCATCTCTTCGTTTGCATTTTGCTGAGCTGTTGTAAAGTTCTAGTTCGAGGGCTATTGAGAGACTGCCTTGGTAAGAACCGAGTGAACAAAACACGGGCTCGATCATTTATCACCTCGGTGGAAACAAGATGAATTTCTGTTTTCAATGGAAATTAGACAGCAACATTAGAAGGGATAGCTGGGTTTGACTGCATGAAAAATTGAAGCAGTGTGAAAGATAATTCTATATAAAAAGGGAAGTTGCAGGCTGGGAAATATACACCAAAACGGAAAAGAGGGTCTTGGCTCCAAGATGATCAAAAATGAAGTAACAGGGGATGTGTGCCAAAAAGGGCTCTGGCCACGTGCTGCCAATTCACTGTATGAACTGTGCTGGGCGCATGCCCAGGGACAAGGCCATTACAAAGGCCATTGTAGAGGCTGCATCGGTCGGGGACATAATCTGAAGCAAGTGTCTTTGATGTTTATGTGCTTCCCAAACTCTGTGTCAAGCTGCGTTACCCATGAGCTGTGCCATTTGTAGCAAGGTAGTTAGGAGTCGATCTCAGGAAACCCAGGACTGATCACGCACCATGATTTAGACCAAGATTTAGATTACCATATTTAGGAGAATACGAGTTATAAATCTGATATTTTAAATCTTTAAAACATTTAGTGTGTGTGTGTGTGTGTGTGTGTGTGTGTGTGTGTGTGTGTGTACAACTTGCAAAAGTTGGTTCTCTCCTAACACCATGAGGGGCCCATGTCTTGAATTGAGGGTCTCAGATTGTCAAGTTTACCCATGAGCCATCTTGCCAGCCCAAGGATAGTGTTTTAAAAATATTTTTGTTGCACTAAGAATATTTTTTCTTTTAAAAAAAGATTTACTTTTACTATTCTTAATTATATATCTGTGTGATTCTGCGTGCTGGTCTATGCATGTGAGTTTGAGTGTCCATGGAGATCAGGGCTTTCCTATGCCTTGGAGCTGGAGTTACAGGCAGTTACAATGTTGCCCAGCATAGATGCTACTAACTGCACTCAGGTCCTCTGAAGAGCAGCAAATGCTCTTAACTGAAGAACCATCTCCCCAGCCCCAGAATATTTTATATCATGATCTATAATACATATTTACCTTGGAACAGTAAGTTTTACACACACACACACACACACACACACACACACACACACACACACACGGGGGAGGGGAGCAGAGACAGACAGATACAGAGAGACATAAAAAGAGAGACAGAGAGGAAGAGAGAAAGAGAGAGAGATTTATTGAGTGCATAAGGCCTTACTATTCCATGCTATTGTATCCAAATTTTCTTTGTAATACTGGTCAGGGGTCACTTAATCCATTTCATAGTCTGCTAATTGGAAGGGAGATATGCTTACCACAGCATAATCAATGCATTCTCATAGTCTATTAACTGATTGTAACTTGCAGCTTTAAAAAAAAAAAGGATTTTCTTATTTTCCTTTTCTTTTCTTAAAGACTGGATCTCATTATGAAGACCAGGCTGGCCTTGAATACACAGAGATCTGCCTGCCTCTGCCTCCCAAATACTGATATTAAAGTTTTTTGCCACCATGTCTGGCTAAAAAAAAAAAAAAAAAAAAAAAGATTCTAAAGACTCTGAAAAATATACTATTAGATGTAGAATACATGTAGACACTTCAGATAGGATTGAAAATGATTTCTAAAATGTATAAAAATCCCCATAAACAATGATAAAATTCAATTTCTGTTGATTAAATTAGCAATATTGATGAGGGTGTCTAACACCAGTGACAATATTGTAAAGGTATGTTATTAATGTGGTTATATTTGTGTGTGTGTGTATGTATGTGTGTGTGTTCAAAACAAATTTAAGTGATTTATTTATGAATATCGCCAAGCATAATTGGTGGCAGATTACTGGTGTATTTGATAAGTAATTTGGTACTCCATTTGGGATGCTATGCAAATGTTCGTACCCAAATGTAATTCTACTTCTGGGAATTTGTCCCAGTGAAGCAATCCAGTAAAAAAGAAACATCTCTACGCACAACTTTTTATATCAGCAGTTACATAGTGAGAGATGAGAAGCCTTCTAAATAGCCAAGAATAGCATAATATTTAAATACACACACTACATCAACTCAAAATATTTTGTTACCCAATTGAGAGATTATGATGACTATCCTGCAACATGCGAAAATGTTTATGCTAATCAATGCAAACGTTATGAAAACAAACTCCTCTGTGCTCCAGCTACTGCGGCTGTTTAAGAAATTACCTTAAAACTTAGTGGCATGATGCAGTCACTTCCTGCGGGTCAGGAATTCCAACTGAATAAGCAGTGTGATAGGCTGGTCTGGGCCTGCGAGGCTGGACTTAGCTTGGGCTGGAATCACCGGAAGCTTCATCTAGGCCTGTTCCCTCACGTGTCTGGCGTTTGGTACTGGCCTCAGCCGGCTGTTGGCTAGAGAACTATAATTGGCTCAGGCTCTCTCAGGACATCATGGCTGCGCTCCAAGGGCAGAAGTCTCTAAGAGAGCCAGGCAGAAACCGACTCAGCTCACGCGGTCCAATCTTGACAATTAAACAGGCTCTCTTCAGTGAAAATCACCAAGCCTCATCTGGTTGTTAGGGTGAGGGTGAAGGCTCTGTGATGAAGAGTGACATGTTCCAGAATAATGCAGCATGTATCGACTGCGGCCACATAAAAATTGTAAAAGTATTAGAGCCAGGACTGTGGGAAATGGTTGCTTTGTTTATTTTTTAATTGTTACTGTTTTGAGTATGATTTTTATTTTTTTTGTCAAGGAGTAGAAATGTATTAATATAATTGTATCAACAAGGACTTAGGCTGACAAAGCTTTGGGAATTATTCCTAGGGTGACCCCAGATTTCTTTCGACCATCATTTATAAAATTACATTGGTTGGTAACATCCCAATCAGTTTTGAAACATAGACCAAGGTGAGCCCGAGCTCCCTACCTGTTTCTTAATCAAGCGATTCTTGCCCCATCTTTATCATCCCTCCTTCTTGCAACATGACATTGTATTTTTTGTTGTCTTCCTATTCCCTGGCTTTCTAAGCCACACTCCGGTCTCTCTCCGGGCAGTGCTGACCAACCCCCTCTTCCAACCACTTGCTCCTCAAGCTCCTGCTCCTCACTTTTGGTCCCCCTGCCCCCACATTCCCTAACTAAGTCAAAATCTGCCCACATCTTCTGCTCTTAGCACTGTGACTCCTCCAGGAAATTCAAAGGCTACACCTCAGATCTATAGTGGTAGAAGGGAATTTTTCCAGAAGGGGGCCTGGAGAGATGGTACCATGCGTGAGAGCATTGGCTACTCTTTCAGAGGACCTGGGTTCAATTCCCAGCACCTACATGGTGACTTACAACTATTATAGCTCTGGTCCCAGGGAATCCAATGCCATCTTCTGAGCTCCACGGGCACCAGGCACATATGTGGTACACATATGCATGCAGACAAAACATCCATATGCATTAAATTTAAAAATCAAATTAAATGAGGCCTATAGCTTGTGCAGTTTAATTGGGTTGGGTAACTCCAAAACTCCCTTAGATAGCTGAGTCTTTCTTAGATTCAAATGGTTAGTCTTTCCAGCTGGCAAAGCTCGGCTCTGCTGGGAGAGGCTCTTGGCCTTGAGCATCATAGATGAGTCTTCTGGAAGGCTTCCCTGCTCGCCATACTGATGGGCTTTCTCAGCCTCTTCATTGTGCACAAGTGAGGTTCTTGGCTGATGGAGCCCCGTCAAGAGTGTCACTAACAGAAGAATTCTCTGCTTCCTGCCCTAGCCACCAATTTTCCTTTCTGTCTCAAAGGGGCCAGGCTTTATTCTACTTCCTCGTGAATGAAAGTTCCTCCAAAGATCCCCACCTTCCACAGAGCCCTGTACAAGGTTGATTAACTGAGTCAGTGGATATACAGAGGGTGGAATGCTGCAGGTCCACAGGTCAGTTTCAGTTCCCCATGGGACCGCCTGTAGTAGTTTAAATAGGTTTGGCCTCTGTAGATTCATCTGTTTGAATGCTAGGCCCATAGGGAGTGACACTTATTAGGAGGTGTGTCCTTGTTAGAATAGATGTGTCCTTGTTGTAGAAAGTGTGTCGCTGTGGGGGTGGGCTTTGAGGTCCTATGCTCAAGTGCTGCCCAGTGTGGAGGAGACCCTCCTCCTCCTGGCTGCCTGCAGAAGACAGTCTCTCCTGGCTACCTTCAGATCAAGATGTAGAACTCTTAGCTCCTCCAGCACCATGTCTGCCTGCACACTGCCATGCTTCCTGCCATGATGATAATAGATTGAACTTCTGAAACTGTAAGCCAGCCTCAAATGTTTGCCTGTATAATAGTTGCCTTGGTCATAGCGTCTCTTTACAGCAATGAAACCCTAAGACACCACCTTTAGCTGCCATACTTGCCACTTCTTTTTTTTTTTTTTTTTTTTTTAACAGAGTTCCAGATTTTTATTTCTGGAACTGTACACCAGGTATTAAAGTACAACAAATACAAAATAATGCTCAAAAAATCAGTGTTTATGTACAAATATTAAAATCAATGCAACAATAGCAACTTCCTCTTGAACATTGGATACTAAAACTTGTTCTGATTGTCACTAGTTTCTCTCATACTCACAGGGTACTTAGTTCAAACTGGGACAATTGCAATCACTGGTCATCTAAGAGGAATATTAATATCTACCATATTTAACAA
>CM052700.1:101012063-101026042 GCA_028551405.1 Uromys caudimaculatus
AGCATGAGCACGGCGAAGCACAACTGACAAAAGTAAAGTATTGCTCCAGTCACAGCACCAGGTTGCACTTGTCAACGTCCGCATCCTCTCGAGTCCCTGTACACACAGGATGGGCCAGCCGACACTGCCACTGCTCACCATGGATTTTTGGTTTGTTCATATGAAAATATTGCGGCAAATGAAAGAAACAAAGAATTTACTTGCCACTTCTTATCCACTTTGTGCCTACCGTAACATCCTTGTGACAAACAGACAGCCAACAGATACAGCTTTTTGGAATGCTCCCACCAGCATCTGAGGCCTATAGCAGAGATTTCTTCCTTTGCTTTACCTTCCCAGTGTTTCCACCATGTATTTGAAAAGTACCTTAAGTTATGACTTTCTTTGTTCTGTTACTATAAAGACTCCATCAAAATGCTGTGTTGGAACATTGGAAACTGGAGTAACCTACATCTGTGTTCCAGGTTGTGGACACTCACACTTGACTCCAGAATAAACTATCTCCCATTCCCTTTGGATTGTGTTTTTACGCCGACATCCCTTGTGCCTCAATTACCGTCTTCCCGTTTCCACTTCAGCCTTAAAGACCGAAGCGGGCCTTGTTTATCTTGAGCAAGAGAGGAACAGAAAGGCAAAGGCCTTTAGTGAATTATCTCTCTGGATAATATCTCAGCCTCATGAGTGTAGCCCCACTCATCTTTGAATGTCAGAAGTGAATATGAACTTGACCTTTTCCTAAGCAATTCTTCTGTAACAAGTTCTGATCTCTCCTCAGACACTGGGCTCCTCGGGCTGCCTGTGTGTAAAGGTCATATACCAAAGAAGACAAAAGAGAAAAATTGCATTCAATTTCAAACCATCCCTGGATATATATCTTCCCCTCAGTTCCGTCTGCCCCAGCCAACTCGGCTCTTCAGCTCTATCACTCCATGTGAATCTGTCTATTACAGAGCTGCAAACATCCCTAAGACCAAACATCATCGTCCCTCTAACTCTGTTCTTTTTCCTGTGTTTCCAACATCAAAGTTAATCGAGGTAAATGGCGGGAGAGAAGATTTGTGAATCTCTGATATCAAAGATCTTCCTAACTCCTGCTCTTTGCTTTTTATTCATTGGGATCCTGAGTGGGCCGATGGGAATTGACACCTTTAAGGAACAGGCCTGATGCCTCTGATTCTGACCAAAGAGGCATAGAGGAGGACCCATTGGGAAAATGTGCCTTAGAATGTCCTGCAGAAAGTGGATCTAAGGTCAATGGCAAAGCTCACCAGAGGATTTCCCCTCCTTCCCACCATTGACCCAGGATACAACCCTTTGCCCGGCGAGAAGCCTGCAATTCCTGCTGGCCTCCTTGTCTTCCTTGCTGCCTGTCTCTCCTTTATCAGCTGGATACCTTCTCTGCCCTCTAATCAGCTCTTTCACATATATCCTCCCCTGGATTCCCTCTCCCACTGATGGATGGCATCTCGGTCAAACGGTTTGGCTGGCTACATTGTCCTACTGAAGGGTCTCTGGGAAGGATCCTTCTCTGTGGTAATGGCTCATTTAATCACAATTTTTCAACTTAGTGGCTCGAAGTACCATTACAAAGATTTATTATATATATATGTGTGTGTGTGTGTGTGTGCGCGCGCGCGCGTGCGTGCATGCCTGCGCGTGTGCATGCGTGCATACATTTGTGAGTGCGGGTACCCACAGAATCTAAAAGAGGACATTGAATTCTCCAAGGTACAGGCAGGTGTGAGCCTCTGGATGTGGGTGCTGGGAGCTAAACTTGGGTGCTCTACAAAAGCAGTGTGTCCTCTTAACCACTGAGCCAGTTTTTTTGTTTTTTTGTTTTTTAAATAAAAACAAACAAAAACCCTCAAATCCATCACAGCTAAAGCCAAACTTCTAGTAAAGAATTAAGGGAGATGGAGGTAGAGAGTGAAGGTCAGGCTGTGAGATCAGCATATGAAAGAAACCAGTCCACTAAGAGAAAACCTCCCAGCTCCCCAGCCAGGGTCACAGATAAGAGAAGTGGAGCAAATCTGACCACAAAGTCACATGGCACAACAAACCTCGCACAAGACGTTTATTGTAAATTGAACAGAAGTGTGTAGCAATGGGGGATGGGGAACTGAGAGTAGCAACCAGAAAGTCCCAGATGCCAGGAAAGCAAGAGCCTCCCAGGACCCCACAGGGATGACATTAGCTGAAATACCCCACAAAGAGGAGGGAGAACCTGTTGAGACAATATCCAGAGGTTAGGCATAGCCCCCCTTTGAGGGATGGGGCTACCCACCCATCTCCAAAATTTTGACCCAGAATTGTTCCTGTTTAAAGGAATACAGGGACAAAGAGTGGAGCAGAAACTGAAGGAAAGGCCATCCAGAGACCGCCCCATCTGGGGATTCATCCCACATGCAGACACCAAACCCAGACACTATTACAGATGCCAAAAAGTGCTTGCTGACAGGAGCTTGATACAGCTGTCTCCTGAAAGGATCTGCCAGATCCTGGTCAATACAGATGTGGATGTACACAGTCAAACATTGTACTGAGGGCAGGACCCCAATGGGGAAGTTAAGGCAAGGACTGAAGGAGCTGACGGGGTTTGCAACCCCATAGGGAGAACAACAATATCAACCAACCAGACCCCCCAAAGTTCCCAGGGACTAAACCACCAATCAAAGAGTACACAGGGGGTACCCATGGCTCCAGCTGGATAGCAGCAAAGGATTGCCTTGTCTGGCATCACTTGGAGGAGAGCCCCTTGGTCCAGTGGAGGCTCGATGATCCAGGATAGGGGAACACTAGGCCGCTGAGGCAGGAGTGGGTGGGTGGGTGGGTGGGTGAGCATCTTTATAGTGAGGCAGGGGGAGGGAGGAGGGGTTAGAGGGCTTGAGGAGGGGAAACTGGGAAGGGGGATAACATTTGAAATGTAAATAAATAAAATAAGCAAAATAAAAAGAGACACTACACACACACACACACACACACACACACACACACATACACACACAGAGCGAGAGAGAGAGAGAGAGAGAGAGAGAGAGAGAGAGAGAGAGAGAGAGAGAGAGAGAGAGACTTTTATTGTGAAAAACACAGGAGGGTGGGTGCCTCTGCTTGGGAGAGAAGCTGCAAAGAACTGAGTGGGAGGCGGGGTTTATATAGGGAAGGAGCTTACCAGGGTGGCCTGGGATTGGTGGGTTTATGTGGGCTAATCTTGGGTTTTTTTTACTCTGTAGGACAAAGTTTTGCCACTTGAGTGTCCAGATGGCTGTTAAAGTGTTCTTTGGGCAGAATCTGGAAGTTGGAGATTCTCAGAGGGTGGGGCCTGGCCACGCTAGTGCCTTGAGGGGCTTACAAGAAGAATTCTGATTTCACCTTGCTGGAATGAGAGGTTGGGGATAGGAGGGCAGGAGACACCAGAGAGAAACTTTCCTTCTGAGCCTGGTTCTGGGGCCTTCACTTTGAGACATTGTTTTCTGAGCAGCGGTGGTGAGGTGCAGCGAGGACCTGGTAGAGTCTTGCACTGCCATTTGCTGGTTGGAGCCTTGGGGGAGTGTCTTAACCTCTCCGTACTCCGGTATCAGCATCTACAAAAGAAGGCAGCAAAAGAGTCTGTGCAAGAGGGAGTTGTTAGGAGGATCGACCAACCTGTGAACTGCCCACCACACTGCCCACCACGAAGCAAATGCCACAGGATGCTGTAGGCATGTCTCCGTTTTGAGGCCATCCATTAGGGTAATAGCTTCTCCCCCAAGCTTCTGCGTGGCGTCTTCACAGAGGGTCCATTGCACTACAGTTTTCTCTGCCCCTCTCCTGCTCCTCCGCAGTAAAGGTAGAGGAATACTTCAGCTAGGTGGTTTCCTGCAGATGCCACAGCAGAGGACTAGCAATTATGGGCATCCTCCAGGTTATCCTGAAACAGTGCCCTCCCTCTGTCTGCTTGTCTCCCATCTAAGAATGACCCTTCTTTCTGCCTGCTATGACTTTAATAGGCAACACCCCCACTCCCAACAGGTTCATGTGCCTGGAGCTTGGCTGACAGCAGATGGGGTGTAGGGAAGTGACTGGGTTCTCAGGCCTCTGGTCTAATCGCTGGATAAATCCTTTGATGGCTTCTTAACACGATGATGTCCTTTGGAAGTATGGAAAGTTCGGAGGTGGGACCTCTTTAAAGGAAGTGCTCAGTGAACAGGCACATGCCCTGTTTGCATCCTGCCCTCTGTAAGGCACTATGGTCTAGCACATGCCTTCCACATGATTTTCAGCTTCGTTTTAGGCCCATAGCCATGAAGCCAGCAGACTACAGTGAGAAGTCTAAAACCATGCACCAAAGCCAGTCCTCTTCCTTTCATGTTTTCTTCCTGCAGGATTTAGTCTTAGCAACAGAGTGTCTGACTACTGTACCATTGTCTCCTCAGAGTTCAGACTGCAGAAGCACCATTCTCTAGGCTAACAATGCTGGTGTGATCATTTTGAAAATGTTAAGACTGTCACCAAGGTCCTGGGCACTGGCTGGAGCTAAGGAAAACCCCAGAGGATGGCATAGTAGGATAGTGGAGTGGGGACTGACAGGAGGCTAGCACCCAACTGTCCTACAAAACAAGGATCTGAGGTAAGTAGCTCCAGGGCAGTGCTAAGGGGAGGTGGGGGATGGGGGGACTGAGGTGTTCTGGTTGTGAACCAGAGCTGTCCTGAAAAGGACCTTTGACCCAGGAGAATCACATTTCTGCTATGCTGTCGTGGTCTATCCCAGAGACAGGGTCCTGCTCGGTTCTACTGGGCCCAATCTCTTGAAACAAAGAAGTCTATGATATCAACTGTCATAGGTCTCCCCCATAGGGTTCAGTTTCTACAGTGGCTTGTCAGAGGCCAACCTCACCAGTTTCCATCTTTCCCTCTGATGTCTTGGCTCTACCAAGCCTAACCAGGCCTACAGTTTGAAAGACTTTAGAATGTCCAAAAGATATTCCTTGGCTCTTTGGGGGTCAGGATCCCCCCCTTTTTGTTTTTTTACCATGAACAATTCCCATCTTAGACCAGTCTCAAGTAATTTTAATAATCAAAGAAGTGAGAGAGAAGTAGGCAGTCATTGAAGAGCTGGGACATCTGAGTGGGGCCAGACACTGCTGGGAGAAGGCAAACCTCCCTGCCTACCCCATCCTCTATCCCTGGCCCTGCTCGGAGGAATCAGAGCAAGGAGCAGCTTCTGCTGGGCCGCACCCCTAACCTGCCTCCAAGTGGGAGCTGCATGTCACCATCCATGAGCCCTGCTCCTGTCTTACAGATCAGATCTTTTCTGACCCACCAATTGGATGCAGGATAAAAGGAAACCCCACAAAACCCAAACCACCCCAAGGGGAATGGAGATTCAAATTCTAACCTCCACTGCATTTAAAGAATGAAGAGGAGGAAGCTCTTAAAGGACTAGGTGGTCTTAGACAGAGGTGAGTTAAGAGAGGGGGAAAAAACCACAAAGCTTTTTCTCAAGAAAGAAGGTTGGCATTTGGCCTACTGGGCTCAACCCAGCCAGAACTCAGGGTACAGGGGAGTGTTCAGTATCTCGATCCCAGTATCCAGTTCTCTGGAACATTAGTTGAAAAAAATGCTGAACCTGGCAGAAGGAAGCCCCTGTGTGGGGGTTTCACAGAAGAAGTGAGCGTGAACACCCTATCTCCTGTCACCCTGTCACAGGACTAGTGCTGCCCAGAAGACCTAAGAGGTTTGTCCCGAGGCCATTGGTAAACACAGTGCCTTGTTGGGCCCAGGTCTGCTGATGCTTGAGTAGTGCAGTTAGCGAGTGACTTCCAGGACTGAGTCAGGAATATCAGAGGTCATGGGGACTGAGATCTGTGTGGAGCTGGGAAACTCCAGGGAAATCTGGATCCCCTCCTGCAGGTTGAGCAGGTCTGAGCTCAGAGGCCTGAGTTTGTAAATGTTCACAATGGCTTAGCTGCTCTATAATTTCTTCCTGACGAAAGCTTGGGCCTAGGGTGACCCTCTGAATTTCTGCTTGTGAGAGCCAGCCAGCTCTGAGATGCCAGGGTCCTGTCTCTTCTGGACCAGCCCCACCTGAACCACACCATCACCTACAACTTCTTCAAGGAGATGCCAGTGAGCATGCAAAGACAAGATGCTGTGTACTGCCTTTCCTTGCCTCCTGAAGCCTGAGTTCTACTCAGTTGGCCAAGTGATGAGCAGGCCTGACCCTCTGACCCAAAAGAGTCCATTCTGAATCCTCAGTCCTGAGAAGCCATAGGAAGGCTTGTCCAGCTTCCAAGATGCCATATGCCTCGGGCCAGCCTATAGGCCTCACACAAGAGCCTACCAGCCTTGGCACCATAGGTGCAAGAGACTCTAAGGTCTTCACTGAAAGGAGGACGCACAGGCTGGGTGGGTTGCCTCAGAGGGTAGCTATGGTGTTGGCTAGATCTGCTCCCCCCTCCCATGATTCTAAAGCCCACTTGAGTGGTATCAGGAGCAAAGGTTCTGCCTACACTGCAGGAACAGGGCCCTTCAGACTCATCCCCAACAGTCCCAGCCCAAAGGTGGTATGGGAAAGGCAGGAGAGGGGTTGGCACCAACTGGGACACTGCTTAGGTTGGAGACCAAGAAAGAGCCCGCTAGCCCCTCCCTTCAGCCTGGGTCTGTGCTTCCGTCACCATGGGAATCTGCACCAAAATGGGGGGTTTTCTAAGAACTTTGTGTGTATTGTCCACCCCTTGGATTCTGAGGGAAAATATTCCACCGGAAACTTCCATCTCAGCCCCAGCTCAGCAAAAGGGAAAGGGAATTTTCCCACAGGGGCCATAGGCTGCTGGGGGAAGAGGCCCAGAACCCTGCCAGGCTCTGCCTAAAGAACCCTTCCTATGGAAAGGAAGTTCTGGGAGACCTGGAGCAAGAGCCATCAGGATCTACCCCTCCCTTCCCGTTCCCCGCACTTAGGACAAGGATGGACCTCCACGCTTCTGGTTTTGCTCTCCTAGCATGGGATAGCCAAGTTTCACTGAAGCGCTGATCAAGAAATAAAGATATGCATTGTTACAATTCTTATTCCAAAGGGAAAACTTTCTATTAAGTATAGAGGCTTCTAGACTATTCTAGACTATCCCTAAGAGCCTTCCTTCTCTTTATTCTTGACTTGTTAAATATTCCCTTGCTTTTACAGTCATCTCCCAGGAGAGATGAGAAAGGACTTGGCCGGAACTTTCCCTGACGTGTTTCCTAAGCACCCCAAGGCTGTGGTCCTAAAGCCTGCTCCAGCCCTCTGGCACAGATGTGCCCCTCTCTGGAATTTCCAGGATATTCTATCCATGCCACTGGACTCCTGCCGTGAATAGACAAGTTGGGCTCCCAGTAAAGTTTTCCCTGGATTAGAGCCTCGTCTTGTGGGTTAGAAAGTTCCTTTACCCTGTGACCCAACAGGGAAGTCAGATCTTGAGAATGGAGACTTCAGATTCATAGGTCTCAACCACTTTCTCCCCCAGATGAGGAAACAGAGACTTCAAAGTTGAACAACTTAGTAATGACACCAGGAAGACCAGAAGCCAGGTCTTCACATGCTTTGGTCACAGCCTTCTCTACTATCTGATTCTTTCAACAATCAACATTAAGTGGATACACACCCCAGGGTCCAGGACTGCTCGGGGTGGGCTGTTCTGTATCTCTGAGTCCCCAGAGCAGGCCAACCCCATAAATAAAAAAGAGTTCTAGGGCAAAAGCAAGGGCTCAGAGACAGATGAGAGAAATGCTGAGAAATGAGTTCTCAGCAGCCTCAGCAATGGCTTCCTCCCCAAGATTGCCCATGGCTTCTATCGTTGGCCTCAGGTTAATGGCAGACTAATTATTGGCTCATGTTGATGGAATACCAGAGCTAGCTCCTACCAGCCCACAAGAGCTGATTTTTATAGTTGTGGGAAACTTGCAAAAAAGCATGATTGGATTTAAAAATTAAGTTTATACATTTTTTATAATTCGATATATTAGAAACAGACAATGCATACTCAAAACATCACTTCTTAATGGTTTTATTATATGCTCCTATTGTTTATGCTTAGGGGGTTGTTTGAGGTCAAATCTGATTGTGAATGTTCAGGGATGCCACATTGTGTCTTGGAATGGGCCACTCGGGGAGTATATGACCACAGGACTGGCAAATGTCACCAGTGGACATTTTTAATCTGTTGTTTTCATTTCCCAGGTCTACAATGGACGATGCCACGACTCCACCTGAGCAGCCTTCAGGGTGCCTTGATGCTCTCATCCCACGGTGGCTGTTCACCAGTCACACTTCACAGCTGAGATCCCACGGTGCTGTGGCCTCCTCAGGAAGGGGCTGAAGGGAGCCCACTCAAAGGAAGGCTCACTTGCATCTGATTAGCGCCTTCCCTTCATTGCATCCATCAAATATGTGAGTGTGGGCTGCCAGGCATCCTGCTGGTCTCAGAAGAAGGCAAACATCAAGAACAGGCATTCCCCTACCTTTTTAAAGGATGAGTGGAGCCCACTTGGGCCAAGGAATCTGTTTCCTTGGGAAGTCACATGACTCCCCAGCTCAACTCACAAGTGCTGGGGTCACATAACCACATCCCAATATAACTCATAATCTTAACGGTCTCTTCCAGCTTTAAGTTACTGTGAAAGGTTTTTTCCCTACCGTGTTAAAGCCTCTCTTTCTATTCAAGATTCTGCCTTCTGCCTATTTCACTTTCCCGTGTTATACAGTAAGTCAATGACTCTTCAAGGCTGCTCATTCAATGGCTTCTGTTCCCAGACTTTAATTGCCTGGGGTAGGGCACCCATTAACAGTACAAACTGTGCCCTCTCCCACAGCTCTGAGTATGGAACCTGGAATCTGAATCTTTACTGAAGCTCTTCAGAGATTCTCACATGGACAGTACAAAAACCACATTTTCAAAACCCGTCTTGCATCAGTAAGGGCTGCTTCTTTTGTTCCTCTCTAAAAAGGATTCCTTTTTCCCAGTGTGTCCTCACTATCTTGATTGCCACTATTACCAACACAGTCCTTTGATGTTTTATTTATGCTACCTGTTTCCATCAACCCTGTACTTTTATGACGTGGGGCTTGAATCAGCTTGAAGCTGGGCTACCCATCAGATTGAGGGAGTTAAAGAAAAACCCAGCAGTTAAAAATTGTCATTCAGTGTATGAACACTTGGTGGCAGCATTGCTCTACTTTCTTTAGTGTCCAGGGGGGCGACTGGGAGTTTCGACTTGGTGTGAATTTTATTTTGATCTGCTTTTCATCCTCTGTAACTTTGTGTAATTTAGACAGACAGTGACACCGTGAGGATCAGGTTGCCTGCAACAGAGGCTGGGCATGTTCTCACTTTCACCGCGGGTTTGGGGGATGGTTTTTGTAGTGGCTTCCAGACATGGGTAAGGGGGAGGATAAAAGACACGTTAGGAGAGCCTGAAAATGTCTAGGTTACGAGAAGTCATTTGTATGCTTTCTGGCCAGGGCTCAAAACAAATTTTACAGACAATGGAAGAGAGAAGTCTATAATTTACTGATTACCTCCTTGGTGCTAAACTTTCTTGTTTGATTATTTGAAAAATCTTTTAAAAGGCTTTATTTATTTGTTTTATTTTATATGTATGAGTTTCTATATGTCCACCATATGCATCCCGGTGTCCACGGAGGCCCAAAGAGGTGTCAGGATCCCATGGAGCTGGAGTAACAATCAGCTTTGAGCTGACATATGGGTCTGGTATCTGATCCTGGGGACCGGCGTTAGCTGCAAGAGCAGTAAGTGCTCTAAAGCGTTGATCCATCTCTCCAGATCGCTCATTTAACTCTTACCACAATCATTTATTCAAGACAGAAAATTACAGGCCTGGGGACAGTGAACCCCAGAGAGATCTCTCCAAACCCAGCATGCTCTCGGCAGCCAGCGCTGCTCACTGGTCGGCATTCACAGCAAAGCTGATTTCCTAGTGGTTCTCTCTCATGGCAGGCCAGTGGGTTCTATAACATCTGTCTGCAACCAGAAAGGAAGGAAGGCACTGGGAGCCTCTGTGCTGAGCAGCAGAGACAATATAATTCACTTCCACTTCCAAGGGCAGAGTAGAGAATGACATAAAGGAGAAGGAAGGAAATGAAGCATTTTTAAGTGAATGGGCAAACGCAGTCCCAGCTGTAGCTAAAATCAATGAAGTAAAAATAGACTTTGAGCAAACCCAGAATGAAGGTCCCCTGGGCTTAGAAACTCACATCTTCAGTTTCCTAAGGACATCTACTCTCCCTCTCACATCTTCAGACTTTCCGCTGTGACTCCAAATCAACCGGAGGGACATGCAGCTGACGCCACACACCATACACAAAACACACAAAGGCCTGGCTCTTTCTCCTTGCTTCAGCTCAGTGAGGGCATGGGTAGAACAGAGCTTCAGAAGAGTGAAGATGCAAATACACAAATAGAACTCAAGAGAGCTGAGTGTAGAGACTGCGCAGTGTCACTTAGGGACACGTTCAACTTGACAGGGGCAGGGTAAGAAGTGAAAGAGGACGTCTGGGTAACACTCTGACGGGGGATGGCAAAGCTACTGAGTGAAAAATAGAAGTATTGATCCTGTTTATGAAGCCAGCTATTTTTGTACCTAATATAATCTGTTTATTATTACTGAGCCTGTGTGCGTGTGCATGTGTGTGCATGCGTGTGCATGTGTTCGTATACTGGGAAGAGCTTCCTCAGACTGTTGGAAGTTCCTCACTTGGTCCCATCTATGTCACATGAGAATTGTGTTAACCTATTCACTATGTCACCAAGAGCCCTTCTTTAGCTGTCCTTTGAGCTGGACCCTGAGCTTTCCTATCATAACTCACAGGATGGGATGAAAGAGAGCAGACACATAAACAAGGGGAAGCACAGAGACAGAAAGGAAGGCAGAGGAGAGAGAAACAAGATGGCTCCTTAGTGATAAATGAAGCCATCAGACCCTGTTTAACAACCCCCTCTTGGGTCTCTATTTTCCACAAGCTGGAGAAAGGAAATAGAAACAATGACAATAACTTCTATTGACTTTCTAGATCTTGGCTTCCCCTGTGCATGGATTTTCTTGAACAACTCAAGAGAACATATTTCTGAAGTCTCTTTAAAGTCTATTAATTTTGACATGGGCAATCAAAGACTATCATCAGCCCATTTATATGAGTTGTTTTGCTGGGGAATTGAGCCACCATCTCCTGGGTCTTCTCCCTCTTCGACTCTCTGCAAAACTGCTACCATTTTTTCTTTTGTCTTTTTTCTTTCTTCTTCTTCTTCTTCTTCTTCTTCTTCTTCTTCTTCTTCTTCTTCTTCTTCTTCTTCTTCTTCTTCTTCTTCTTCTTCTTCTTCTTCTTCTTCTTCTTCTTTTTGGTTTTTTGAGACAGGGTTTCTCTGTATAGCCCTGGCTGTCCTGGAACTCACTCTGTAGACCAGGCTGGCCTCGAACTCAGAAATCTGCCTGCCTCTGCCTCCCAAGTGCTGGGATTAAAGGCGTGCGCCACCACTGCCCGGCCTACCATTTTTTCTTATACTGCCTTTATTTGCACTCCTTGTTCATGGAAGGCTGAGGTATTGATCAAGTCAAAGGCAGCAGGACTTCATGGCTAGTTTCAAAAAAACACGGTAGGAAAAGATACTTCATATTAGCTTAAAGGTGGAGGGGACCATTATGATTATTAATTATGTCTCTGCCGCCACCAGCCAGCCCCTTACTGTGTGGTGTTGTGATCCCAGAACTTGTGAGTTGAAATCAGGAGGTTGAGAGTTCAAGATCATCCTCAGCTATACAGTGAGTTTGAGGCCAGCCTGGACTACATGAGTCCTTGTTTCAGAAAAGCAAAAAACAAAATGAAAGGAAACAGAAAAAAGCACAGAAAGACCGTGAGCTATTTTCATGGAACTGGGAATCAGAACAACTAATTGCCTAACTCAAGGACACTAGCTAATTAGTGGTATAGCTAGGAACAGAGTCTGAGAGGAACTCAATCAATCAGCTAGTAAATACTGATCAATGACCATAGCCATTCCATGCCCACAAAGGACTGAGGCTGAATTGACAACACATACCAATATGTAGGGGCATAAGATAAAAAGAGGAAGTACTAGCATTATTGGAAGCACGGTTGCCCCGTTCATGGTGCTCATGTCTGGGTTTGCAGGAGCCCTTAATTCCTGGGTAGTGGCGATTTTAGTAGATTATAGGACATTCCTTTTTTGGAGACGGTGATAGTTAATGCAGAGGCTCGTATATGAGACTAAATGATCTAGTCTTTGCTCTATAGATACCTCTCACGCAGAAATGCTGGCATGTATTCACAAAGTGGAGTATGCCAGTCCACAGCCCCCTGTAGACACACACAGACACACTGATTGACCTTTCAGTATAAGTGAGTGTACCCAAAAAGCATAAAATTAAAATATTTATGCCCTAGAGTGATCATTTATATCACTTATGATTATCTTTGTATATTCCTGGGACTTTCCCCTGCTGCATAGCACCTCCTCTTGGAGGCTTAAGTCACCCCAGGGCTCACATGCCCAACTGCCGGCTCCACCTCCCTCTGAACTGCTGTCTCCAGTCTCCTCTCACTCGATGGATGGCTCACTTGAATGGCTCCTGCATTTGCCCAGTAGCCTTGGCCAGCCCTCGAGTCATGCCCAACTCCTCCCTCACAATCCAAAGCTAACTCACCGCTGAATGAGGACCTGTGGCTTCACCTGCAAAATATTTCTAGGATGTGAACGTGTTTATCGTCTCTACTGCCGCCGGCCACTTACTGTTGGTGTCTTGGGCCCAGAGGACTGAAACAACCAGAGGATCCCTAGTTCCCATGCCTTCCCTCCAATTGTTGTTTTCCCACACACTAGCCAGACTGACACTTGGACAGTGTAGAACACACACCCTCTCCAACACCTAGAATGAAACCCAAGGTCTCAGTGTGACCCAGGGACTAGTCTGATGGCCCTTGGGACGTGGCTTCCTAAATGTCTCTGCCTCTATATGTGTTTCTCCTCTTCTTCCTCCTTGTCACCCCCTCTCCCCCCTGGAGGAACCACATGGTTGCTAGCCTGGAACACAGAAGGTACACTCTTGCTTCAAGCCTGCTGAAGTCTGTTCCCACAGCATGGGGATAAGTTTTCCATCTGAGATGCCCAGGTCTTATCTATGCTTAGGTCAGTGTCATTTTAGATGTCACATCTCATCCCAGGATGAAACCAGCCTTTCCCATATGCTCCAGCACTGGGCTCTGCTCTGTGGTCTTCCCAACACTTTCTTCTACGTCATCGTTTTCTTATACCTATGGAGTGTCTGTCTCAGTAGAACTCAGGTTCTCTGGAGCCAGGAGGCTTCAAGTCTTGTGCTCTCTTGGATCGATGAGGCTTCAGCCACACAACGTTCTCTCTCTCTCTCTCTCTCTCTCTCTCTCTCTCTCTCTCTCTCTTTCTCTCTCTTAAAGATTTATTTACTTTATTTATATGAGTACACTGTAGCTGTCATCAGACACACCAGAAGAGGGCATCGGATCCCATTACAGATGGTTATGAGCCACCATGTAGTTGTGGGAATTGAACTCAGGACCTCTGGAAGAGCAGTCAGTGCTCTTAACCGCTGAGTCATCTCTCCAGCTACAATGTACTCTTGTAAGCTGTTTATGGGTAGATGGATGGTGGGTGAATGGATAAATAGATGAGTGGACAGATAGGTGGGTGGATGGATGGATGGATGGGTGGGTGGGTGGGTAGATGGATGGGTGGGTGAGTAGATGGATGGATGGGTGGGTAGGTAGATGGATGGATGGGTGGATGGATTTATGTGGGGCATGAGCTCATTTCTTTCCATGGTATACTTGGTGTACTGCCTAGTTTTGTGTACCAACTAGACACACGCTGAAATTATCACAGAGAAAGGAGTTTCAGTTGAGAAAATGCCTCCATGAGAACCAGCGGTAAGGCATTTTCTCAATTAGTGATCAAGGGGGG
>CM052700.1:101026142-101090770 GCA_028551405.1 Uromys caudimaculatus
TTGCTAATTTGATTTAAGATTCTGTGATTTTGGTTAGCTGGGGCTGAAGAAATTAGCTGTGATTAACAAGATACCAGAACTACTAAAGCAAAACCATTGCATTGCTGGGACTTTTGATGCTGGTTAGCTGGAGCTAAGATATTAGCAGTGATTAAGAAGAGACCAGCATCACTGAGGTGAAATCTTCTGAGAAGTGTTTTCTGATAGCACAGAGGCTGCTTTTCAGAGATAGCCAGGGTACCTTGTGCCTTGTGCTGTGGCAGGACTTGGTAATGTGTAAGAGTCACCCAGATGGTACTGGTTTTGAAGGCATGAAGGAGTCGTGGAGAACAGCTGAGGCCTGGGCACTGTGAGAGTCCTAGGAAGGCCTTTGGTGAAGGTGCAGCCTCAGTTGCAATTGACAGCCTAGGACTGAGGGGGTCATGCAAACGAAGTAAGGCTTGGCACCATGAAGAGAGCCTATTGGTAAACCTAGTTGTAGCGGAAGACAGCAGTGTTTTGGAGATGCCAGTACCATGAGATGACCACCAAGAACAGCAGCAGCAGTGGAGTACAGGCATCTGGAGCCTAGAAGACAAGGTGTGTACTACAAAGGGCAGAGCTGGAGAAGTGACTCAAGCCCTTGGATGAATCCAGAAGATGGTGAGTGGATCCCAGACCTTGGACGGTTGGAGTTTGATTTTGCTTTTGATTGTGACTGTGCCCTGATATTTTTCCCTCTTGAAGAAAGAAGGTATTTTAGTGGAGCCCACAGTTAAGAGACTTTGAATTTTTAAAAGGCTTTGAATTTTAAGAGATTGGATGTTTAAAAGGGACTGAAATGTTAATATGAAAGAATTTGCAAAGACTGTGGGACTTTTAAAGTTATTTAGATCTTGGGGATGAATAAGAAAGTAAGGGTGGAGGCTTAATGGTGATGTGTTTGTGTGTCAACTTGACACGGGCTGGAGTTATCACAGAGAAAGAAGTTTCAGTTGAGAGAATGCCTCTATGTGATCCAGCGGTAAGGCATTTTCTCAATTAGTGATCAAGGGGGGAGGGCCCCTTGTGAATGGTACCATCTGTGGGCTGGTAGTCTTGGGCTCTAAAAGAAAGGCAGCTGAGCAAGCCAGGGGAAGCAAGCCAGTAAGGAATATCCTTCCATGGCCTCTGCATCAGCTCTTGCTCCTTGACCTGCTTGAGTTCCAGTCCTGACTTCCTTTCCTGATGAACAACAGCATGGAAGAGTAAGCCAAATAAACCCTTTCCTCCCCAACTTGCATCTTGGTCATGATGATTGTGCAGGAAGAGAAAGCCTGATTAAGACACATGGGTTCTGAGGGGATTGGATCCTTTTGAGGGGGAATATAGCTTAACCACACTTGGCCTCTCCAGCAGCAGTGGTAGGCTAGTGCTCATAATCTCATTCCTCTTTCAGATCCTCTGAAAAAACAGACCTCTTAGGGCTACCTGGGAAGTCTGGTCCCTACAGCTGATATCATGTTACTCTGGAATCTTCTACTGTTATCCCACTCTAGACCTTGTTTCTATCTCTGTCTACCACCCTGAAGAGGTTGATTTGCTTCCCTCTCTTATTTGCAGTGAAGAGGTGGGCTGGCTTCCCCCCTGCTCACTATGAAGAGGTGGGCTGGCTTCCCTCCCCTGCTTACTATGAAGAGGTGGGCTGGCTTTTCTCTCTTGTTACAGCTTTGCACATGTAAGTTTCCCAGTTGGGTCTCAAGACCAGTTCCTTTTAGTATGCCTCTGTTCCTCAGCGATTTTTTTTTTTCATTAAACAGAAATTCCTGCTAAGAGGGGAGTCCTAACAAGAAAAGGCAGGGGAGAGGATGGAGGGACCAGAAAAAAGAGTGATATCTAGTCGGCAGTGTCTAACTGTCTCTTGGGACATCTTAGCTCTCCAGCACCAATGGTAAAAGCCCATCTCACTGTCGTCCTTGGGAAATGTGGGGGGTCCTGATGATGTTCCCTAGCTTTCTAGGTCTCCAGGTTCCCCTTTTAGGTGAAGAATGGCCCATAGGAAGGACATTTTTCTTCATGCTTCAGGGGACGCCACAGAAGGCATTAGCAATTGCATCCTTTAAAAGTTTTGATTCCCAAATAAACTCATTCATAAAATACTGAGCTGCTCTGGAGACAGATTGTTAGGCTGGAGCCCCTTCTCATCCCCTGAACAAGCTGGGAAACCCCATCTGTCCTCCTTCCCCCAACCCCACTTGCATAGAGAAAACTCTGTACTAACAAGTCATCACCCTCCACATCTCTGCATTTTTGGCAACCCACCCAAGAGTGCCAGTCCAGGGGTTCAGTTTTTAACCATATATGAGCATGATCCCAGCTGCTAGCTGACTTGTCATCCCTCCTCGTCTAAGGCCCATAAAACCCCCTTTCAGTAGCCCAGGCTTGTGACTTCATTGACCTTTACCTGTGAGATCAGTGAACCCCCCTGAGAGTTATCTCCTAATAAACTGCCTTCATTGACTTTGAATCTGGTCTAATCTGTCCTATATCTGCATCTCGGAGGAAGAGAAGACGCCTATCACAAATCACTTGTCTTCTCACTTGATCAATAAAGAAAAAGACGGACAGAGACAACAGATGACTTACCCATTGTGGTGGGTTCAATAGGTTTGGCCCAAACCAACATATGTGTTTGAATGCTTGGTGTATAGGGGTGGCACTATTAGGAAGTAGGACCTTGTTGGATTAGGTGTGGCCTTGTTGGAGGAAGTGTGTCACTGTAGAGGCAGGCTTGGAGGTCTCTTACGTTCAAGCTATTCCCAGTGTGGCTCCCAGTTCCCTTCTGATACCTGTGGATTAAGATGTAAAACTCGTGGCTTCTCCAGCACGCATGTCTGCCTGCATGCTGCCATCCTTCCCACCACGATGATAATGGACTGAACTTCTGAACCTATATGCCAGCCCCAGTAAAATGTTTTTCTTTATAAGAGTTGCCTTGGTCATGGTGTCTCTTCACAGCAATAGAAACCCTAACTAAGACACCCATGGTCATGGGATGGTAGTTTTAAAGCTAGGACTTGAGATCTTAACTGCTGACCAGAGCATCTCTGCTGGGCTGCAGAATGTTTCAAGGACTGACTCTACCCACAAAATGTGCATTCATTCACCCCACTTAGCAAATAACTCCTCAAAGTAGTCAAATCTGGAAACACACCCCATCCACCCAAAATTGTTGCATAAGAGCCTGCCACATTTATCTCAAATTATCACCTCTTCCTGTCCAACCCCCACACTTTTCAAATTCCAACCCCACACTTCCAAACAAGTACTTAGAGTTTAGGCATCTTTCCAGACAATCCAAAAATCTGTAAACGATCCTTATCTTTTTGGGAGAAATTTCACTTTAAGTTTCAGTTAATGACTTGCCCAGCAGTGGAGCAAGTGTACCTTCAAATGTCAGCTCTACACAAGAGAGAAAAGTTCCAAGCCCAGGCCCGAACAGAAAATCCTATGTCAAGTGCCACTGGTGCTGTGGAGTTTATTTAAGCTCCCAGGATTAGCACCTCCTCCTTCATCTGCACCCCTAAAAGTGATGATGGGAGCCCCAGATGTGTGCAAAGCATTGCTTTCTTCTTGGCAGCATGAAAAGTAGTCATGTGACAGGTGATGTCACATGACTTTGCTTTCCAAAGTCAGTGATAAATCACACGCCTGGGGAATCTGTTTCAGCATTCATGGTTTTGATATTTTTCTTTTATTAGTCCTGTTGGTAGTACTCCACCCAGGAGAGGAACCAAACCATAAGACAAACAATTTTGAAAAGAACCACCTTGTTCAAAGGCCTGCTGCTTCTCTTGGGTGCAGCTTATGTATCACCTGTGTGCAAATAAGATGGCTGAGTTGGTGTAGAAAGGAGCACAGCTGAGGCTCCCTCCCCAAGACCTGGGAGAGCCCAGCTGGAGGAGTCTCTTCCTTCAAGGAAAGCTGCAGTCGGACATTATTCTAATCCAGTCTTACCAAATTCAATACAAACATTGAGAACACGATACATGGTTAGAAAACAGATCACGGGAAGAGCAGCCTGCCACGGGCTGTTCGGTTGGCTGGCTGGCATCTAAGGAGCAGCCTGGGAGCTAAATGCTGATTTGGATGCAACAGCAACATAGCGAATGTTCTGGCCTTCATTTTAGCTCACTTGTATGGAGCGCAGTAGGCTCAGGATTAATGTTAGGCCTGAGGCCCCACTGATACTTCACCTGATTGAGGGAATCTTACTTCTGAGGAACAGGCTCTCCCAGTGCCTCTTCTGGAAAAGCCTGCTGCAACTGGGCTCCTCTGAACCTTCGTCAAATGTGACCATTTTTCCCTAGTGTCTGTTTGTCCTGTGCCTAGTTTATAGCAACCTAGTTTATAGCACTGGGTTGCCAGATGCACACTATCTATGATTTTAGTTTACTTTTTTTTTTTTTTTTTTTTTTACTGTCCCCAAACAAGCTGCATGGATGTAGACAGTTCCTGCATGCTTCTGCTTGGCAGCCGTTCAATACGGCCTTAACTCTTGCACCGTAAATTCAGAGATGGGAAAAATGTTAGGAAAAGAGCTGAATTTGAGCGTGGGAATTCTCTGCTTGCCATTATGAAGGATTCATTTATCCTTCTTGGATTTTAAGAAATTATTTATTTCTTTAATGTACATGTGCTTGTATGAGTTTATATAAAGGCCCATGGAGGCCAGCAGAGGAGGGCATCAGATACCCTGGAATTTGAGCCATAGACGGTGGTGAGTCACCATACAGGTGCTAGGAACTGACCACAGATCCTCTGCAGTGGCAGTAAGTGCTCTTAACTGCTGAGTTATCTCACCAGACCTCCCAAAACCCCAAAGTTTTAAAAAGCTATTTTTCTTTTAAACTGTTATAGGCATATGGGTGTGGGTATGTGTGTACAGGTGAAGGTAGGTACTCATGGGGGCCAGAGGTGTCGGGATTCCTCCTGTACTAAAGTCACAGGAGCTGTGAGCTGTTAGATGTGGGTACTACAAACCTAACTCAGATCCTCTGCAAGACCAGCATGGACTCCCACCTGCTGGGCCACCTCTCCAGCCCCCTTCCTGGATTTTGAGACAATGGAAAGGTTAGTGGTTTAAAAAATGAGTAAGGAAGAGGCATAAGTTTCCATAGTTATAGAGACTTTTTTTTTTTACCCCTAAAATGAATAATAATTCCAATTATAACGATCCCACAGGACTATTGCCAGGCTCAAATAAGATAATGTGCGTATGAAAGCTCTTTGCTGGAAGAAGGCACGATATGGGTGTAAGGTGTTATTATCCCTTTAATCTTTCTAGTCTCATAATGGAGAAAAATTTTCCAAAGACAAATTGGGAGCTCATTTCCATCTCTCAGCTGCCTCCTGCTACACGATGTCCATGACAATTAAATGCTGCAGAAGACTGTGGCAGGCTCCAAATAAACAGCAGCGTGGAATAAATTTGTCATCCGTCCAGCGCTGCTGGAGACAGGCAGAATTCTCCTTCAGGCTTCTGGAATGCACCACTAGCTAAGGCACTAATTCACATAAGGCCACAAATAATGTCATCTGACAAGACCTTCATTTCATAGATCCAAATTTTCTGTTCCTCCATCAAGGGCATCCTGCAGGAGAGTGTGGCTGTTGTCTGTGAGGGTGGCAGGCAACATCTCCGGAAGTAGATGTACCACAGGTACCTGGGCCTCTATTCTTTGTGACTGATGGATTCACTCTCCAAGAATAGCAGTTACTTTCCCATTACTGTGAAGCAATACCTTACAGAAATGCTTTAGGAAAGAAAGGGTTTATTTTGGCTGACAGTTTGAGGGTACAATCTACCATGATGCGTAAGTCCAACACGATGCTTCATGGATGTAAGTTGGTAGGAACGAGGCAGCTGGTCACATTGCACCTGTGGTCAAGAAGCATAGAGAGATGGATGCTGGTGCTTACCTCGCCTTCTCCCACTTACTGCAAACCCAGTCTATGAGTGGCGCCCCCACATCTCAGCAAGCTCCATCACAGACATGCCCAAAGGCTTGTCTCCTAAATGACTCCAGATGCTGTCAAAGTGACCATCAATATCAACGACCGCACCAAGGTATGAAAAGTGATGACCACTCATGGCTCTCAGTTGAACTTGGAAATTCTCCTCAGCCCAAGATACCCCCAGCCCCATCTTCTCAGATCTCTATGACTGGTAGTCATAAGGAGGGTAGCCTCAAGGTGGAATGCCTCTGAGGGGCTCCAGAGTTCTCTAGAGGATAAAGTGATGCTGTCATATAGCTGCTCAATTTGTGTCCCTTTGCCTGAACCTATATTATCTGTCCTTTCCAGATATTGTCCCTAAAAACTGTCCCTAGAACCTGTGATGATCTCTAAGGGGACCAACCTGTGACACCTTCAAATAATTTCATGATAAATGGTTGCTGGTCTGCAGGGACAGTGACATGCTAAGTCCTCAGAAGCTGGAAGGGTCCCATGTTGGCCTGTGTCTCCAAGCCAGATGCTAGTTATCAACAGCATTTTTCAGTTACCCCAGGAGTGAAATGAAATGAGTACTTGACAAATTTGAGGTGGGGCAGTGAGCTCTGGAACCAGGAGAGGAGTGACAGTTTTAGCAGCATTTGCGACCTTGTCTTCCTCATGCTGAGGATGCGTGTCTCGGCCTCCAGCAGTATGATCTGAAAGCTCTTTATTCTGCAAAGCAGGAGGCCCAGACTCACTCCTCAGAGGGAATATCTTCTATTGCAGAATGGCAGGCCTGTGGACAGAGGTCCTTCATTCCCATCTAGCTGATGGCTTAGTCCTGGAGTTTGTGTTCATGTATGCCAATTCTCTTGCATATGGCCAGATGAGGTCTTTCTTGTGCTCTGTGAATGAAAAGTCACGCTCTGAAACTGTAAGAAAGCCCGATTAAGTGGGTTTTAAAAAATATGAATGGCCATGGTCATAGTCTCTTCACAGCAATAAAACCCTAAGAAAGATACAGTTCAACAAGTCTAAGAAGGTGACACTGCCCTGTGCCTCACCAGAGGCTTAGTGTCCCCTTAACATAACACTGATTTCTGCTTCCTAAGAGTGTATACATATACATGCCTGAAGCCCAGCACTCAGGAGTCTAAGGTCAGAGGATTGCTTGAGTCCATGGGTTCAAACCTAGCTGTGTCAACATAGTAAGATTTCTATTTTCATTTTCCTTTCTTCCTTTCTTTTTCCCTTTTTCTTTTCTGGCCCAACACTTTTCCTGCCTCCAAAATCTGCTGGAACCAGAACAGTCCCCAGGTCAAAACAGTTGACTTTCAACCATATTTTCCAGTGACCAGGTCAGTCATGAGACTACCAGACAAAGGACTTCAAATGTCATCTGCTCCCATGATTTCCCACAGCCCCTACCTAGAGAGGGTATATTTGTGTCTTCACATGCCTTGTCTGACAGCAAAATTGGTGAATCAGTATAACAATGCCCACGTCTCCTAACTCAGAGTTCTCTCTTTCTTGTGTTGAAGGAGAACTACCCAAAGTTAAATATTTCAAAGACTCTCCCTAATGCTAAAGGCCAGGGTCACCTTAGAGGTCTATTTGCCAGAGAGTTTTAATGGTTGTGTGATAGAAGAAGAAGGTCCATCACTGTCATCCAGCAAAGAAGTGACAGAGAATGGGAAGGGAACACTGCTGTGTTCTTGACGTCCACAGCCGTGGCCAGCTTTTGTTGGTCAGGGCACCTCAGCAGCCTCCGAATTCTTCCCCTACAGTGTACCTCTCTCTCCGATGTGCTGTAGCTCCTTGGCTAGGTGAAGAGGAATAACTGCTAGGTTCTAGGCTGTTCTTGATTCTGAGATAATGCAGGGTTTTAATCTGAGCTGCTTTAGTTGACCAGTTAAATACACGCTCTCTAGGTTTGTGCTTAGGCAGGGGCTGTGGGAAATCTCGAGAGCAGAGCTACAGCCCCCCACCCCCACCCCCACCCCCAAGTTTAACCATTCCTTCACAGAACTACCACTCTCCCAGCATGCTCCTCCCCTGAGCAGGCATATTGCTGCCCAGGAGATTTAGGTCAGTCCTGCTCTGATTTTCCTGAAATTATACAAGCCAGCTAACGTGGAGGATACTGCTCCGATGTAATGTCTCCTGCAAAACCCATGCTGACACTTAATGACTATCACGACAGTCTTAAGAGGTGGGAACTTTAGATGGAGATGGGGTTCTAGAGGTCCTGTACTGGGGATGTTAATGAAGAAACTGGTCCATTGTTGCAGGAGTGGCCTCCTGGAAATAGGATATTTGGCCTATATCACCACTCCACTCTGTATGATAGCCTCTGGCATGTTATGATATCACAAGAGGCTCCAGACTAGATGGCTCTCTCTGGCCTTGAACTTTGTAGCCTTTCCAAACAAACAGACTTCTTCTATTTAAAATGTGTATAGTCTATAGTGTGCTATAGCAATAGAAACTAGTCTGAGGTAGAGACACTTGTAACCTGTTATTCCAGTCCAGAAGGAAAGATGGCAGACTTATGTCTCTTGGTAGATAGGATAAGGTCCATCCAACAAAATTCAGAGCTCTCAGGAAGTGTGAAGGACTCAGAGAAAACTGAAATCAGCCAGACTAAGAACAATGAGAAAGGTGCCTTTTGGGGAATTCCAGAGCCACTGAGAAGATGTTCTTTGTCCCAAGGCACCTGTGAGCTCAAGGCATACGGGCAAATACTAGTGACAGCATCACGAGGAAGAAGAGAGAAGAGAAAGTCAAGTACACTGGCTGGCCACTTCTAGAATATTGTCCAAGCAGCTAGTTTGAAGCTAGTTAACCAGATACCATCAATCTACCCTGTTCTCTACTTGGTTATTAAGCTAACTCTAAATGGGTTCCAGGGTAAGGATGGGGCTCACCCAGGACTTTTGCAGGGGCTTGGAGAGGGAAACCATGCAATTCCCAGTCAATGTGCCAAATGTCTAGAGAGCTAAAAACAACGTTAAGGGGTCTCCCTGCTATAGAAGAAGCTCTGAAAGAGGGAGAAGCATGGGCCTCCCATGCTGGTGAGAATGACACAGGTGCACGGAATCAGTGGAATGTGCTCTGGCTTGCTGTACTCACCAGAGAAGAGGTTATTCCAAGAGAGAGCCAGGCTGACTCCCATGCTGCAGCTTGGAGAAGATTAATGTGCAGACAAAGGGGACCCATGAGTGTCATTTATTTAGACTTTCAAAAAGGTTCCACGCAGGAGGGCTGTTTCTAGAAGTCACCATGGAATTTGGAATTTAAAGAACCAGCTTTCTGAGGTTGAGCAATGGAGATGCTCACCTTTTCTGGCTGCCAGGGCTGTGAGCTATGAGTGCGATGAATGGCCTGTGGTGCTGACCCCTGCAGAGCAGTTTCTAAGGAGACCCACCTCCCTTCTCCCCATGGGTGAGCCCTTGCTCTCTGCCTTGAGATTTCCATCCAGTTCTGCACCCAACCTGAAGTATACAATAAACATGTGTGTTGTCTCCCCCGAGGAGACTGGAACCTACCTCAGGGCAGGACAACATCTTACCCATTCTTGTATTCTGCCCTGTACTACTAACTGGGACTCCCTAACCATAGCCTAGAGAATGCCAGTGTTATCAGACCCCATGATACTAACCACTGAGTTCGTTATGGCTCCGTGATGCTTTGAATCTGAACTTGCCCCCAGCTCCCATTCTGAGTGCTTATTCCAGGTAATGATGCTGCTATGGCTGTGAAGCCTTTAGGAGGTGGAGCCTAGCTGGTGGAAGTGGGCCAGTGCAAGTGGATCTTTGAAGCCAATAACCCAGCTCTACTTTGTCTGTTTCCTGGTCCACCATGACATAAGCAGCCTGTATCACATACTCACACCTCCCAGCTTTGCTACACCCACCCACCATGATGGATTAAGACTCTCTATACTGTGAGCCAACATAATTTTTTCTTTCCTTAAGTGATCTCTATTGGGTCTCTCTGAAACTGCCTCCAACTACCACACGTAACTTCCATGTCCCTTCTTGGTGAGTGAGATCACTGCATCCACCTGGCTGTGCTTCCCACTGTCTCCCCATCACTTGCTCTTCACAGTCATGAGACCATTCAGGTCATCCCTTGCTGCCTCCCCAGTGCTCCTGGTCCTCTTCACACTTACAGTAGACTCCAGAGATCAGCCTCTCTCTGCCTTTTAAGCATTGGAATTACAAGGATATGCTGCTATGGTGGCATTCTTTTTTCCCAATATAAATTCAGGAGATTGGATGTGGGTCTTTATAGATGCTTGTGAGTGAACTATTGTCCTAACCTGATACTTTCTTTATTGCTCAAGTAACTCCCCCGTTCTTCTGCTGCAGGACCTTTGCATATGCTACTGCCTCCACCTTTGAATTCTTTTATCTGGTACTCTTTCAGTTCTGTGGTAGGAAAACTCTGTAGGTAGGTATTGTCAAGCTGTCTCCAGAACAGGATACACATGCCTCATGGAATACACAATGATACAGTGGGAAGGAAGAAAAAAAACAAATATACTGTGCCAGGCATATATAGTGGCAAACAGATGTAGTCAAACAGATATACTGTGCCAGGCATATATAGTGGCAGACAGATGTAATCCTAGCACTTGGGAAGCTGAGGGAGGAGGGTCACTAGCTCCAGGCTGTATCAAAATGAGGAAGATGAGGAGACAGAGGGGGAGGAGGAAAGGAGAAAAGAAGGCAGAGGAGAAAGAGGAAAGTGAAGGAGAAAGGGAAAGGGAGGGGAAGGGAAGATGATAAAGACGGAGGCGAGGAGGAGGAGACAGGAGATGGAGGGAGAAGAATATGATGCAGGTTGAGTCTGAATAGAAGAATTCAATTCGTACTGTCATCGAATCAATAGGCTAAGGACAGGGGCTGCCTTTGTGTAAGTAGAGGGTCAGGAGCTTCGAAAATCACACAGGGATGCTAAGGAAGAGAGGCTATGCCCTCGTGCCCAGCTCGCGTTTCTCTCGTGGGAACTCATGGGTTACATTCCTAAGTAGAAACTGCTCTCAGGAAATGGGATATGGCTTACAGAGAATCCAGTGAAGAAGCCATAGATTGTAGGTCACGCTCATGCTGCCAGTGCAGGTGACCCCTGAGGGCCACACTCATGCTCTACATACAAGTGACCCCTGAGGGCCACACTCATGCTGCCAGTGCCGGTGACCCCTGAAGGCCACACTCATGCTGCCAGTGCCGGTGACCCCTGAAGGCCACACTCATGCTGCCAGTGCCGGTGACCCCTGAAGGCCACACTCATGATGAGTGTGCAGGTGACCCCTGAAGGCCACATGCTGCCAGTGCAGGTGACACCTATGTTTTCAGTAGTGACACTGGTGCTCCTTCAAACCTGCTCCTTGTCAACCATGCCATGACAGAAGAGCAAGGCTTTCATCAGACCCTTCAAGACTTTCTCCCAAATAACACAAACATGTCACCCAGTCTTTTTGAAATGTTGACCTGTTACTATGTTGAGCTTGCCCTATCTACAACTCTTCTCATCCCAGCACGATGGCCAATGGTGATAATACACATAGATAAATATGCGCACTTTAGCACATGTAGGGAGGTATATATACTCAGGAGCCTACTTTTTTTTTGGTCTGTTTTTTGTTTTCTCACTGACATGTGTGGCGAAGACTATGGACAATACTAAAGAACTGAAAGAAACTGAGAGAACTGGGGATCAGAAAGGGAAGTGTTGTGAACGTAGTCCACATGTAGCACAGGCTAACCTCAGTCCACATGCACACAGGCTAACCTCAGCGGCCCCCATGGTGTGTGGGGGGCTGTGTGTCCTGCAAGGCTCATGGTAGATCCTAAGGGAATAATAGCTGCTACAGTATTGTCTATTGCAGAAGTTAGCCTACTCTGTGTTTCATTTGAGAGGGAAGGAAGAGAGCAAGAGAGAGAGACAGAGAGTATGTGTCAGTATTTGTGAAGATGGCTTATAACCTTTCTCTAGTCTCTAAAACTCTGTGATTTAGGAAATATTGAGAACTACTGCTCTTCTTAAAATCCAGCTCTCCCAAGGTAGCTAAGTTCCTTATTATCAAAGATAGTTCAGCTTTTAGAGACATATTTACTTTATTTATTTATGTCACAGGCCAGAGGGAGGGTGCTGGATCCTCTAGAGCTGGAGTTACAGGAGGTTGTGAGCTGCCAGATGTGGGTGACGGGAATCAGACTCTGGTCCTCTGCAGGAGCAGCAAGTGCACCTGTCAAGACGTCTCTTCATAAAGCTCCCAGTTTTAGTCATCAGCATAAACGTTGTGAAATTTGGATTTAGGAATGAGTGGTTAGTTGAATGAACAAGGGTTTGCCTGTTGTGCTCTCCTCTAGCATTTTTGTTTTGTTTTGTTTTGTTTTGTTTTGTTTTTCGAGACAGGGTTTCTCTGTGTAGCCCTGGCTGTCCTGGAACTCACTCTGTAGACCAGGCTGGCCTCGAACTCAGAAATCCGCCTGCCTCTGCCTCCCAAGTGCTGGGATTAAAGGCATGCGCCACCACTGCCCGGCTTTCCTCTAGCATTTTAAGACAAAGGATGACAGGGAAAAGAAACCCCAGGCAGCTAGAAGTGGACTCTGTCACGTGCCAAGTCATGTAGGCACCACTCCACTAATGTTTACAAAGCTCTCCTGTGTGCCCTCCAGAGACAGAGGAGAAGGGCGCCATTGCAGTTTCCTGATGGTAAAGCTGAGACATGGCTAAGTGGCTTCATAAGACCACATGGCTAGGAAATGATAGAGCCGAAGTCAAAGCCAGACAGTCTGTCCTTAAAGTCTGTGCTCCACCATTTCACAGAAGTGAGTCTTGCATGCCAGGCCCCTCCTGTGACTGAGGGGTTGGTGTCATCCACAGATGCTCAGGGTAGCTCACATAAAGCCTTTTCTGCTTGTAACTCCCATCGCTTCTCTGCAAAGAGCGTGCTTCACAGGCAAAGCAGGGTGGATCCAACTGAGTGCCACAGGGCTTGGGTTGGTGAAGGTACAGAAGGAGAAAACTTCTTTAGGAGATAACCTACCCAGGCCGTGAGACCAGGTGGGGGCAGGGCGCAATCCTTCTCAAATACTCCCATATTCACATACATGGAGGAAGGAGGAGTCTTCCACAACAAGCATGCAGGCATGGCTGGCCATTCTTAGCCACTCCACCGCTTTATTCTTTGTAAGCAAACCCTCTATGTCATGGGATTTCATGATGGGATTTTCAAATATTTTACTACCCACTTGGAAACTCTCCAGTTTGAAATCAGAAGAATTTAATTTGAGTCTTGCTTCTACAGTTTTCCAGCCCTGTGCCCTTCCTTGGGCACCCATCTCTCTGAGCCTCGGCTGTAATTTATGTCATGCATAAATTATGGATGGTGGTGATTTCACCCATGGTTTTAAGGACAAACTCAGTCAAACACCTGCAAGGGTGACATTGGACCTCAGTACAATCCTGCTTCTGTCCTGCCTAACCTCCACAGGGCTGGAGTGATTCATCTGGGATCAAGTTGGCTAGATTGTGGTAACCATTGTTAAATAAACACCAGTTCAGATGTTGGCACAAAGGTATATTTTAGCTGTTGTTCACATTTACCAGCAGTTGACTCTAAGAAAAACGGATTTTCTCTATGAGCTGGGTGAGACTGATCCACCCAGTTGAAAATCTTCAGGGAGAAAACAGATTCTCAAAGAAGAAAGAAAAGACTCTGCCTGAAAGTCAGGCCTGACGGTGTGGACATGTCATCCCAGTACTTGGGAGACTGAAGCAGAAGCTCCCCAAGTTCAGGACTGTACTGGGTTGTGGAAGCAGTGATGGGCTAGCCTAGACAACTTAGTGAAAATGTACCTGAAAATAAAGTATAAAAAGAGAGCTGTGGATGTATCTCAGTGGTGGAGTCCTTGCCCAGAACACACAAAGTCCTGAGTTCAAGGCCAAGAGCTGATGAATTACAACTCTTACCCTTATTTGCAGCCTTTGTACTCAAAACAGCAAAGTCAGCTTCCTGCATCCTCAAGGCTCTATTTGTCCTAATGATGTAGGGCTTGCTAGACCCTGAAGTGGCTGCAGGTTACAGCTGGCTGGTGAGAACCATCAGACAACAGAGGATGGATTTCCATGGCCTGTCTATCTCCTGAATGGTTCCTCTACTAACCCAGACCCCATCTGTATCCTCACTGTGCTCAGCAGTAGGACAGTGAGGTTGCCATCTTTGAGCAGGACCCCTCAGTGTCTTCTCCTTCTTTATATTCTCCTCTATTACTGAATTTGAGTGGCATCTGACTCCTAGAAGATCTAGAAGAAGCAGTTCAGCAGAACCTGCAATAGGCTGGGTGAACCTAATCACCAGGAATTCCAGGAAGAAAACTTCAAGCACTCATCAGTTTCAGTTTCCCCGAGTCCCCGAACTGTTGTGTTCCTAGTTCTCTGGTCAAGAAGCCCCACAAACAGTACATCCTCACCCATTCCAACATTCCCCTCCAGAGCTGTCCCTCATAAAGGACTATTCCTTCCAATCCCAAGAGTCTGACTTGACCATCTCTGCACCTTGGAAGGAGGGAAGCAAGTCCTTCATTTATGTACTGCCCTGCATCCGTGCCTTCATTATGTGGTACCTGCCTACGTCTTCTTTCTCAGCTCTCAAGTGATGTATTAGCTCACAGTCTCTGGCGCTGCCACACTCTGGGCAGCAGTTCCCCCTGTGCCTCCCTAGCCCACCTCTCCTCAAATGTGCATGCAAAAATTCAGGGCCACTTAAATTCCCATCGTTGCTTTTAATTCCAGGGATATTCACAAGCCTGGCATTTCTGCAGCACTCCACGAATGGCTTGCACCTCCAGCTAACTAGCTGACTTTCATGCCCCCCCTGCTCCCCGGGGCATTACTCCCATAAATATTTATAAATGCATTCCAAATACCAGCAATATGTTTTGAGAAACATATTTCATTTTTACCGGGAACCTGAGGTTACATTGAAAACTCATCACAGCCTTCTGTGCCTTAGTGGCTCATTTCGGAGGCTGGGAACTTTGACTTCCATTCACCAACCACCACAGCACTATGGAAAGTGTGCTCTAAGCAATCAAGAGCATGACTGAACGGCAGCTTGGTCCTCTGTCCTGCTTTAGCGACAGGTCCATCTTAATGATACAGTGTGGTGGCTTAGGTGTCCCCTGATTTCATTAAAATGAGATTATGTGTGGGTGAGTGGGCATAGTCATAAGGACAGACTCAAATACCAAAGGTCCAGAAGCTGTGGGAAAGCTGATGAAAATGACCTTCAAGACTCACCAGTAGCAGAAAGCATGGGGCACCTCCATGTCTACCCCCAACCTCTGTCAGAACAACAGCAGTGGGCCAGCATTTCTGCATCAGGAGTCTTCAGCTTCACTAGTTAATGACCCATAGACATGCCTATGACTGATCCCAGGGGTGATTTCCTATCAGTTGGCACTCTTCCTGCCTCCTCTCCTGGCCAGCCTCAACTAGTTCATGGTACCTTGACTGGAGGGTCCTCCTTAAAGAAGTCCACAAATTCATGTGACCTGAAGAAGGATTTTCTACTCAGTGGTGCTGGAATTCATCTGTGAGCAGGCTGAGAGTCTCTAAGAACAAAGCCTGCTGGGACATCCAAAGACCTGAGCATCCAGACCTTCAGAACCCCACTGCCATTCCATGTGTGCCACAGAACATGTGTGAAGCTCAAAGAACAACTTGTGGAAGCTGGTTCCCTCCTTACACCACGTGGGTTCCAGGGATGATCAAACTCAGGGCATTAAGCTTGGGGACAAGCACCTTTACAGCCAAGCCACCTTGCCAGCCCCCAGAACTGACTTTTTTTTTTTTTTTTTTTTTTTTTAATGAGTAGGTAAATGCCCACAGCCAACAGATGTGAGACTAACCTAAGTGGAAACTTGCTTAGAGACTTTAAGAAATAGTTGGAGTGGCTTTGCTAAAAATTCTACCACCCCCAGAGAGAGTCCTTGTTGATGAGAAGATGTAGCAGTGTCACGGAGATCACAGGAAGCTCCTGAAGGCCATTGTCCCTCCCATTCTCAGTAGTTTCTGCGCAATTCCAGTATTCTCCAGCTGGCCACCGACACCTCTAAGCTTATTCTGGGCTCCACACAGAACCAAAGACCAGGTACACCATATAGGCTGATTCACGAACCCCTGATCCAGCTGTTCTGATGTTAACAGGGGTCTACATATCTTTTTGTGTCTACAACACCCACGTTTCCCCATAGCACAAACCATCACTAGTTGCTATGAGAAATTCAACAAAGCTGGGCGTGCTGTTGCAGTCCTCTAATTTCAGTACTCAGGAGGCTGAAGCGGCAGGATCTCAAGTTTAAGGCCAGCCTGAACTGATGACATTGGATATTAAAAATCTCTCCAATCAAATCAAGCATCCGATGGTATCTGTGGGGATGAAAAATATTACATGTGACCCCCTGCCCCCAGCTTACTACCTTCTTCATCTGCATGCTCAGATGAAACAAAGGCACAAATAAATAAAGTTTATTCTCCTCTGACACAAAATAACCTTGGCTCTTTCTCAGAAGTGTTGGCAACACAGAATTGTCATCCTTCAAAGGAATTGATGCTTGCAAGCATATCAAGGCCTTGTCCTAAAAAGAAAAGAAAGAAAGAAAGAAAGAAAAAGATGCATTTCTTCATAAGATAAATGTCCGTACCAGCTCCTAAGAGGTTGCATTCTTCTTTTTCATTTCATTGTACCTGGGAACTACAACTGAGTAAAGTCAAGTGTCTGTCACAGAGACATTTCCTGGCCCAGACCTCATGTGCAATAAAAGAGCCAGACAAACCTCAGAGAGATTTTCATCATTGTCTCTGCGGGGCTCTGAGAACAGAAGCACCCACCGCATCACCCCCAAAGCTATGCTGTGGTGGGGGAGACCATCAGAGGCTTCAGAAGTGACACGTGTCAGCTATCTTGCTCAGGCACCTCCATCCTTCAGTCATACATCAGCTGGTGACAGTCACAGTGGTGACCCCCGTAAAGAGTCCAAGCTTGCATGATGTCTTTAGAGTTGGCCCAGTCTGCCACTATCCAATAAACTAGCCAAGAGAACTGCTATGTAAGTTCCGTGAGACCCCCTCACCTCCTGGGTACCTTAACGCATCAGAGGGAGTTTAGCATTCTAAAAGATGAACAACCCTACTTTCTCAGCAAGGGCTGTAGCAGGGTAACCTACGGGGGATCTGTGTCAGTTCTCTGTAACTAATGAGAAGCCACCCACGCATGTGCTTTGTCACTTTGTCTCCCGCAGCACTGGGAGTGGGTCTGGTCTTGCTCAAGGTTATTTAAGGATAAACTTCAAAGTATGGAGGAGAGAGAGAGAGCTTAGTTAACCTGGCCTTCTCTTTCCTTTTATGTTGCTCTCCCACACCCCCTCTCTTCCTTTCCATCTGGGAGGTGTAGGTGTAGAGACTGTGCTGCAAAGAATCCTTTTGCAAATCCAGAAAGGGCAGAAACAGATCAAGACACTCCCCGACTCCCACCACAGCTTTGTCCCTCCACCGTCCCCAGATCACACAGACAGGTCTACTAAAGCACTTAAAGAAGGCTCTCAGTATCGTGAGTCGGTTGCACTAGAAGCTCCTTCTGGAAGGTTAAAAGTCCAGTTCCTATAAATATCAGAGCAAGCTAGCTCTTCCTGCAGAATCATTTAATCATTTTTATAGTGTGGGAAGCTACTGACCACCCTCATTGTCTTGCCATCAATATCTTTCTAATCTCTTTAAGTTGTAAATAGATGAGCCACAAATTGAGAAAGATAAGAAGTCTACTGAAAGAGAGTTGAGAGTTGTGTGCTGTCGTAAGCTTTACTGGATATCAATAGTAATTTGTTTCCTGTAAAGATCTGCGAGGAAATGAGCATAATGGGGAAGGGAACGTTTGTGCCAATGGTGGTGATTCTCGTATTTGACTTCTTGGGTTCCAGCAGCTCCCATGGAAACTCCTGTGTGTGTCCTCCTCACTTAAGGATCCAGGGTTGTCTACAAATCCCACATCCCGCCTTACTTACAAGGTGAAGAAGATATCCTGACCTCATGCTTCTCCTCCATCCCAATAGCTACTACTGCGTCCTTAGCCTGTGGGACTGGAGGTCCAATCAGCTCTCAAAGGCCAAGTGCTTGGACTTCAGCATCTTTTCTTTCTCCCAAAACCCAAATACAAGCATCTCCTGGGATCATGCTTTCTACTTACTTTTTCTTCTCGGTACAAGGCTTCTGTGGGTGCCCCCCTCTGAAGGCTCTTCAGTATGTTTATAGCCACTCAATATCTGCAGCTTTCCTCTATGCCATATACTATGACATTCTTAATTTTAAAAAATTTCATCATTTATTTTTACTTGATGTATATTAGTGTTTTGCTGTGTGTGTGTATGTGCACCAGGTGTGTGCAGTGCCCCCAGAGGCCAGAAGAAGGCATTAGCTCCTCTGGATCTGGACTTGCAGATGGTTATGAGCTACCATGTGGGTCCTGGGAACCGAACCAGGGTCCTATGCAAGAGCAGTAAGAATTCTTAGCCAGTGAGCCATCTTTTAATGTTTACACTTTCTCTTTCATAAGCATACAGAGTACAAATGTTTCTATCACAGGCTAGGGTTCCTTTACCTACACACATTCCCTGCTGCTAATCTCATGAGAACCACAGACTTACAATGATTATGCTCTTATACTAAGTAATATTGCCTGCTTACAAAGTCCTACCTACTCCCTTTGACTCCAGAGCTTGCTTTCTTTATCCAAAGCCTGGTCACAAAATGGGTTTCTTATCAGACCTAACACCTCCTCCTTTTCTCCTCCTCTGTATTGGCCAGTCTTCTACTGCTGTGAAGAGACATTATAACTATGGCAACGCTTATAAAAGAAAGCAGTTAATTGGGGCCAGCTTACAGTTTCAGAGAATTAGTCCATTATCATCATGTGGGGAGGAGGGTGGGGTGCAGGACATGGTGCTGGAGAGGTAGTGAGAGTTCTACATCCAGATCAGAAGGCCGCGGAGACACTTGAGCAGTTTGAAACCTGACAGTCCACTCCCAGTGACACACTTCCTCCAACAGGGCCACACCTACTCCAACAAGGCCACACCTCTTAACCTCTGTCAAGTATCTCTACTCTCTAATGACCAAGCATTCAAATATATGAGCTTGCGGGGCCATTGGTATTAAATCCATCTCCTGCTCCTGCTCCTGCTCCTGCTCCTGCTCCTGCTCCTGCTCCTGCTCCTGCTCCCTGCTCCTGATCCTGCTCCTGCTCCTCCTCCTGCTCCTGCTCCTGCTCCTGCTCCCTGCTCCTGATCCTGCTCCTGCTCCTCCTCCTGCTCCTGCTCCTCCTCCTGCTCCTCCTCCTGCTCCTGCTCCTCCTGCTCCTCCTCCTGTTCCTCCTCCTGTTCCTGTTCCTGTTCCTGTTCCTGATCCTGATCCTGATCCTGATCCTGATCCTGATCCTGATCCTGATCCTGATCCTCCTGCTCCTCCTCCTGCTCCTCCTCCTGCTCCTCCTGCTGCTGCTCCTGCTCCTCCTCCTGCTCCTCCCCCTCCTCCTCATTCTCTTTCTCTTTCTCTTTCTCTTCCTTTTGTTCACTCTTCTACACAGTCCATGGGAGCTTTGTGTACTCTGTTCTACCTCAGGGATATTGGCCACAATTATTCCCAACCACAGTTCCCTTGAGCCCCATTTCCCATCATCCAAATATTCAGACATCACAGGGAGGCAAAGTATTTTATTTTTAGATTCCATTTATAAAATGAACTTATATTTATAAGATCTAGCAGCTACTTTAGAAGTTGTTTATAAATGATAACGGGCTTTGTCCTTGCCCAGCAGAGCCAAAATTCAAACATAACTGTTTCCGTATAGAATCCCAAAAATGACAAATAAAACTAGGGACCGAAATTCTAGAAAGGATGTGTAGCCGATGACGAACGCGTGCCAGATTCCCTTGACGGTTCAAACAGACGTTTTAAAAATAAGTAACAAAGCTCAGTACAGGCACGTGATCTTACTTGGATAGGATTCAAGCTTATTTTTGGTTTAGAGACTCACCGTTCCCCTGAGCTCATATGGAGGGTCACAGAGCCATTTATTCTCAACATGTATTTCTGCTATTTGATTTACAGGACTGTGCATTAAAGAGGTAAAAATATCTCAAGCCGAGAGTGGGTAGGTGTGACTCCCGGGCTACTGGCAATTAGTGTTTTCATAAGGTATCAGGGTGTATCAGGTTCTTTTTATATTGATGTCAGTCTGCTCTCAAAATAACTTTTCTTCTGCATCTAGACTGTTGAGACAAATTTAATATTATTGGGATATTTTCAGAGTGTTCCTAGCTAGGCTCACATGCTCTCCAGGTGAACGTTGCTGAGCCCCCCCCCCCCCCAAACCTTCATCCCACCAGAATACTGATTGGGTTTTAAAAGCTGAGCACTACTTTGGGTAGAATGAAGATTCTTACAGTGTTTTATGCTCTAGAACTGTAACAGTGCTCTGTCTCGTTTTAACAACATTACCCTAAAGGTGGGGCAAGTATTTCCTGTTTTTTCCTCACGACTTGTGCTATTTCTCCGCATCCTTTAAAAATATTCTGCTGTTGTCTCTGCCATTTCGTTGCTTCGATTTTCCTAAGACTTGTTCAATTCTTGTAATATCCCCTGTTTACCTCTATGAGTTTTACCTATTAGCACAGCTTTGGTTGTTTTTATTATACAATGGCTGTGGTTGTTTGCTTAATCATTCTGCACGTCTTTTATAATTACCGTCATAACATTCGGTTTGGTTCATTGTTTAAGAGGCCTTGTTCTTGTTTACATATTGAGTGTTGGCACGTATTTCTTCTAACTTTTGTTACCTGGGTTGGAGAGGCGATAGATAATATAAACAGAATAAGAAGCCTCACCCTAACACCAACAGCTAGCTGCCGCTGAGGGCTTGTGTAGCAACCATTGTGATAAGCTTCTCAAATACTAGCTTGCAATACCCATAGAAGGTAGCTGTGCAAATACGCACATTTTCCAGACTGAACAACCCAGACTCTGTTTGTAAACCAGGATGGGACCCAAAGACCCTGCCTCGTTTTTCAGTCCTTATCACGCGTTCCATCAACTGACTTGATTGAGCCTCTCGCTGGGCCTCTCCTCTGTAATGCTCCACAGAGGCATGATGAGAACCGTTCCCAGTGTCCGGCTCTGAAGCAGCCTGTTCATTAACGCTCTCTCTGCTCTCATTTGTGTTGTCTACTTCATCAAAGCCCGAGAGGGTTGTCTGCGTCTCTGGTTGAGCTGCTATCAATTTCCATTGATTGTGTCTGTACAAAGAAGCCTGTTACATTCGGCAGAAATCTGCCCCGTCACTGAGCCTATCCCCACAGCCCATTTCTGTTATTACTGCCGCCAAAGCGAGGCTCTAAAAACTCTCTTGCCTTTTTTGTTTCTTGTGCGGCGCCTTCTTGCCCTCACCATCTCCATGGCTTTTGAGTTCCAGCTGCTTCTCTTCTCACTTTACTCCGAGGCCTTGACTCTCTGCAAGCTACTAACAATGTCAAATTACCCTACAAGTATGTCCCCTGGCTTCTGGGATCTGCATCTCCCTCCCTGAACAGTTGAAAATGCTCTTTCTCTGAGAATTCTTACTTTCTGTTCATTTGAACCACGGCACCCGCTAGAGAACAGGACAAAAGAGTATGTTGGCCTTATTCCCTGGCCAGTTAGGTGCTGGGCAGGTCCATTACAAGCTCCGAGTTTGGATTTCAAGTCATCCTCATTCTATCAGGCCTTTTTCATTTGGCTTTTCTGGGCAGAGGAGACCTTATCTCCACCACTGCCTGGCTTCTTGGGATCCCCATTAACATGGCCAGTACAAGACAATCTACTTTCTCACAGTGATAAGGGTCATCACAGCTCTGTGTGACTGTGGGATTTCAACAACTTTTCTCAAATGTAGATCAAGTAATGCACAAATTTTAGGAGAACTTTAAAAATTCTGTACTTTCATATTTTTGTTTAAAAATAAAAAGATTGCTATGAACGTTAATCGTGGCCACGGTGATAATTTGCTGCTGAAAGATTTTTACATAGAATCCGATTTAGTGTTTGCTTAAGTCGAGGTTCTTAGAAGTATCACGATTAATGATTAGCCCAATTAGCAGAGTTGGATCAGATAACAGCATTGTGTCCGTGTTTACTGCTGTATAAGAGAAAGCTCTTTTTCTCAGGAAAAAGGTGTTGAAATATTTATGCATACAAATAAAGGCTTCGTGTCGGCACATTATTTTTAAACAGTTCAATAAACAAGTGTGTGTGTGTGTGTGTGTGTGTGTGTGTGTGTGTGTGTGTGTGTGTAGATAAATAGGTAGAGCTAAGCAAATGGAATAAAATGTCAGTAACTTAAAAATTGGTAACTCTGGGTGAATGTTATATGACACTCCTTTGTATTTTTTGCATCTTTTTTGAGAGCATGAAATCATATAAAATGGAAAGGGTTTATAAATGTCACAGTTTTCTTGGCCTCCAAAGTGTTCTCTGAGTATGGGGGAAAAAAGATTTATTTCCATTTAAAATCTATTCCAGTTTAGAAATACGTCAAATCTTCTACTGGATGCACCATAGGATAGACTTATTACAGAAAGCACAGCCACTTTACTTTTCTGTTTGGAATTTCTTTACGTATTTTTCTTTATGTGTTTTGTGACTGCCTGTATGCACAGGTGCATAGATGGTCCATTAGGCCATTTGTGTGTATGTGTGTGTGTGTGTGTGTGTGTGTGTGTGTGTGTGTGTGTGTGTGTGTGTGTAGGGCAGAGACAACATGTTTGTTCTTTCCTTCTATGAAGTGGATCCTGGGGTTTGAACTCAGGTCCACAGGCTTGGTGGCCAAGCACCTTCACTGGCTGAGCTATTTCGCCGGTCTGAACCGTTCTACTGCTTCCTAAACACCATTCAAAGCACCCAGTCTTGCCTTCAAGGCCTTCTTCAGCACAGTGCTAACGAGTCCCGTCAGTTACTATTTGCCTTGCACCTAGCAACACAGACAACTACCACGGCTTCCTGGCAGTCTCCTGTGGCTTTGGTCATGTTATGATTTTGTCTGAAATACCACTGAGTAACTGTTAAGCACCTGTGAAAACCTAAGTTGCATGGTTCTTTCCTTCTTGAATCACATGGTTATGTTCACTCTGGGTGACAGTATCCGTACTAGCTGGTTTGGGGTGCCAACTTGACACAAGCTAGAGTATTCAGAGAGAAAGGAGGCTCAGTTGAGAAAATGCCTTCATGAGACCCAGCTCTAAAGCATTTTCTAAATTAGTGATCACTGGAGGAGGGTCCAACTCATTATGGGTGGTGCCATCCCTGGGCTGGTCGTCCTGGGTTCTTTAAGAAAGCAGGCTGAGTGAGCCAGTAAGCAGCACCCTGCATGGCCTCTGCGTCAGGTTCCTCCTGACTCCAGGCTCCTGCTCTGATTGAGTTCCTGTCCTGGCTTCCTTTGGTGATAAACAGGGATGTGGAGGTGTGAACTGAATAAACCCCTTTTCTCCCAACTTGCTTTTTGGTCGTGGTGTTTTGGCCAAGCAATAACAACCCTAACTAAGGCAGTATCCCTCTGCAGGACTTTCTATGTTTGATATCCATCACAAGAGGGCAGACAACGTCTGTTTCTATGTATCCAACGTCTAGCGGAGTGACCAGGAGCAAAGAGGAATACTGTTGACCCCAGGAGCTGAGAAGCTTAGAGATGGCTCTGTGGGTTGGATCCTCCCATGTATGTGGATGGAGAGCATGACCTACTTTTTGAGGGATGAGTTGAAAAGCTTCAGAAGAATTTGATTCACTCATATGTCTCCTACACCCCTTTGGTGCAGAGTTTGGGATGTCCACATTAACGTCTTTTGCCTAAAGTATTGTAGTGCGCAATAGTTTAACTACCTAACATTTTCTGCATAATTATGACAGATTGTCATTAATAAGCATCCTATATATTTGTGCAAGCCTTCAGTAGTTATAATTGATGTAACATCCTTAAGAGTCTTAACTGTCTCTGCACATTTTTTGTAGCTCAGGAAAGTTCCTGTATATAAAAATTAAAAATGAGCTAAATTAATCCACAACTCTCACACATGCTAGTTCAGAAAACAATGACATCTAAACCCTAAACAGAGAGCACTTCTAGCTCCAAAGTTCCTGAAGCCATTGACTAAAAGGTGAGGTGGGCGGAGTCAAAGTGGAGACCACTCCCAATGATAGGTGTGTCTTAGGGGTATTCATGCTTGCTCATGGCCAGGGCTGGGGACAGTGAGAAGGCATTTCCTAAGCAAGGATGGACTTACTTGGACCCCAAGTCGGCCCTGAGACGGTTCTTCTGAATCCTACCGATCCAGCAAAGGGTTAATAGAAACTTTCAAGCAGGCTAGATAATTAAGCGGATTAAATCTCTACCTGTCAATTAAGCCAATATATTTGAGTATAATGCTATTTAATTCTGCACCAGGAACAGTGCAATAAATCAAAGTTTACAGATGTCTTCAGCAAGCCCTTGATGGATGAAACGCTGTAACTCAGAGGTGCATAGAAAATTTCAAATAAGATAACCTCCCATGTGATTAATATGGCTGTCTGCACTGGCATTGGTTCCAGAAGGTTCTAATCCAAACATGTTTAACATCGCATACTTTATTGTGACAGATTTAGACACCTGAACTAACTAACCAGGCAAATGGTGCTTAATTATACTGACTCATTATGGACCTCAGCAATAAAGCTGGGACAGTGAATTATGTGTTAATTCCTGTCACACGCTTACACACAACATAAGTAGACAGTGTCCAGAGGGTTGTCTCAGGCCTGGTGCAGAAAGTGCAGGCTCACCCACCCTCTGATTCCCCAAGAGGCCACTTCCCTTCTCTCTGTTCAGTGGCACTTGCCCCCAAGTGCCATTTGAGGCCAACTGGTCAGCAAATGTGTTTTACTGACCATGAAAAGAAAGGCATATGACCATGAATGTCTCTTCATTTCCATATTTTAAAGAAAATTGAAGGTCCAGTGCACATGTGCATGGACACAGACAGACAGACAGACATACAAAGAGAGAGAGAGAGAGAGAGAGAGAGAGAACATATGCATTGGAAGCACTTTTGCTCAAGAGGTCAAATGTTTATCATCTACAGCCTGCATTCTGGAATGCGTGTTTACGACCACGGTTGTGGTTTGAATGAGACTCAGTCCCCACAGGCTCCTGTATTTGAACACTTGGTCCCAGATGGTAACAGTTTCGGGAAGTCGTGGAACCCATAGGACATGGAGCCTTGATGGAGGAAGTACATCACCGGGGTGGGCTTTGCGAGTTTCTAGCCCCCACTATTTCCTGCTCCCTTTCCTCGCTTTCCGTGTGGATGAAAATATGATCAGCCAGCTTCCTACTGCGCTTACCTGCAGCCAAGCCTCCCCACCATGACAGGCTCTGTCCCTCTGGAACCACAAGTCTAGGCAAAATGAACCCTTTCTTCCTCAAGTTACTTCTGGTCATGGTGTCTTGTCACAGCAACAGAAAAGTGACCAATACAATGATCTTCTAGACGTACCTGAATTATAAGATGATGCAAGCTAACATGCTAGTACAAAATTCAACTCTATGGAGTAGTCCTGTTTCTTTCTGGAACTTACTCCTCAGTGACTTTTCTCACTCCCATAAGCATGAAAATGAACACACCACTGGCAAACATTTCAGAAGGGTCAAGGTGTTTGGTTTCATCTGTACTAGAGTACAACTATGTACTATGTACAACCATAAAGTATGGGACCTAGTCATTGCTTGCTGACTGGCTATTAGAATCTATAAGGTGTGCAAAGGACGCCATGGGATAGAAATGAAGCATCACCTATGCCTTCTACCCCCAGGGCTCTTTTTCAGTTGGGAAGAACAACTTAACGCAAGTGATAATCACAGTTGCAAAATGGGCTTTACTCTAAAGGAGGAATTCAATGAGAGGAAAGACCAGAATTAGCTGGATTTTGAAAGATTTTGTGAAAGAAACTCATCTGAGATCCTTATTTAAGGAAGGTGCATTAGTCTTGTTTTCTACAGAAACGGAACTGACATAACCAGTAGCCCAGCCACAGCTGTCTGCACACTGGAGAGGCTGAAAACCCAGTATCTGCTCAGTACGTGAGGCTGGATGCCTCCGTAGTTTCAGTCTGGCACTGGCTGCAGGGAGGATCCTAAAGAGTTGCTGGCCTTCACTCCACATTGGAAGCTGAAGAGGCTGGGTTCTGACGGCGGCCAACGACGGCAGCAGGAATGACAGAAGAGACTCACTCTCCAGCAAAGGGTGAAGGCGTTCAAGCAAGCTGAATGCACACAGCGGACCAGCTGGGACAGGCTAGATGCCACTTCAGTAACGACATGAGCATCACAAGGGTGTACACTGAGCAGTTTCCTCTTACATTTCCAAGTCCACTTTGAGCCCCTACATGTGAGGGGCAGAGATTCCCATGGGCCATTGTTCTACGTCTCCCTTAATACAGGTTTCCATAGTTACCTATATGAAGATCAGTGGGTGTTCCTCACCCCATAGAGCAGTGGTTCTCAATTTTCCGAATGCTATGACCCTTTAATACAGTTGTAGTGACCTCCCAACCATAACAATATTTTTATTGCTACTTTTAACTGTAATTTTGCTTCTGATATGAATCATAACGTAAATATCTGTGGCTTTTGAAAGTCTTAGGGGCCATTAGACACTTCTGAGTGGTCATAACTTACAGGTTGAGAACCACTGCAAATGGCCTGCATTCTCAATCTGACCCACCAACACACTCTTAGCCCATTGGCCAGCACTGATCACATGGCCTGCTTGATGACAAGGAGAGTAGGCTATATAAGCCTCCCAGAGCAAAGCCCGACTGAGCTCTCTGCTCCACTTCCTGCCATGTGAGTGCCCAAATGCTCAGAAGGATATTGGCTAGTTTTACTGGTTATTATTTCAAGGAAAGTATAAGATCTTTAATAAAGTTAATATGAACCAAATCTTCAGATCGATCAATAGTGGCTCTTATTTTTGTGACTTCTTTTTAGAAGTCTTCAAAAAAAAAAAAAAAGTGTGTCTTTTGCTTGCCTTTGTGACTGGACACCATTGGTATATGGTCCTAATGGAGGCCAGCGGCAGCTACAGGAGAGAACGGCATCCCCTGGAACTGGAGTTAATATAGGATGCTGAGAGCTGCCCTGTCCCTTCCCTCTTTTGGAGCAGAACAGATCTCAGGAAAAGTCACACAAGCAGGAACATTTCTATATTAAACTGGCCAAACCCGGGTCCTCTGGTAGATTGGTTCGTGTTCTTAACTGTTGAGCCATCTCTCCAGCTCCTGAGAACTTTCACAGAGCTGCTTTTGACTATCCTCTGAGTATCCTACTTCGGACAATTGCATACCTTGATCACAATCTTCCTTGTGATTCTTAGTTTCCAGAGCCCAGTGCCTTGCCAGGGGAATAAATTAAGGAAACACTTAAGATAAGATGTAACTTTATCTAGCTTGAGTGGAGAATCGGGAACCACACAGCTAGGAAATCAGCTGGGGCAGATCTGAAAAGGCTGGATATGGGTGTTTGGGATGGGGTGGGGGTTGCTTCCCAGATAGACCGGTACTACTCAGACCCTACTACTGACAAACTATGAAGTGCCCTGACCTGTTTTGAGACAGGGTTTCTCTGTAGCCCTGGCTGTCCTGGAACTCACTCTGTAGACCAGGCTGGCTTCGAACTCAGAAATCCACCTGCCTCCCAAGTGCTGGGATTAAAGGCGTGTGCCACCACTGCCCGGCTCCTGACCTGTTTTTTTAATGTGGTTTATTTCTTCATTTTCAATATTTCTTCCCTTCTGTGGAGCAGAGCAGATGTCAGGGAAAGTCACCATCTAATTCGGTGGACTTCATGCAAGTGGGAACATTTCCATACCAAGTTGACTAAACCTAAGCCTGAGACTTTTCTTCAAAAGTATTTAGATCCAGGGTGGAGATGTAGCTCAGTAGTGGAGGGCTCACCTAGCCTGCACAAAGTCCCGAGTTCAATCCCTAGTATATGTAAGAAATTAACCAGATTCAGTGAACCACCTCACATTTTACCAAAAGCTTTCCGTTCCCCTGACATTATTTCTTCTAGACTGTTAACTGAAATGTAAAACGATCCAGTTGCTTCTCTAATGGCTGAGTCATTTCATCCTCTGTACCCCTCCATGAACCCTCCAGCTTTTCCAAAGGAACGTTGCTTAAATGTGCATGTGGACTGGTGGCATGGGGAAGGGAGGCCAGTCCTCTGCCTGTTCCACAGTTCCATCTGAGCAGTTTCCCAATGGTTAACACACTGTTGCGACACTGTGATGCTTATGGTCAAGTAACCCTTATGCAGGAGCACGAGGCTCTGTCACAAGGTCTATGCCAATTGCCTCACTTTCTGACATTGCATAGGCATTGGGTCATTTCACATGGTCACTGAAGAGTGAGGATAGTACACTAAAGCTGTTTGAGGGGCAGAGAGATCACCTTCATGTAACTTCTACTACAGCTTATCATCATCATCATCATCATTATAGTTTGTTACTAGACTAATTTCTTGTGCCTAATTCATAAATCTTTATAGGTTTATATATATAGAAAAAACCAGACTATATCTAGTTAAGGTCTATCCACAGTGTTGAACATCCCTCCAGAGACTTTGGGAAGAAAGGACTGCCAATGTATAAAATTTCCTGGTAAGCAATCATAACAGTACTGTGACAATAATACTCAAACGCTCAGTCTTTGCATATGGGACTAATCACTTCGGTGTTCCCAGTTTGTAGGCTCCTGGTTAGAGCAGGGCACTGGAGCCATGTGGTTATGAGTTTCCCCAAGACCCCTGTTGCTAGACATTCAGTTCTGCCATCAGCCATCTGGTAAACCAGGTGACCTTCCGGACATGGGCTAGAGTTATCTAAGAAGGAGCACACTCAGTTGAGAAAATGTCTCCATCAGATTGGCCTGCAGGCAAGGTTGTGAGGCATTTTCTTAATTAGTGATTGACGGCCCATTGTGGGTGAGGCCCCCTCTTGACAGGTGGTCCTAGGTTACACAAAAAGGTAGGTTGAGCAAGGCATTGGGAAACTGTTCCTCTGTGGCCTCTGCTTCAGTACCTGACTACAGATTCCTTCCCTGACTTCCCTTAGTAATGGAGACTGACCTGAGAGTAGTGAGCTAAAATTAACCCTTTCTTCTCCAGGCAGCTTTTGCCTATGGTCATCACGGCAACTTAGATAGCTTCCATCCTCTAACCCTGGTGTCAACTTTTTATTTGACAATAAGAATCGTGGGAACACGTTCTTCTATTTTTTCCACTTTTATTAGTAATTCGGGGTAGACAATATTCTAGGGAAATAATAAAATGAACAACAACAACAACAAAAATCATACACTGAACAGGCTCATCTTGCCCTGTCTTTGCTTACTCCTACTCCTCAGTACCAGTTCTCACTGACAATTATCCTTATCATTCTCCTATGTACTTATGCTTTTTTCCAAATACAAAAATAACACATTCTATATAGTTTATATAGTATATCAAGGGTTCCTTCTGTATGAGAACATGAATATTCTGGCTGGTTTTTTGTTGTTGTAACAACTGTGTGGGGTAGCCCTGTGTGCGTTGCACTATGGTCTGTTCAGCCAATACCTAATTGTAAACATTTATGCCCCCTTCACCCTTCCATCATTGCAAAAGAGGCTGCAATAAATAATTCAATACTTAAGTATTTCATGTGCGTTCAGACAGTCGGAAGAGTAAATTCTTAGAAGTGGTTTCGCTGGTCCAAACAGTAAATGTGCTTATCATTCTGGTAATTGTTGTCAACTTGGTCTTCATATGTATTTGACCACCCTCTGCTCCCAGTGGCAATGTCTAAGAGGGTGAGACAAGCCTGTTTAAAGTAGTTTAACAGAGGATAAGGGAAGGTAAATAACAGAAGTAAGCTGAACCATGTATAAAGGGCGCTGTCATGGTGTAGGTTAAAATTGGATTATTTATTGGAAATTGAAGTTCTGTGCTGGTTTTATTGAAGGGAGAGATATGAGATTTATAGTCCAAGCAGGACCTACATCACTGTTTTTTAATAGTAACAGTAACTCACCTGTGCTTAGCACAGCACAGCTTACAAAGCCCTTTGTGTACCTGAGCTCAGGTGAGCTTCATTCCACCACATGATGTATGCGGGGAAAATAGAATGACTTGTCCAGCTCATAGAAGGCTAAGTAACTGTCCTGAATGATGCAGCAGGGTCGTTCAGAGCAGGGGCCTAAGATTCGATCTCCCCACTCCAGATCTGGGCTCCCTTTTGGTTGAGAGCCCTAGCTGAAAGCCAAATACTCCTTCGACCAGCCACCACTGAGAGTCCGCCCTCCCCTAAGCTCTCAGGCATCTACTCAGTCACTACCATTCCCGCTTCCAGTGTCTTTATTTTCATGATTCCAATACTCCCAAGGGTTGTGAGGTGGACTCCACGATGGTTAATACTGATTGGCAACTTGACAGGATTTAGAGTCTCCTCAGAGACACACCACTGGGTACGTATGAGATGTTTCTAGAGAGGTTTCACCGAGGAAGGGAAGATCACCCTGGATGTGGGCACACCATCCCATGGGCAGGGATGCAGGGACTGGGCTAAAAAGGAGAGAGAGAACTGAGCGCCAACATTCATCTATCTTTGCTTCCTAACTGTGCACATGATGAGACCAGCTGCCTTAGCCTCCTGTTGCCCTGAATAGCCATGGCATCTTCAGCAATCCATGAGTTTCCCTCATCTGTAGTACAAGGTAATCAACAGCTCTGCTGCCTCCCAGGGCTGCTAGGCTCAACCTGTCATCATTTAACCTCTCTCGGGGGCTCACCACCTTTTCTTTCCAAACCCCTCCCTTCACTCAGCCTTCAAGGGAATAACTGATTGGTCCAAAAGCTCATTCCTGAACCCCAATTGGAGGAAGAAAGTACAAAAGGCTAAATGGAGTGGCTCCTCTCTAACATTATCTTGCTGGTTTGCTCTCACCTTGGGTTTTGTTATTCTTTTAAAGACATGGCTTCCTTTTCTTCCTTTCCTTGTGTGCTTAATTCAGTGACATTTTGGGCTCCTGGTCCTTGGTAGGAGCCTGTCTTTCACAGTCAATGTCCCACAGAAGAGAGGCAACAAGTAAGCCGCTGGGCCACAAACACTCCAGTCCCTGATGGCTCTGAGTTACTACAAGATACGATGGCCCAGCCTTGGCATGTGCCTTAGAAAGGGAAACCCGTCACCCACTCTACTATAGGCCTAAATCTCAAAGAACAAGTGGGATTATCTGCAGTTAACTCACCAACAGCAGACCCCTTGGAGAGGGGACTTAATTATGGCCAGCCATGTATCTCACAGACAGGTATTCCCTGAAAGGGAGGCCACAGGAGTGGTTGGGACCATGGGAGCTGGGGTTATAGTTCCTTGTTATTCTCTAGGAGACAAGACTAGCGGTGAGAATGAAATGAGACCACATGTTTTTAGGCCTGTAATGTTGGGGAAATAGCACTGTAGAACCCAAATGAGGACTGGATGGAGGGTGGAGCATCCAGGCCTTGCTCCAATTTCTCTCTTAAGAGTTCCACTCAAGGCTCTGCAGGAGGGAAATCTGTGAAGGCAAAATACTGACTCAGTGAACACACACTGGTGAATAACCCTAACCCATCATGTGTGCGTGTGTGCGTGTGTGTGTGTGTGTGTGTGTGTGTGTGTGTGTGTGAGAGAGAGAGAGAGAGAGAGAGAGAGAGAGAGAGAGAGAGATATTCTCAATACCTAGTGATGGAGTTCCCTCCCTGTTGCCATCACTGTGACTTCTAATGTAGGAGAGAGAACATGGGTGTTTTGGCATGATGGCTAAGCAGTGTGGGTAATCCATAGCCCAGACTACCCTTGGCTTCCAACGAAGGCCAGCAAACTTCAGAGCTGAGGGAAACTGGGTTTAGCAAGGGCCTTTTTCTACCACCAAATTGGGGGGGGGGGATCTTTAAGATCTGAGTCTGCCTATGAAAGTATCAGAATTGTGAATGCCTCATTCATTCATCATGTCTCGTTGGATGAGGGGGAAAATGTGAGGGTATCTGTACTGGAAAAGCCCTTTAACTTGGAGTCTCCTCGCTGGCCAGGTAGGGAGCCAGCAGGGATGCTCTGTGTGAAGACTCGGGGAGCCTCTTGTGAAGAAGACTTAAGTCTCAAAAAATTTGCTTCTCCCTCAGGACCGGGAGCACCATGGAGAAACAGTTCTGTTTCACACACTTGCTTTTGTCTCATGACTGCTTCCCTTACAGTGCTGTGTTTAGGTTGCTGACGGTGAATCTCTGACTGACTTAGTCCATTTTGTGTTAATATAATAAAATGCCTGATGTTTGGCAGCTAAAAGTAAAGGGATTTATTTGATTCACAATTCTGGTGACTGGAAGATCCAAACACCACAGACCAGCATCCTTGGGTATGTTACAACATAGAAGAAAAGCAGAAAGGGACTGACTGTGTGCAGAAGGGAAGAGAGGCCTAGCTTTATGCCAACCCACTGGATAGAGTTAACCTACACCCACCATTCCTGAGCCACTCCAGAGAAGCATCAACCTGTTCCTGAGGGCAGAGAACCTGTGGCTAGTTATTTTTTTACCTCTCTCTCTCTCTCTCTCTCGCTCTCGCTCTCGCTCTCGCTCTCACTCTCTCTCTGCCTCCCTTCCTTCCTTTCCTTCTGAGACAGGGTCTGCTATGTAGCCTGTTTGCCTTGAATGCACCCTATAGCTCAGGCTAGCCTCAAACTTGTTACCCTCTTGCCACAGATCCATGAATACGATGATTATGGGCACGTATCACCCCTACCCAGCTTTAGACCTGTATTTTAAAGATTTCAACACCTCCACACTGCCACACTGTGGACCAAGCCACAAGCACTTGAACTTCCAAGGGCTAAGCCACATCCAAGCCATGGTATTGCCACATCTACATTCCAACATGCAGAGATTTGGGAAAATTATGTCTCTTTTAAACAATGATTTAAAAAAAATACAGAGGGACAACTTGTGATCTGCCCTGCCCACCACAAAGATTCTCTCTTTCCCATCATGGTCATTTCATGGGTGGCAATGCCTTAGCTCAGGAAGGGCAGGATCACATAATGTTGAGCAGAGAGGTGGTTTGCAACCACCGAGTACAGCCTTTGCCCAGCTGTTCTCAGCGAGCCACTGAGCGCAGAATACAAAGCATGAACTTATAATCAACGTGGGGACACACGGCTGCTAGAAGGAGCTGCCATGTTGGAATGGTTCAAAAGGGCAAGCTAGGATATAAAAGGTCCTTAGAGTTGTCACTCCTGTAGGCTCTTTCAGCCACTGTTACTGATAATCTCTGCCTAGCAACCCGAGGCTGAACAAGGTGACCCTTTGAGCTCTTTCCAGATTTATGATTTATATTATTCTGGTCCCCACCAGGTTTGTCACTTCTCAGAACTTCTTCCTCCCCCACCCAATCATCTTAAAAATAACCTATGGGAATAAGAAATGCTGTCTGGGGGAAAGAAAAATCAGCTCCTGGGGAAATTCTACTTCCTAAGAGGCTCTCTTACTTCTCTCTTCTGACCTAGATGTGTGCAGGACAAAAGTCACAGGCCATGGTCTCAGGCTGTTTCCTCTGTGTTCTGCCTCTCATCTGCTCTTTGCTGTGACAGTCTGTAGAGATGACGGCACGTGTCAAGCGTTGACAGTCTCGTAATTTGGGATGTAAGCTGATTTCTCCATGCCAAGCTGACAGCTCCTGTGCTCATCTGATTTACTGACGAGAACTCTTCAGAGTCACCGTTTTCAAGCCTCTGGTTCTTATCATCTCTGCACAAATGTGCTGTTTGCTGTGGTGGGAACATGAAATGTCCCCTACTTCATTTCCTAGCTGGTGGTGTTATTTTAAGAAGTTTCTAGAAACTTTAGGAGGTGAGGGTCCATTGGAGGAAGTGTGTCACTAAGGTGGGGCTTGAAGGTTATACATGGATTTGAGTCCCTTCTTTGCTCTCTGCTTCCTGTCCACCACGGTGTGAAGAGGTTTCTCTACCACACACCCCCTTACCACAGTGGCGTTCTGCTTCACCATAGGCCCAGAATCAGCAGAGCCACAACTCTGGTCTGAAATCTCTAAAGCTACGAGTCAAAAATAAATATTTCCTCCTCTAAGTTGTTTGTGTCAGGCCTTTGTCCGAGTGCTGATAATACCAACACACTGAGCAAAGTTGCCGTCACTTTACAGGTATGACAATAACAAATGACAGCAGGAGAAAACCTCCTGGTTTCGGTCTTATAGAAAACAAAATAGCCCTGCCTGCTCAGTTCCCACAATTCCACAGTTCCACTGGCCAAGTAACCTAACTTCTGGCAAAAGTTTAGGAGGAAATTGTTATCGAAGGTGCTGGCTTGATGACAATCTCTATCAAAACATATTTCCCGATCAGTTGAAATTCCATAACTGGTTGCTCCTTGCTCAGTAAGCTGCTGAAAGACAAAAGCTGCCTGTGAGCCCCACCTCCACCCAATTCCTAATGACAAGGATTAGGGTGGGCATGGAAGGCACAGAAAGATAAGGGTGCAGTTGCGGACACAAGAACCACCTTAGACTTGTCTTCAAAGGCAAGAGGTTGTAGAATAGAGGATGGCAGTCACCCATCCATCCTCCATCCCATCTGGAAGCCACACAAGGCATAACCTGTAGTTCCCACAGAAGGGATGGCAGCTACCTACAGTCACTCACACTTACCTAATTGGTGGGGAGACCAAAGCCACCAAGCACCAGGGAGTTAAACCCTCATGCATAGCCCACAGGTCCATGGGAGATGAAGTTGGGTGAGTTCAGACATCAGCTTCCTCTGCTTGAGGAGTAGCCCTCATATCCCTCAAATAGCCCTGGTGGAACTGAGTCCTGGTTGACAGCCCTCAGACGTGCCATCTTTGGTGGCCTTCTTGCTTTCATTTCACTGTCCCATTTGCAAACTGTCTTTCCTGTAATCACCATGTGTACCCAACTCCATATTCAAAGTCTGCGTCTGAGAACTTTCAAACCCGGACAGCACAGCTTTTCCAAGCCTAACTACATTGGAAATAATAACGTCATCCAGTATTGTACTGGCCACTTTCGTGTGTCAGTTTGACACAAGCTGAAGTTATCACCGAGAAAGGAGCTTCAGTTGAGAAAATGACTCCATGAGATCCAGCCGTAAGGCATTTTCTCAATTAGTGATCAAGGGAGGGAGGGCCCCTTGTGAGTGGTACCATCTGTGGGTTGGTAGTCTTGGGCTCTATAAGAAAGCAGGCTGAGCAAGCCAGGAGAAGCAAGCCAGTAAGCAGCATTCCTCCATGGCCTCTGCATCAGCTCCTGCTCCTTGGCCTGCTTGAGTTCCAGTCCTGACTTCCTTTCTTGATGAACAGCAATTGGAAGTGTAAGCCGAATAAACCCTTTCCTCCCCAACTTGCTTCTTGGTCATGATGTTTGTGCAGGAATAGAAACCCTGATAAGACAAGTACCTTAAATCAATTCATCCATAGTCCTCACGGAGACATTTCTGCCCAAACCACACTCTTAGCCTGGTTTTCCCCAGACGTCTCACCTAGCCCTATCTCCACATCTTTCAGAACAGTTTCCCACCCCAGCAAGACTGTTCTAGCCTTTCTCCCTGCCTAGTCTTCAGGATGCAACGACAAAGTATTTGCAATTTTCTGGCTGTGTCATGACATCTGCCTTTCCTTGTTCCTTGGTTCTTCTTATTGACTTGTCCCACTAAATAAAAGGCCAGGACAATGATCTTATCAGATGCAGAAAGGAAATCCACCTTCAGTTAACCAGTAACTTCATAGCTACCTCAGACTCAAAGGCTTAGTATCGCCTGCATAGAGGCAGCGCAATTAAAACAGAGGGGGAGGGGTGGGGACTCTTGCAGGAAGTCATGATGGGTTCATATTTTCTATTTTAATGAAAACTGGTAAGTTTTATGTTCTTTCAGAGCAAATACAATTGTGCCTTATGCTTCACAATACATGTAATTGATTTCTCAGAGTTCTGACAGCCCTATCATGTTTGTAATAAATATCTTCTCCTCCACAGGAAGCTGGTCCTATGGCGTTGGGAGTAGGTGGTTTGAGGGGCCTTGATGATTTTCCTTTCTTTCAATTCCAAGGCAATTACCCCTTAAATCATTTATTTGGCACTTTGCAGAATCCATCTTACATTTTAAATTCCTTTTTTCTACCTGCAAAAGCCCAGCCTCCCCGGGAAGACATCCTGCCTTATACTTCTCCCTGGTCCTGATAATTACTAGGTATGTAAAAATAGAAAAATTATTTTCCCTTGTTATTGATGAGATGGCCGACATCTTTCTGAAACATGGAGTTAGTTTTATTCCCTCTTCCAGAAAGAGGCTGACAGAACAGCATCTCCATGACTGCTCTGTGTATTTACGTCTCTGGACTTGGTTCAGGTTATCCATCTTCTTCTTCAGTTGAGAGATGGGTAGCCAGAACTTCTGCTCCCAGAACACACGCTTCAAATGCCCCCTCCCCCTTCCACATGACAAACCCTTTCCCAATTTCCAGGTTACAACCCCACAGGCTAGGAATCTAATGCTCTAGAAGTGATTTAGTTTGAGATGTGGAAGTCACCAAGTGCCTGCGATTTGTGCAGCCTCTTCGTAATGGAAATATCCAGTGCTCAGAGATCACTGAGGTTGGTTAGGTGCAGAAGGCTAGGATTTCTGTGTGTGCAAGTCTAGGTCATGTCTGGTCAATGTTTAATGATACAGAGAATGGAATTTATGGGCACCTAAAAATTCACACAAAACTGTGTGCACTGCAGTGACTCAAGCATGCGCCTTCACTTTTCATCTTGGATTCCCATGGTTCTGGAACTGAAAAAAAAAAAAAAACTCCCCTGAGAATTCAGAAATATCTATTACACAGCACCTGCTCTCTTTATCCAGGGCAGCCTTCCTCATAGCCAGGAAATGTCTTCTCCAAGCGTCTTAAGATAGCCATCCTATGTCCACCATGGAAACCGTGTGCAAACCTGTGTTGTACCTTTGATTCAGTCATGTCAAAGTTTACATGCTAATTTCTCTAAATAAACTTGAAATGCACGTGAATAGTGGTTGCTACCTCTTTTTTTTCTACAGGTGAATTCTGTGAATACAAATCACCAAGTGCAGAAAGTGCTCTGTATAGCTGATCAACCGACTTAGAGATTTGGGTTAGAACATTGGTGATCAGGTATTCTCAGTGATAGTGATCTTGGTCATTACAAGACTCCATTTGTATGTCTCTCTCACAATATAAGCACCTCACGAGGCAAGTTTGCTCTGTGTGAGAAAGAACCAAAAATAGCTTTGTTTGTACTTCCATGGAAAAACCCCAGGGAAGTTCTTTTTTTTTTTTTTTAATGAATTTTCCAGATGTGGCATATGCCCCATCAAAAACAATGGGAGATGTTCATATCACAGGTGTACTGGTCAGGATACTAGTAGACAGTTTCTGTAGCCAAGTGAAGTCAGTTGAAGAAAGTTTATGTCAGAATGTCTTAGTCCATGGAAAACAGTGGTGAATCCAGAAATTTTTATGGGAAATATTAATCAGAAATATTGGCATCCTGAAATGTATAGTCTTAGATATGTTATGAATTCATTATTCCAAAGTCTACTTGGAGATCCTATGACTGACTAGACACTGTCCCGGGATGTGATATCTCTGGTGTATCTATAGAGAAAGGTGAGGATACAGTATTCATTAGGGCCATAGGTTTGGCCTTTGTTCATTCCCACAAGCACCCTGCATGGCTTGTGGGTTAGGCATTATTACTCTAATTTCATAAATGAGTCTTTAGAAAATAAAGTCCCCCAATGGGTGAAAAGCGTGTAAGAACACACAACTTTTTAATGGGAACCACAAGAAGATGTCTATTTGGAAACGAAACTTCTAGTAATACAAGTATTTCCCAGGGGAATATTTAACCATCTATATGATTAAACCAATAGACCAATCAAAAGGAAGCCAACGGAAAATACCATGCACAACCTATAGTATCCATCATCATTATCATCAAAATATTTTTAATTTCAAATAAAATCTTCAATAGCAAAATTGCAAAGTATTTAGTATAAAATAACAATACTTATATTACAAAATGTCTTTCTTTGTGTTTAACTCTTTGGACTGCGTTCATCATTACATCCCACCTCCAACTGTTAACCCCTACAATTTCTGCTTTGATGGTATATTGAAGGAATGTCTTCAAAGTCTGAGCATTGTACTATGCCTAACTCAAGAGTGGACCACATGTCCTCCAGAGGCCCACACTGTCTTCTGTCTATTGTGACACTCGGTGTCACAGGCTCTCTTCTCACTGGCTATGGAGCTCCTTGTCAATGTAACTGTGCCATTCTGATGGCAACCCCAGTGATGCTGGTCTGGCATATGATAAACAATGTGTGTGTGTGTGTGTGTGTGTGTGTGTGTGTGTGTGTCCCCACACGCAAACACATGTTTTGAATGAATACAAGCAGCTTGTGTTTAAAGTATTTAATTTTCTGCTATGTTCTAGATGAACCAGCAGAAGTACCCAAGAGATATTCATTCATTGATCTATAAGAACTTATTTATAGATCTTAGAGAACATTTCTGACTAAAATAAAATGATATAACTCATAGAAATGGCAAGAATCTCAAAGCCATGCATGTGTTAGCGGGCGTCCCTGAGGAGAGGAAGGAGGTCCACCAAACTCATTCAAACAGCAGATACATGCGAAGTTTCAGCAGGACATGCCCATGTTTATGGATTGGCAGTGCACATATGATCCCAGCCAGTTATGGAGATCAGATTCCATCTCAACCAGAGTGGAAAAGGAACAAGGCCACAGAAGAGGCATCATACACACACACACACACACACACACACACACTCAAGACACCAAGGGAAATGTATCCACATGTTTGTCCACATTTGTGAATCAGTACCCTCCCTAGCTCTCTATCTTCCCAGAGGTGGAGTTCCCAAATCCCAGCATATTCTGGAATCTTCCAAGACTAGCCCAGGATGATTCATCTCTCCACAGTCTAATCATATCTCCTCTGAGCTAATGTGTGGGTAAAAATACCTAAGAGGCAGCCAGCTCTTGGGCTGCCAGCTCTTGGGCTACAGACTAGTGGAAGGTTACAAAATTGGACGCCAGATGACTTGGATTCTGGGGTGAGTTTTATACTTCCATGGTTGTGTTTCTGTCTTCCTGGGTCAACCTTTCCTCTGGAAATGTAGGTGTTTTGTGCTGATACATTTCTACACTCCTCTCCAGTTCATATTTTTCTAACTCTTCTCACATATATGAAATTTTCTTAATACTTTGTTATTATTATTTGTGCTGGGGATACTTACAGAGGTCAAAGGACAACTTCATGGAGTCAGCTCTCTCCTTCCGATTTTACTTGGGCTCAAGGGTGGAACTCAAGTTGTCAGGTTCGTATAGCAAACCAACTTGTTGGTCCCCATGAGAAAAGTGTTTGAATATGAAACATCTCTGTAGGCATCAGGCACATTTGTGGGGGAGAAAAGATAAATAGAAAAGGATTACTCATTTTGCCTTGAGTACAAATGTCAGATAAAGGATTTCAACCATACTTGGTCAGTGACAAGGGAGAAATGTCTTAGAAGTAGAGCATCCAGCAAAGGCCTTGGGAAGAATAGTCCTTAACTGGGTTACAAAGTAGAATCAAAACAGTAAGGTAGGCTGGTGGGAGGGGTGGGCAGGGACTTGTGGGGACAAGGGGAGGTAGTGGGGATAGAAAGAGAACAGGCTGAAGGGTTTCTGTAACTAGCTTGTGTGTGTGTGTGTGTGTGTTGGATTGAAGTTGTCCAAAAATGAATTAATAAAAAATATAAAATCATGACAATACATTATAATAATACTTCTTAAAGAAGAAGTATAATCAAATAATTTTATCTGGCTTCTCTTAAAACATTTAGCTGAAAAATGAACAACAGTCTTGACATTTAAAGAAAAAGAAACAGTTCCTGCTGTGCGCTGCAGCCCAAGTGCAGCTTTGTGTAATGAATTCTGCTCCTCTGCCTATTCCCGAAAGAAGCAGGCACTCAGCAGGGCTGTCGCAGGGTGAGAGCAGGGTGGGGCCTCATCGTTTGTGTCCATTCTTTCCTTGGCTGCCATCCTTGGCTGAACTTTGTTGTTTGGAAACTAGGTCTACTGCAACCACTTCTGTGACGCCACTAGTAACACTCACTTGAAGTCCCTGAATGTTTGTGTTATTCTTTAGCTGTAAAATGTCCCCCATAGGCTCCTCCTGTGCTTGAACACTTGGTTGTCAGTTGCTGGTGATGCTTGGGAAGCCTGGAGTCTTTGGGGTAGGAAGTCTGGCTGGTTATTACGGATGGGCCTTGAGGGTTGTAGCCTGCTCTGCTTCTGGCTCCAGCTTTCTGCTTCCTGGTCAGATAATACAATGTATCCAAGACTTATCCTGTATTGTTATGGGCTCCACCATTAGGTGCCTGTATCCTGGCTAGATAATACAATGTATCCAAGCTCCATATTCCATGTTGTAGGTTCCACTATGTCTTGCCTGTAGTGATGGATCCTCTCCAACTATGAGTCCAAAGTAAGTCCCTCCTCCTTTAAGTGCCTCTATCTGGCATTCTGTCACCGTGACAAGAAAGGTAACTAACCACACATCTATTGTTTGGCATTAGCCCACAAAGAACTGACAATTACTGCCCTTTCATTTGGAAGAAAAGGGGAATTCATGAAAGTCAGGCAGATGCCAAGCACAGACTCTGGGGACTCTCTCCCACTTAACTCCCCACACTGGCTTCCGGTGTTCCACATGAATCACACCCAGTCGAAAGGCTGAGTATTAGTTACAAAATGTTGGGGTCCTTACTCCTGCTTGTTTTTCATACAGGGTCAGGCTTCTCCCTTCTGTGTTCACCTCTGGATTTTGAGAGGGAAAAGGAAAAGGGGGAGATGGAAATGAGGAGGAAGAAAGGAGCAGGAAGCATTCTCTGGAATTAGGCTCAGAAGCAGATGATTGAATGAGACTAAAGAAAGACTATCCATGTGCCACGTTGAAGGAGCCCGATGTCCAATCTCAGGTTTCGCATTCCCACCATGCTCATGGTTGCTGGCAGCGGCAGCCTGATAATCTGCAAGTCACGTAATGTGGATTTATTTTCTCAATTGAATTTTTTATACATTATTGAAATAAATTTGGACTTGGCCTTTATTAAACAACAGGGAACCGTTACAGGTTCTTCACGGAGGAAATTTGAATAGAGCAGCTTATATTTGCTGTCAATCAGAATCATGGCAGGGCACATGGGGCACATGGGGCACATTCTAAAGTGGCATTCATAGAGAAGTCCTGTGTGGATGGGCGTGGCTTTAGCAGAGGAACACACTGTGGCAGAAACAAGAGCAGCCAGTATAACAGTTCTGCTCTCTCTTTATGCTTGTCTCGGGGTTTTATTGCTGCATAACCAAAGAGTAAATTGGGGAGAAAGGGGATTATTTGGCCTACACTTCCAGATCACAATCCATCATTGGAGGATGGCAGGACAGTAACTCAATCAGAGCAGGCACTTGGAGGCAGGAGCTGATACAGAGGCCATGGAGGGGCGCTGCTTACGGGCTTGCTTTCCCTGGCTTGATCAGCCTGCTTTCTTATAGAACCAAGGACCACCAGCCTGGAATGGCACCACCCACAATGGGCTGAGCCCTCCCCCACTGATCACTAATTAAGAAAATGCCCTACAGTTGAATCTCATGGAGGCATTCCTCAGTTGAGGCTCCTTTCCCTGAGATGACTCCAGCTTGTGTCAAGTTGACACACAAAACCAGGCACTACAACACTCCCCATAGTCTCTTGCAGAATTCTCCCATTGACCGAACCCAAACAGAGGCAAGAGGGCAGAAGCACCCACAGGTGCAGTCCAGGTGAGCCAGGTTCTGGGGGTAGAGAAAGACGGAGGAAGTAAGGCACTGACTCAGTGGACACAAATGACTTAGAGAGCAGGCGAGAGTCTCCATCAGCACAAATGGAGACGGACAGACACTAACAGAGTTTCAATCTCATTTACCTTTCTCCACAACCCTGCAGAGTTCTTCCCTTATTCTTATAAGACATCTTGGGCTGGCAGAGGTCTCACTACAAAAGGAGGCAGAAAGAAGATGTCAGCCCTGGATTTTGGCCCTGACAGAGGTTCGTTCTGCTTACCATCCTTTCTCCTCCCCTACCTGCATGACTTAGATGAGACCTGTTTGAAGGAAGTACCTCCACTGTGCCTGGGACCCTGACTGACTAGTGCTGATAATTGTATTTAGTACCACACAACACAGCAACTGTTTAGACATTGGTTTTGTGTGATGGCATGGGTGGGTGGTGGTCCCGTGACGCAGACTATTTTCCTAAGGATCAATAGAGAAACCCTTTTGTTTTTTCATGTTGATGTCAGACAGTGCTTAATGAGTTCTACCACTCAGCAGATGATCAATATATACATCTTACATTTAAAGAAATAGCATAGTAAGGCATTTGTCAGACCTTATAAGATGTGTGTATGTGTACATAGGAGCACATGCACAGTGTCAGCTATGACCCAACCGAAGCAGCAGAACCGCCTTAGCTGAGAAATGAATGCTAGCACATCAGGTACCTCTGAGAGTCCCTGGGTGGGCAGAAGTAAGGGGCCACCTTTAGACTATTGATTCCGAGACAAATCACCCTAGTCATGATAGATAGGTAGGAAAGACATGATTAATAAATCACACAATGTCTCTCACCTCTGACATGAAGACTCATCATTGAGACGTGGAGTTAAAGCCTAACACTCATCCTCCTGTAGCTGACCTGACATCCCACTGCATCGGAGAGCAGAGAGTTTCCACCTATATCTCTATTACACAGGCAAGTTTAGCTCACTAGTACATCTGCATTACATCTGCAATCCCAGCTCTAACACAGCCTGGAAAGGAGGTTTTGGGGCCTCTCTGCTCTTGCAAGAAGTCTAGGAAGGGGCGAAAACGAATTCTGCTTGCTAACAGCCTGGCAGTGGGCGCGCACACAGAGCTTGTGTGTGCTGCCATCATTTTGTATATAAATGTTCCATCCTGGCCCCATGTAATTGGAGCATCAGGAAGTTCAGCAAGATGGAGGTGAGCGCTGAGGGTTTTAGAAGGGGCATTTATTTGTATTCCAGTTGGTTAAAGTTGACGGATTTTGAGATCACACTTGATAGAAAGTGGGTCTTCCAGAAAGACACTCTGTGCTATGAAAAGAGTCAATCTCCCTTGGTGCCAGTATGGCTATGGGGTAAGTCTGCACGGGGTTACTTTTTAGGTGTGTGAGCCTTGGTCTTTTACGCAGTAATTGTTCATTAGGAGCATCTCTTTACCACCTCCACATACACAACAGTCCCTCCCTCCCCTCTATCCTTGGCTTCTTTATTGCCAGCTCCCTCTAGTGGTACAACCCAAAATTACAGCTGTCCATAGCTGATCTCATTTAGATGCCAGGAGAAACACAACAGTAAAGTGAGCTGACACCCGATTTGGAACTGCAGATCATGAGACATTGATCCCGGTAACCTGGGAATATCCCACTCCCCTGTGGTGTGCCAGGCTGACTCCAGTTAGTTGTGACTTAGAACAATGGTTCACAACGAAGGCCAGATTCACATCCCAAGGCACATTTGGCAATGTCTGGAGACATTTGTGATTGTCCAGATAGGAAAGGTTGTTATTGACAACTGGTGACAGGGAGAAATATCCAGTCATTGGTGCCTATAGTGCCACAGTTGATGGGTTCCACCTTAGAGGACAACAATCATACACTAGGACTCAAGCTTCTTACACTACCCACAATGCTACTTAAGCACTGCAAACCTCACACTCATTAAGATGACTATGACCAAAGATCAGGCGCGTGCACGGGTGAGCATTCACACACACACACACACACACACACACACACACACACACACACACACCCTAAAACAAAACAAAATAAGTGTAGGTGAGGGTGCAGAGGAATTTCTACCTGGTATACAGCTGATAGAAATGGTCAATGGTGTCGTCTCTGTGGAAAAGAACAAATGGGCTCCTTAAAGAGTAGTCCAGAATTACCAGCTGACCCAGCAAGCTGGCTTCTACCCAAAGGAACAGAACGCCAGGGCTCAAACAGATATTGCTAGATTATCCTCATAGTAGCATTGTTCACCTTGATGCAGAAGGAGGGAGCGCCTTACCCATATATTGATACATATCATATGTGTGTGCCTTAATCACAACACATGCTATAACATGGATGAAACTTGGAAGCACCACGAAAAGTGAAATAAATCAATCACAAAAGACAACTATTTTATGATTATATGATGTCACAAATATGGTATCATCAATCAATATACATATAAACCCTAGAATAGGCAAGTGTGTGGACCCAGAGTAGATTGGTGTTCATCGGGAACTGAGAGAGAGGGATGGAGCGGTTGTGTCTAATGGGTATAGCATTTCAATTTGGCAATGGCTCTGAGATGGATAGTGGTCACAGCCGCAAAGCACTCCTGATTGTACCCAATGTCATTAAATCACAATTTGATATAGCTAAAATAAACCCCAGGTGAGGTGGCTTATGCTTGAAATATCAGCACTTGAAAGGCAGAGTGGAAGGATTGTTGCAAGTTCAGGGCCAGCCTGGGCTACAGAGTGAGACCCTTTTGAGTTTCTACTGAGCTGAGTTGGGGGTTACCGTAAGCCTGGGAGTGAGCAAATGTGCCTGATTGGCCACAGGTACTGGGGACATCTCATGACCAAGCCGGCTCCTGCACACCACAGACCTTCAGAATTCCTGTGGAGTCCTGGCCTATGGGGTAAGCCTTACCACAGACTTCCCTCAGACAGACTCAAAAGAGCACCTACCCTGTGCAACTAGATGTAGGGTCAGAAAGCCATGGGTTTCCCAATCCTGCATGTAGCAGTAATGTCACACAAGGACACACTTCAGGCCAAGAAGTGTCCCTGCACATTACTGACTTCTGTATGACAAGGTGAAATTACTGTTTTCCCTATACACCAGTCAACCTGAAATCCTGCTTAATAACTCCATTTCTATTCTCTGGTTTTTCTTCAAACATCTTTTCTGGGTTTAAAACTATTGTTCTTACTGTATGTATGTGTACGTATGATGTGTGTGTGCTTATGTGTATGATGCACACATATGTGTGAGATAGTTATGCATAATGTGTGTTTATGGAGTGTGTTTGTATGTATATGACATGTGCGTGAATGTGTGTGTATCTGTGTGTGAGAGAGTGCAGGCACGCCCATGTCATGGCACATGTGTGGCAGTCAAGGGATAGCTTTGCTTGCTGAGACAAGGTCTCTCATTTCTGCTGTGTGGCATCGCCAGGCTGGCTGGTGGTGGTCCCGTCTCCACTCCCTGTCTCACCACAGGACTGCTGGGGTTATAGATGTGTGCCACTGCATCTGGATTTGTTACACAGGCCCCATGGATCAAATTCGGTCCTTTGGCTCGTGTAACAAGCACTTTTACTCACTGAACCATCTTGTCTATGTCCTGACCATGGTATCTACCTTAAACAGAACGTCTCCCCACCCTCACCTCTATTGAATTTCCTATTTCTTCCATCTTAATGAGTCCTTTATTTAATCATGTTGATCACGTTGAATTTAAAGGCAAGCCTTCTTGAAAACCTGCTTTGTTTGGAAGTGGTCTTTTTTCTATTCCAAGGTATTCCACCAGGTGGCAGTGGCACCCCGAGTGCGACATGATAGAAGCCAAAAGACCATTTCTTCCTGTAGTGACCTTAATATTACCTCCACCATTTCATAGATGAGAGGATCGACTCCAAAGATTAAATTACCACCCACCCCACTCCCATGCCACAGCATTCATAACGAGCAGAGCTAGAGTTATGAACCCAGGTTTGGCGTTTTAGCGGCCACATTGTTTGTTGGGCTTTACTGTCAGCCAAGAGCCTAAAGAGACCTCTTACTAGACACTTCCTTTTCTTCCAGTAGATTGTGCCATACTGCTTGCCCTACCTGTAAGGCTTTGTCTTTTTCTGTCCAGCTAACTCACCTGGCTACTGGACTGCAAAGTTCCACAGTCTGATTCATCTTCGTGCTCTAGGCTCAGTGGGTCTTAGTGAGGGCATTGGATGCGTGTTGATGGTTTGACCACATGAACACCCCCAATGGATAGGTGTCAGATGAATGCCAATCACTACCAGAAAGTTCAGTGAGGAGAGTCTGTGTTGTGAACTGAAGCACACCTGGCTCTGGCTTAATAGCCTTCTTAGTTTTGGGAATGATCGAGACGTCTAAGCTTAGAGGGTTGATTCTGCAAGGTTTACTCAACAGTATCAAAAGAGTTAGGTCTGGTCAGGGGTTGAAAGTAAACAGCTCCTAAAGGACTAAAGTAGTCTGAGATAATCTTGCTACTTGATGTGCAAACCGCCCATCTTGCTATAGTCTCTGTTCAACTCAGCCAAAGTCAGTTTGCTGAGTCTTCACCCTTTCACGTAGACATGACTTTAGAGAGGATCAGCCCCACAGATGCCAATAGAGACTATTCGTACCTCCTTGTGGAGAAACTGAGTCCCATAGCTGGAGGAAGAGGGCAGCCTCTCTGGGACACTGCTCAGGGATGCCTGGAGAAGAATCTCAAAGGGCAGCCGTGGCCCAGGAAGACGACAGACATGGCAGGCTATTGGGTCAGGAAGCCAAAAGGCAGGAAGGCACTGGGTGGGAGAAAACAAACCCACAATGGCAGCAGACCCCTGCTCACTTTTGCAAGGACCCTTCCACACTCTCAACAGAAGAGACTTCCTGCAGCAACCCCCAGAACTAAGTATTTGGTCCCTGAGGGTCCTCAGCTTGCTAACAGCCAAATGGCACCTTTGTAAAAGGGGGGGAAATGCCTTAACTTCCTAAGAAAGAACACTGAGAACCTTGACTTTAACTGCCGTAGGTCAGAACTACTATAAAGGAGGAAGACAGACACGATCGGGGGGAGACTGTGTTTGGTGTGGCGCTCTAGAGTCAGTGTCTGGCTGGATACGCCCTTTGCTGTCCCTAACAGTTCCCACCCTGATTCATATGTGGGGCCTCATCCCAGACTCATGGAAGCTCAGAAGGGATGGCGTCCTGAGAAGATGGAGGCCTCGCCCCAGGCTACAGAGCCAACTTTCAGATTTGAGAGGATCAAGTTAAACCTGAATAGTTCACCTTTCTTATCTCATGAGGAAGTGTTTGTAGACAGACCCAAATAATGAAAGATAAGGCCAACCTGGGTAGTTTATTGTTTATTCTGTGATTAGTCACCTCTTGCTGTTTGGGGCATTAAAGTGTCCCTTATGGGGATGATTGTGAGAGATAAATTAATACTTTTAATGTGTGCCTACTTGGAAAGTTGTGTTTTTTTTTTTTAAATTGACAACCCTATGTTAGCCCTCAAACTATAGTTACTATGTTGGGAACTTCCCTGGTGTTTGACTTCTCTAAATCTCAGAGCCAGTGAGCCATATCACACAGTATGCACAGCAGCATGAAGAAACAATGAGAAAGTGGCCATCTGCCAACCAGGAAGGGGGCCAGAACTGGGCCAGACTGGCACTCTGACCTCACCCTTCAGCCGCCAGAACAATGAGGGAATAAATCTGTGTATAAGCCTCCCTGCCTGCAGCATATTATTAGGGCAGTCCTGATAGAAGAATATAAACACCCTACTGGGAGACGGGCCAACACAAGGTTAAGGGTAGTCTTTCAAGCCTGTCAAATCTGCCCCAAACTTCTAACATCAACTCCAAGTTAAGACTTTCTCCAAGCACCTCACCCCACAGTTGACAGTTCCCTAGGGTTACTTATAAAATCAGGAAAGCAATGCATTCACCATCGTTATTTTTATAATAGCAAGATATTAATCAGAGCCAACCCAGCGAAGAGACGGGAAAACTTGAGAGTCCCAAATAGGAAGCTTCTCTGTCTGCAGGGACTGGTTGCTCTCTTGTCACCAAAGTGTGATGTTGTGAGCAGAATGCTGCCATCCAGAAAGCCTAGGCAAGTCTTGAAGTCTTTAGTTTGGGAGGCTTTACTACATGGCATCCTTGATTGAACCATCACTTGTGTTCACAGCCTGGTCTTCTCATCACAGGGTTGGTGCCACCTGGAGACATAGCAAAAATTATTCAGTGTGATCGAAGGGGCCCCCTGTAAATAACAAAAGCAGTGTGCTCACTGGGGGTCCAAGGGTTGGTTCAAAGACTCCTTCCTAGGAGCTGGAACAAACTCCAGTCTCTGTTCTGATAAAGGCTATTCTTCCCTGTGCGTATCTCTGTCTCCTGAGACCCCTCGCTCTGATACTCCAAGATGTCTCACATGCCAAAGGCCTGACACAGAGCCTAGTTCAGAAAGGTCGTGAACACATTGCGGCTGGAGCATGAGGCTCTTGCAATAGACTTCCTTCCACCCAGGGATGCACTCAGAGTATCTGTTCTCCAGTGAGCACTGTAGGATGAAGCAAGGCTTACATTAGGATTTCTCTAAACTAAACTCGGGGAGCCATTGAGTCAGACAGAGCACAGCCTCTGGTCACTACTGCAGATCAGGAAGATGTCAAGTCACATGTCTTAAGAGTCAAAACAGCTCAGGTGGGAATGTCATCTCTGAGAATGAGGACACAGGGACTCTCCCTTAAGGTAAGCAGCTTTGGCGAACAACCTGCAGCTCCACGGACTCAAAGTACACTCCTTTCTCCACTCGTAAGGGTGTGTATTGGAAAAGCAGTATTCTTACCACCCAAACTTCTCGGCTCAATACGGCAGCTGAAGTTATTTAAAACTCTTTAAACTCTTGGGAAACAGGGAAACTAAATGAAGTGTTGTTGTTACTTACATTTCTACAATCAATGCCTAATAAGCTTTAATGAATCCCTGGACCTGTCACTATGGAGGTGAGAATGGAACACCGCCCCACCCTCCACTCCCACCCCCGCAGAGTGTGAAAACTGTCTGGCGCCTACTGGCTGCACAATCTAAGTGGTCCACTGGAAGCAGCGTGCAAATGTCCACCATCGGGCCACCGAGGGTTAGTGTCCAACATAAATCTGAAAGCCTCGGTCTATCGCACTGACTTTACACATCTACTACTTGGGGACACTTCTCTTAGCTTCAATGGCTGTATCAACTTTCAGTTTTAATACAGGAAAAGAGCAGAATCACATAGTAAAACTTCACTTCCCAGTGTAAATATTATACAGCTGGTGACAATAAACTGGAAAAATCAATAATCTTTTTTATGAAGCAGATCGTATCAAGGTAACTACTGCTCAGACAGTCCTGGAAAGTCCAGGTCTCTGCTCTCTTCTTTGCCGCAGCACCAATAGCAAGTCAGCCATGTTGCTCTTTTAATGGCTTGTCCCGTCTCATCCGTGTACTTGAATCCAAGAGATCATTATCTGGCAGAATTAGTTTGTCTTTAACATCCCACTATGTAACAGAAATTCTCAGGGCAAGCTGCTCTAAGGAAAACAAAGGAAGACTGTTGTCTGCCAGAGGAGTCATCTCAGATTCTGAAGCTGGGGATAATGTGGTGTCACCATGTGTCACCTTCTAGACTGTGTCACCATTACAAGATTCTTTAATAGTAAAACATTATCTATGCATTTTTTTGTGTGGATTGGTTTATGTATCTGGGAACTTGGAAGAGAATAATTGCATGTGTTCTTCATACCATAGAACCCAACACTGTCCCTTATACCATGCAAAACAGGTACACAATGAAAGCTTTGTTCACTCGATGAGTGTTAAGTCCACGTATTACATGGCTGAGTAGGTGGCAATTATAGAACTTCCTTTTGGGCAGATTCCTTGAGAAAGCCCCTTGTGGCATGAAAGATGGAGTGGGTGCTCCCAAGTCCCTCCATTTGTGCAAAGGGGAATTTGAAAGTGATCAGAGAAGATTTATAGTTGTGGAAGAAATGAAATCTTGGAATTTTCCTTAACAGTTCCAGAAATGCATTGCTTTAAAGTAAATATTTTATGTGTTTGGGGGTGTTTTGCCTGCATGTGTCCACTTACCACATTCATGCAGTACCCACAAGAGCCAGCAGAGGACATCAGATCCCCTGAAACTGAAGTTACAGATGGGAATGGAGTCAGTCCTCCAGAAGAGCAGCCAGGAGTCTTAACTACTGAGTCATTACTCCAGCCCCTAGAACACATTATTATGGGCCCTAACATGGGTAACCCTGGAAGGTTCAGCTTGTAGCGTGCTCTGGAACAAGTGAACAGATTCTGGATTCAGGGTGAATCTGGAGAAGCCAATACCACATTGTAGACTGCAGCTGCAAAAAGGCTTTGCAAGCCTCATGGGATTGGACAATAGATTCCCAAGGCTTCTCATGTTTCTCCTGCAGTCCACACAAAGATTTGCCACTCAGATAAACAAAGGCTTTGCCTCCCTGCTGTGGAAGGTGGTCAGCTGACAGGCCCACTGTGGGCAATTTCAGAGCCAACCTGGCTGAGGAGAGATGTAGGTTCTCTGGAGGTTCCAGTCTCCCAAAGCAGCCCACATCTGCTGACTGATCCACTCCACAGCTCACCTGAGCAGATTGGACAGTGTGAAGACAGCATCTTTCTCTGTCAAGTTATCTTGTTTTTATAGGTATGGATCTCTAATAATCACTTGAAGTTCAGACTTTACCTCAGCATCTGCTTCTAGAGAAAGCAGCTCAGATCAGCCATATTCTGTGCAGCCAGAGAGCCAGTAACTCAAAGAACTCCTAAAATATCACCTCCAGTTATCATTCGGGGGTAGGGTGAGAATTTCACTGCTGAGACTGGAGAGAGGACAGATTTGAATTGCGCTATTGGAATTCTTGCAGAGGGATGGTCCCATTTTTACACCAGTTTCAATGTCCTGTGGAAGGACCCTGATGTAAATAGCAGTTGGTGCTGGATCTCACATGCCTGTAGCCCTAGCACTCGAAGAGGCTGGATCAAGAGGTCACCAGCTTGAGGCTAACACAGAGGGTCCTGATCTAAAAAACAAATGAACAAATAAACAAAACAGACAGAAAAGACCTCATCAGTGAGAATTTATATAATTATACTTCATCTTTGAGAGGTACCCACACTGTAGATGGGAAAGAGCTTTCCGTCAAAACAAATAGTTTAAAGGAGTCCAGTCTAAGGTTCCCTTCCACAGTTCTCCTTGTAATGGGCATGAGATACAGCTCACCATAGTCTGATAGGAAGGACCTAGTGCCATCCTAAGAGGATAAACATTCTATCAGAGTTGACAAAAAGTTATTGCAAAGAGTATTGATGGCATATACTTGAAAGGGGTCACAGAATTTCAAATTTATAAACACAAATGTAAGATTTATAAAGTCATAAACTCTGTGTATGTGCACTAAAATTGTCATTTCTGTTGTTTGACATTTTGATTTTCTCTCCCTACTGACATGAGTACTCAGTATTATTCAGGTACCAAATTGTCATTTAAACCTGGATATAGTCAGGAGGCTGAGATCAAAGGTCTTAATTTGTATCATTTCTGGAGCTCACAGCATTTATTTAACATTCTTTTCACTTTTTACCTTACTTCATAATGAGTCGCCTATGCGTGTGTCTTACCCATGAGTCCTTGGGCATAGAGATGCTTTCTTTGGTTTATTTTTATATCCACTTCTTCCAGACCTGACACCATGCTTCTTACTTTTGCCCATTAGGCATGTATTCTGGTTAGATTTATGTCAACTTGACACAAGCTAGAGTCATTTGGGAAAAGGGACTCTCAATTGAGAATATGTATCTATAAGACTGGCCGGAAGGCAAGTCTATAGGGCATTTTCTTGATTGGTGCTTGATGTGGGAGGGCCCAGCCCATTGAGGCTGGTGCCATTCCTGGGCTGGTGGCCCTGGGTGCTATAAGAAAGAAGATTGTGCAAGCCATGGGGAAGACGCCATGAGCAGCACTCCACCAAGGCCTTTGCACCATGGCCTTTGCAATAGCTCCTGCCTCCAGATTCCTGCCTAGACTTCCCTGGATGATAAACTACAAGTTGTAAGATGAAATAAACCCTTACCTCCCACGTTGTTTTTGATCATAGTTTAGTACACTAATAGAAACTCTGAAACTTCTTGTTTAATTAAAGGAAAAGGTAAAGTAGAATAATAATAGAAATCTGAGTTACAGGGAAAATATATTACAGATATATAGTGCCAGCCCCTGGATCAAGTGGCATGGAACTGGACCAAAGGAGCCTCATCTTCCCAGTTAGGCAAGTTTTTCGAATGTCAGTGAGCAGAGGGTTGAGATATTTCTATAGATCTAGAGATAGCCCTGCTGTAAGTCCAGTTGAAACCCACATAAAGCTTATTTTTCCAGTTTATCTATCAAGTTTACGTAGTTGAAATGGGCTCTGGGACACCAGGCACCCTCTGTGGTCCTGTAGAAGAAGAGCTGGGACTGAAGGGCATATTATGGGCAAATGTGCACTTTTTTCCTATTAGAAGTTCTGGTCCAGGTGACATGCAAGGACAGGTATGATGAGGGGGACTCCAGCTGTGATTCTCCCGTGAAGCATCTTGCCTCACCATTCTTAGCTGCCAGCAAAGGGGACCTCTGTGGGACAAGTTTTCTAGTTGTGACTTGGGAATTACACCCCAAGTCAATGCCTCTGAAGCAAAGTTTCTTTCTGATCTTTTCCTTTCTCCTTGACGATCAGCTCTTATCCTTCCCCTGATAAGCCATGGAAATTAACTTTTCCCTTCCCCGAGACAGGTCATAGAAACCAGAACTCCACCTTTCCAAAGTCAACCATGAGGCCCACACACATCACTGCCCATCTCCAAAGAGGACCCACCCATGCCCAGAAAAAAAGGGATGCAGTAGTGAAGGTGCCAAGGGGCCCTTAGACACTCCGTGCTGCCCCTCCCACTCCACACTTTTAGATCACTGCCTTTTTGCACAATCGTCTTTCTGTGCTGTCATTCACGGTCTGTCAAACCTAAACATGAAGTGGATGATTCACCCTGGGTCTTTGGCGCTTCAGTCTGAGGGTTTCTGTGTCATATAATACTGGGTCAAATGGAAGCGTGATGCTTTGTGCTTAGCAGCCTGTCTTTTGTTATAGGGTGTCTGAGCACTTGTGAAGGACAAGGAAAGGATTACCCTTTTCCTGGCCCTATACAAGGCAGAAGGAGTTCTCATTACTTTTTGAAAAACAAGTGCATTTAAATTCCAAGCCACGCTTCCCCTGCTGTATATATTTCATTAGTAATACATATTATTCTAGAACAAGGCACGTTTTGTTCAAATCTGTCCAGACATCTTTTTAGGTATACATTAACATTGTCTTATTGTAGAAGAATATACATTTTGCCCATGAAGCATCTAGGCCAACGTCCATGTCAATAGATAGATGTTGTCATCGTTTTCATATTTGTGGATAGTTCTGTCTGATACATGTAGCATAATTTACTTAGCGAACTTTGTCGCTGGCGTTTAGACCATTTCTGATTTGTGACAATTCTGATCTTCCATTGCTGAACACCACTGCTAACAGCCTAGGGGGAAATTCTGGATCTTCATGGTTTATAAAGCATTTTCCCATGCATCCTATCATCAAATCCTTTAAACAACCGGGTGAGAGAGATAATTCCAGGAAAAAAAGACTTGGCGGCGTTGAAACATGACCAAGACTGGTGGAAAATTGTCTTAAAACCAGAACTACTGACCCCCAGAACTACTGACCCCCAGGCTAGTTCTTCCCAACTCAATCTCAGCTGTAGGTCACCCACCTTACAATACTCAATTATAGATTAAAAAAAATTTAATGTGAGTGAAAATAATGATATAAAAATCTTGCACACCACTAATCACACCACATAGTGGAACTGTTTTTAAAGCATTATTGCGTTTTTAGAGCATTCCTCCAACGTCAGAGCTCTTGGAAGGTAGTTCAACTCTTTTAAGCTTTGTATTAATTTGTTCCCGATCAATAATTCCTAGACCATTTTACTTATAGCTACAAGATGTTTTAATAAATACAACATCCAACCACAGAGGCCATTTTGGATCACTTAAACATCTTGGCCTGTCGACTAGGGTATGGAGACTCTTTCTCCTCTCTGTTCACTCACAGGAGTGCTCTGGGAAGTAAGCCATACAGTTGGTCTCAACTTCTGGCCCCTTTCATTCAGGCTGGAAGCAAGATCCACAGGGCACGTGACCATGCATTAACAAAGCATCTTGCTCATAGGTGATTTTTTTATTCATTGATTCATTAAGGAACATGTGCTACTATCAATAAGCACAACATGGTAGTATGTTAATTTTTAAAACTATATTCATTTATATTATCAGGTATTATGTTATTAGCATGATCTGCCACTATATGACAAAACACTGAAATTATTTTGCCATTTTATAAAATAACAAAAATATCCGTTTTCTTTCCTTTCTTAACTTCAGGTTTAGGCCAAGGCAAGGTTGCTTTCATCCTAAGCAAGACTTACAGTACTTTCTTCTCTCTCCTCTTCTATCTCATTGCATGTATGTTGTGCACACATTTTCATGCACACACGTGCGTAGGCATGCAATTTCTGAGATCCTGTCCTCACCAGCAAAATCAATTTGTAGTGAAAAACAGTGATGGAGGGAGAGCAGAGAAAAAAAAAAAAAAAGAAACCAAGATAGCTGGATGGATGAGCCTCCGAACCTCAGGGGTACTGGCTAACGTTAGCATAGCTCGGAGACTATCTAGTCGTTTAATGAATCATAGAGACAAGAGAGGTACATTTGCTATTCTAAAAGCCACAAGTCAGTGAATGCAAATGTATCCTATTCAGAAAACCAAATTAAAGGAACTGCTGGGAATTCTCTGCGTAGTTAAGCAGAACAATCTCTCTCCTCTTTAAGACTGTGTTTACCCTTCAGAAATCGCATACCCTGGAAGCTTGGAGCATAGAACATATCATTTTCAGGACTGATGTGCTGCATTAGCCAGACTCTGTCCTTCAAAAGAAGCAACAGGAGATCCATTATTGTCCTGGACAGCTTCTGTCAGAGCACTGTGGCTACAGGGGAAGAAAATGGGCACCAGGACTTGTGTTTAGCTTTGCAACAAATAACAGGCATGTTGGGTGGCCAGAACCTAGGCCTTCCTTTACCTGGTGGCCACGTTTCAGCATGAAGACAACTTAAGAGATGGGAGACCAGAGAAACTCCTTCCAATGTCTGTGACTGAGAGTGGGGAATTGAATGGGATGAGGAGAGTAGGTATGTGGCAAACCTCAAGGTTTGTCTCTGTTTACCAACAGCAAGCACTTAGGCAGAAAGCTCATCCTCTGTTCAGAACACAGGAGGCAGTTGCTTCCAATATCTGTCTCCGTCTCCAACCAAACCATGTTGCATTCAAATTGTGGGAATGTACTTGATCTAGTCCAAGCGAAAGGGACTCTGAAACTTTATAAGGAAAAAAACCAGAGCAGGCAGGGGTGTGCTAGCCCCCTCTGGACCTCTTTCTGGCAGGAGACTCCTCCCCACTGCTCTGAGTAGACCTGTTGTCTGTGCTCATCGGAGAGCAATTTATCTCTGGTTCTCAGTTCCAGAGTCAAGACAATTATAACATATAAACAAAAATAGTATATCAATGGCACATTTCTTTAATCCCAGTACTTGGGAAGGAAGCAAAGGCAAGCAGATCTCTGTGAATTTGAGACTATCTTAGTCTATACAGTGAGAACCTGTGTTGGGGAAACACACACACACACACACACACACACACACACACAGCCTTTATGGAATGGTAGTTGAGTAGAGAGAGAGAGAGAAATTGAGTAGAGAGAGAGAGAATAAAAGAAGACACTGAAATTAATCACAATAAAAGAGAAAATAGTACACCAACTTACAGGCTGCTCAATAGTGGAGTATGGGGTGGCTTGTAGGTTGGAGGTGCAGGGAAGTGCGTTGATTATGGAGTAGCATTTAGAGTGAACACTGAACAGAGTAGGAGCTGCTCAGTCAGAGGAAGGGGCAAGAACATCCTATACAGCGATCTGCATGACCTTCTGTGAGGACCATATATACCAGCATGGATGGAATGTGGTGTAGGAAGCAAAAAGTGGGTCAGAATGAGCTGACAAAAGGCTCAGGAGCTAGGCAGCCTACGTCTTCTACACCAGGATCAGAATGTGTAGTTTTTATCAGGAGTACAATGAGAAGCTGGGAAGAATTTTAGCAGAAGCATCGTTTTGTTGGCTTATTTTAAATTGTCCTTCTATGGATGTATGAGCTGATAAAACCAAGAAGCAAAAAGAGAAGCAGGGGAACCAGTTGGCAGCTCCTTTCAAGAGAAAACGACTTTGGCCTTGTGGTCCAAGGTTACAGGCCACAGCAATAGAGACAGAGGACAGAGAAGGAGTTAGGACACACTTGGCAAACAGGACTGATAGGTGTTGGTGATGGATTTGGTGCAGAGGGTTGAGTGATGAGGTAAAAGAACCAAGAATGGCCTCCTTTCCTGGATGGAGCAACTGGGCAGACACTGATGTGGTATAAGAGCAACCCTGCACCAGGGGCAGGAGGAGAGACTGTTCTGTCTACACATAGACATATTAAGTTTCAATCTTCTCTAAGACTCCAAAACAGAGTAGACAAGAAGGCAACACACAGCAATCTAGAACTCAGGGTGCGGATGGGGGAGAGGGGAGAAGGGGAGTTGAGGGGGGATGAAGTCATAAACTGGAAACTCACCAGGACAAAGAGAGTTTTTGAAATAATGCAAAAGGGGGCTTGGAAGATGACTTAGCTGTTAAGAGCGCATGCTGCTCTCTCTGAAGACAGGCTCAGCTCCTAGTGCCCACATTGGGCAGCTCAGAACTGTCTATAACTCCAGCTTGTGTGAGCTAATGCCCTCTTCTGTAGCGTGCGCGCACGCACACACACACACACACACACACACACACACACACACACACACACACACCTATACAAAAATAAAATATGTCTTTGAAAGGATGAGAATGACTAAGGTCACTTTGGTTACCATACCAAGTAAAACACCAGCAGGACCAAGATTGTACCTCAACAACGCCAATATTTATAGTTCGTGGATAGAAAAATCAACCAGGAACCCCAAGATGGTTGGTGGAATAAAGTATCCAGATTGTCGTCTAGCAAGGCAAGAGGAGAAAGCAGGTGCTGGAGCAAAAGCTACCATCTCAATATGGAACCAAGACCAACTTATGGAGGTGTGAGATGGCCAGGACCATAATCATTTAGTTCTTGTTCAGTAACCCCCACCATCCTGTGCGCCTTCTAGCTCCTTTATGTTTTGTGTTTCCAGTAAACTTTTTACTCTAAAATCTGTCAACAAAGCCATCCATTCATTTAACCCATCCACCCATCTGGCTATCCACCCACCCTTCTAAGTCCTAGACTTCCTACTAAGGTTCCACCCATCTGGCTATCCACCCCCCCTTCTAAGTCCTAGACTTCCTACTAAGGTTCCACCCATCTGGCTATCCACCCACCCTTCTAAGTCCTAGACTTCCTACTAAGGTTCCACCCATCTGGCTATCCACCCACCCTTCTAAGTCCTAGACTTCCTACTAAGGTTCCACCCATCTGGCTATCCACCCACCCTTCTAAGTCCTAGACTTCCTACTAAGGTTCTGGGGGCGCAAAGGGCCACAAGGAGGAGCCCTCAGTCCTGTTTCCTGCCCGAACTGGTTTTTGTTTTCTGGCTCCAAGGAAACTGAGCAAACTGCTTCTCCACTATCCTGGAATTCAGTCTTCATAAAGCACCTCAGATCCCAGTTTAATTATGCCGAGTTAGTAGCAGTAATAACAGCAATAAGAGCAGAACTGTGATTAGAACAATCTTCCTCTTAATGAAGAGAGGGGATAGTCCCAGCCTGCAAATCACCCACCCTGTGTCTTCACAGCCTGGATGGCTCCTACCTCACTAAAGCCCGCTCCCCCCCTCAGCTAACTCTGCTTCTTCCAACATTTGCATTTTCTTTCAGCCTGTCAGCATGAAAAACTCTTATGTAGTGATGCCTTAAAGGTCAGCATGGTACCTCAAAAAGACTGATGAGACTATTTTCTCAAAAGACAGGCCTGCTGATTTCTGCCTGTCACTGAGCCTCCTTCTCTTCCCACACCCAACACTCCTGGCTCACCAGAATCTCTGCTCAGGACTGCCTCCCTCAACTTCTGCCAAGTCTCCGCTTGTCCAGTAGGCCCCTTCTTTCTGCTGCCATGAGGACTCATTTTGTGTGTGCTGTTTACCCATCTAGCTTTGGAAGAACAGTTCAGTTTGTCCAAGTTCCCGCTGTAGATGAACATACTACTAAATGACCTTCTGTAGCCCTGTTCCTTCTGACTCTGGATTTCATCTCCACCTTCTTTTCTCTTTCTCTGGGCTAAAGGCAACCGACCGCAAGTTCTTGTGCTCCATATCAGCTGCAGCCTCTGGCCTGTCTATTCTCTGCCCCTCACCTTGTCCCAGTAATGCCTTGCCCAAACCAGTTTTTCACTGCCCAAATCATCTCTGATCTTTTTCTAGAGGCAGTGTACTGTGTGGCAACTACCTTTCTCTTCTCCCTAAACTCTGAATCAACCCTATCAGCAGATTGCCTCACAGCCATTTTGGAAGCAGGTAAGGGCATAAATCCTTAGTAAATAGATAGCACCCATCAGCCTGTGTTTGCTGTGGCAGGTGATGAATTACAGGAATTCAACTTGCAGCCAGGGAGAGCTGTTAACACAGTCATGACTCCACCAAAAGAGAGAGTTCAGAATGTCGGGGGGGGGGGTCTTTCCAAATGAACGAAGCTGCCGCACATGATTGAGGAGGACAGACTAGGTGACTCTTCAAAATTGTTAGTTGTTTCTACTATTCATCTTTCCCCGACGCTGCCCTCTAGGTCCAGGAACACAAGGGCAGCTGTGATGGGCCACACCCATCCTCCCCACTCTGTGTCTCTGTCGCCTGGATTTACTGTTGGGGTAAATCCATCAAAAGTTATCTGAAGTGTTCCTTGGAGTAGGTGTTCAGTCTAGGAACCTGATGTCCTTTTATGTCTGTCCCTGAGTGATGCTGCCGCATCTGTTCTCATGTGTGACTCTGCTTATGTTTGCAGATGGACTGAATTTGTTTGCCTGTGCTCATCGAGCCACATCTTGAGAACATGGGAGAACCTCTCTGGGATACTGAAAGTCTCCTGCAAAAAGATTCATCTGTAGAACTCTTTGCTGGGCAGAGTAATCAGGAGCCCAAAGGTGTGTTCCTGGGAAGTCTTCCAAAAGTGAAAATCAAAGAGGACCTCACTCTGGTACTCAGCACAGGTGCAGGGTGTGTACTAGTGATGGTGTGCACTAGCAATGATATGTACTAGCAATGGTGTGTATTAGTAATGGTGTGCACTAGCGATGGTGTGCACTAGCAATGGTGTGCACTAACATTGGTGTGCACTAGCAATGGTGTGCACTAGAGATGGTGTGCACTAGAGATGGTGTGCACTAGCGATGGTGTGCACTAGCGATGGTGTGCACTAGAGATGGTGTGCACTAGCAGTGGTGTGCACTAGCGATGGTGTGCACTAGCGATGGTGTGTATTAGCAGTTGGTGCATTAGCAACAGATACCCAAGCAATTCAATTGCTCCACAAGGATTCCCCACCATGTACTAAGCACCACCAGATGGAAATTCTTCAAAGCAGATCATGTCATTAGTGGTACAGCAGGGAATACAGTTGCCTTCCAAGGACAGAGCCCACTGTATAATAGAGATAGGATGGCGCTCCAGAATCAAGGGTGAGAGGCTGGTCTCTGTACCTAGACAGATCTGAGCTTCTTCCCAACTCCAGCATGACTCCCTCACATTACCAACCCCTTACTGAGCCCATAAGTTCTTCTGTGAAGTGAGGTTAAATGTAAGACAGTTGCTAGGGCTGAATGAACAAACATAATGTGTTCAACCATTGTCCAGTGCACGGTTAAACAGGCACTGAATTTAGCTGGGCTGTTATGTTTAAGACATGCCTCAGGAAGCTTGAGAAAAATATCTCCTCTGAGAGTGTCATTAGGAGGCAGAGAAGACATTCTAAAGTCTCTCTCTTATTGGGGCTTCTATTTCTAGATTTTCTTACAGTCAACTGCAGACCAAAAATACTAAATAGAAAATTCCAGAAATAAGCAATTCATGTGATCTACATAGCATGTTATTCTGAATAAGATGATGAAATCCTGAGCCACCCCGTTCCCTCCCATCCTGAATGGGAATTATACTTTTTCCAAGGTATCCATACCGGATATACTACTTGCCCATGAGTCACTCAGATTTCATTAGACACCATCTGTTATGACTGTTGGCTTATCACTGTCCTTGTGTTCCAGTGACTCCATTTTCACTAAAATGACCACAAGTGCAAGATCTGTGAAATGTGAATTATGGGTGGCTACTGTTTTGAACTGGCCTTGTATATGAGACCCAGCAGACCAGACCAAACCAGAATGTAATCACTCCAGTCAGGATGTTACCTAAGCTCAAGAGGGAGATGGGCCAGATTAAGAAGAAAACAAAGAGAAAATGAGGAGATTCACAGCAACCAATCAAAAAGGCTCCAGCTTACTTGGGGCAGGTGATGGGGAAGTTTCCTGTTTAAATCCTAGAAGGAAAACATTGAAAAAAAAAGTCTGCTCTGTTTTGTGTTTCTATGGTCCTCAGTCCTGTCTAAAACACCAAACTCCTCTACTGGGCTCCTCAGAACACTCCTGGTGTTCCCTGTCCTAACACCTTGTACTGGCTGGTTTTGTGTGTCACCTTGATACAAGCTGGAGTTATCACAGAGAAAGGAGTTTCAGTTGAGAAAATGCCTCCATGAGGTCCAGAGGTAAGGCATTTTCTCAATTAGTGATCAAGGGGGGAGGGCCCCTTGTGGGTGGTGCCATCTGTGGGCTGGTAGCCTTGGGCTCTATAAGAAAGCAGGCTGAGCAGGCCAGGAGAGGAAGCAAGCCAGTAAGAAACATCCCTCCATGGCCTCTGCATCAGTTCCTGCTCCTTGACCTGCTTGAGTTCCAGTCCTGACTTCCTTTAGTGATGAACAGCAGCATGGAAGTGTAAGCCGAATAAACCCTTTCCTTGCATCTTGGTCATGATATTTGTGCAGGAATAGAAACCCTAAGACACACCCCAAGTAAAAGCCAATTCTAAATGTGTTATAATTGGGTCTTTTCTTTGACAAAGCAGAGCAAAGGAAGCAAATCCCCTCCCTCCTGCAGTACACTGCCCATGTGTGCTCCTCAGCACTGAGTTACTGGACTCTTCACACTGCAAAGCCAAAAATGAAACAGGATGAAAAACAAAACTTATTAACAAGAAAGAAGAGCCCTTACCCACTGCCCAGATGCTCTATGAAGTCATCCTCAAAGGCCTGAGGTGGACCTCTCACGAATGATTTCTCTGTAAGTGAAGTAGGAAAGCTTAGGGAATTGTTTAGCAGCCTGGTACTCCACTTGGCTTGGGCTATGCACACAACCCCTTTCTAATTATGCACTGAGACCCTTACTTGCACAGACACCCTTCTTTGAACCTATATAGCAACCTATGACACCCCATCTACATTGAGCTGCATATATGCCTGCCTTAAACAGTGAGAGTAAGTTATTACCTGTTTTAGTTAGCTTCTTTGTTGCTGTGATAAAGCACCACAACCAAAAGCAATCTGGGCAGGAAAGGGTTCATTTGGAATCTCCATCACAGTAGATCGTTGAGGGGATTCAGGTGAGGAACTGGATCAAGTAGGAGCAGAGTAAGGAGCCAAGGAGCAATACTGCTTACTGACTTGCTTACCATAGCTTGCTCAGCTAGCTTTTTTAAACCAGCCCAGGACCACCAGCCCAGTGTGACACTACCCACAGAGAGCTGTGCTCTTCCACATCAATCAAGAAAGCCCTCAATAGACATGTCCACATACCAGTGTGATGGAAGAAGTCCTCACTGAAGTTTCCTCTTCCCAAATGAGACTAGTTTGTGTCAAGTTGACAAAAAGCAACCAGTCTACTGCCCTTTCAACCCTTTGGTAATGTACTGCTTCTATTAAAGCTAATCCTGGGACCAAGCCCCTAACTTTGGGCAATGAGCTGATCCAGTGTCAGCTGGTTTGGGGTACACGCTCACTAAGGCAAGCTGTGTTCTTTGAGTGAATCCTCCATTTATCATCTTATACCTAGTTATATGAGCATGTGTATGATTAGAGTCAGATGTTTTATGAGAAGGAACATGAGCAGTGAAGAAATTATCATAAAACTTAAATCTGTCAATCAAAATAGAGAACCATCCAAACTCTGTCCTTTAACAACCAAACTCCTCCTTATCTTGAACCCAATTAAAAATAATAATAATCAAAGTATTTTACTTGTGTAGCCTGCTGTCATTCTTGATAATATTTCTGACCATCCTGTCATTTTGCTTTGACTAAAGTTCTCTAGTTACATTTGCAAGTCTGTGTGACTCTTCAATTGCTTGAATAAGAGGCTGAGAACCTGGAAACAAGCAGCCCAGATGTCAACCACCAATAACACAAAGACTTCCAAATGGGTCCCTTTCTTGCATTTCCAATTGGACCTTCTCAAATGTCATCTGGGTCCATAAGGATACAGGATTTCAGGGAAAGAAAAAACTCGCCATTGGAAGTTGGTTGATTCTCTGACCATTTCTTCTGCCCTTCTTAGTCCTGTGAAGGATTCTGTAGATTGGAGCACCACTGCAAAACTGAAGCGGGGCATCAACTCTGCACTCCATTTCCCTTGTGTGTGTGTGTGTGTGTGCTAGGTGTGCGTGTGCATATGTGTGTGCAGGCATGTGTGTTCATGCGTAAGTTGTGTGCATGTGTTAAGTGTGTATGTGTGTCTGTCAGAGGTCTATGTTGCATGGTGTCTTCTTCAATTGCTTTTCACCACGTTTCTTTGAAACAAGGTCTCCCTGTATCTGAAGTGTACATATTTAATAGATTGCCTGCAATATGTGCCAGGGACCCTTGTCTCTGCCTCTCCAGTGTGAGATTTCCACTGTACCCGACTATTTTTTTTAATGTAGGTTCTGGAACTTGGTTCCTTCCACTTGCATGGCAACAATTTCACTGGCTGGCCTATCTCCCCAGCCCTGGGTGCTTCACTGCTGGAGAAGAAAAGCCACTCATAAATATTTTCTCTATCACCTAACCCTTGAAATGTCTCTGTAGGCATTTTTTTAGTGGCTGGCCCATCCCAGGTCACTGTTGTCCCTGTAATTACCCTGAAAGTGAAAGCTGTGGCTCCTCCTACAAAGGTCAAGCACACGATGACCTCATCTCCAGGATGGCAGGTGCCTCATTGCTTCAGCTTTGCAAATCTTTTGAAAAAAAAAAAAAACGTTCATATGGGGCTTCTAGCCAAGGACCATGCCTGCCTCCTCAGGTCCCCATATTGCTGTCTGGCATACTATTCATTGTGTGTTAATGAGAAAAGCAAAAAAATGATGCTGATGCCAGCCAATCAGGAAGCCAGAGGGGGAAGCCTTCCAGTTCCCTTGATATGCTGGCAAGTCACAAGTTGAAGACAATCGTTGAAAACTTGAATAGGAAAAGTCATTACCAGCCATGTGTGTGGCCATTAAGAATCTTAACCAGATGGAAGGTAGAGAAGGCACAGCAGCAACGCACCTCTTCTCCCCTCTCAACTACTTTAAGCAACAAAGCACAAAGCCAAATGAGCTATATATTTAGCAGACAACCAGGGCCCGAGGCTCTGGGTACCTGTAATTAGCGGCCAATGGGAGCTGGCCCAGAGTTATAGAGTCCCTATGATGACATCATTATTTTCTATACTTACAATTCCAAATGAAGAGTTTACTTTATCCTCTGCTTATGATTTTCTCGGGGTCCATGCAATGCAGAAGGCAAGGAGCTCATAGATATAAAATTTGGACACTGACAGGAGATTACCAAAGAACTCCAGAACTCTGCATGCAAACCTGGCTCCTCCAGGTCTGTTTACTTCATGTTGTAATTTTGTGCCTCCATTTTTAGCTCTAACAATTAGAGAGAAGAGCGTGCACATACCCCAGGATTGTGGAAAGGGTAAGAATGGAGAGGTTGAAAACATGCTGCAGGGGCTGGGAAGATGGTTCAGTTCTGAAAATTCAACCTCTCAAACCCATGCTTAAAAATCTCTGAACTAGGCAACATGCACTTGTAATCCCAGCAGTGGGAAGATGGAGACTCGTAGGTTCCTGGTGCTTGCCTAGCTTACTTGATGAGTTACTCACCAGTGAGAGACCCAGTCTCAAACAAACAAACAAACACCCAAGGTGAACAAAACACAAGGAATGAAAATGGAGGTTGTCCTTTGGTCTTCACGTGTATACCCACAATATGCAATATATCCCATACACAGGGGTGTCTCACACACACACACACACACACACACACACACACACACACACACACACA
>CM052700.1:101091270-101112314 GCA_028551405.1 Uromys caudimaculatus
TCCTCCTCCTCCTCCTCCTCCTCCTCCTCCTCCTCCTCCTCCTCCTCCTCCTCCTTGTATTAAAGAAGGTTGAACCCTGTGTGCTTCAGAAAACATTAAGTGATACCATCCTCCATTCATACCACACCAGGGAGTGGGCTGCAGACAAAACAAAGCCAGGTCCCCGCTCTTTACAAGAAGAGTGCCCATTACCTTCTCACTAAATATTATTTCTTTCAAAGGTTTTTGCTAAATTACCAACTACTTTACAGCCCCAACACGCCCTGTTGTAGTATGTGTATTATATTTAGCCTTAAAATGTTTTGAGGTTTCTAGGTTTGGGAATAGGTATAAAATTACCGTCTATTATTATCATAAATTTCTTTGCATCACTCTGTGATATTTCTTAGCACTAACTGAAATAACTCTTAGTCTGCTGACTGTTCACAGCCTTCAGACACAAGGAGATGGTCCCCAAGTTCCACCTCATCATCTTTTGCTGAGCTCTACCTATTCAGCTCCTTTTAATCTCTCTCCATAAATCAAGTTGTCTTCCTCCATCACTCTCGTTGCTGTTCCCCAAACACTCAGCCCATTTGTCTGTACCTGGCTGGTAATTAGGAGCTCCGAGCTGAGCGCAGCCTTCCAGGTGGAGTCTCGGCAGAGTCATCTGTTGCTTGAGTGTTGCTGAGAAGATCCATTTCTATCTCCTCCTGGGCCCCACATTTCACTCCAGACAGAGCCGAACTGCAGACAGCACAGCGGAGAACAAGAGATTACTGAGGCCAGCAAATGGGTCTGGGAGGAAGAGACAAAGCCAAGCTGCGTGTTATTCAGATGCCAGAGGAGTTGCAGGGAAACATGGCATACAGGCGGAAGGGATTAATCCTCTCCTCCATCTTCAGTGACAAGCTGCACACACAACTGTAATTTTATTTGTCTCACGTAATGGCATAGATTATGTACCTGGATGATCGAGTATAACTGGCCTAAGGGCACACGTACCTAATGCCACAGAGGAGACATTGTGTGTTCAGTGTTATGTGTATGGGCTTGGCTTCATAAGGTTTCTCTCCTTATAGAGTAACTAGAAGTCTCCTTCATGGTCAGATAATAGAAATAATATAGCAAGATGTCTCAGCAGGTTAAGGTACTTGCAGCTAAGCTTGTTGACCTGGGTTCAGTTCCCAGAACCCGCATGGTAGAAGATCTGACTCCCACAGATGGCTCTTTGACCTCAATATGCAAGCCACAGCCCTGGTGTGTGCATGCACATGAATATATATACACATACACATACCCCCATGCACACATGCATACACACATGCCCCCATGCACACTTGCACATGGGCACACACATACATGCATGCCCACATGTACACACATGTATAATTTAAAAAACAAAACAACGAGGTAATGATCAGTGTGGAGCCTCTCATTTTACTGAGGTTGCAACCAGCAGCTGTGTTCTCTCTGTCTCTGTCACTCTTTGCTCATTTGTTTTGTTTTTGACGCAGACGTGCTATGTAGCCCATGCTGGTTTCAAACTCAGCCTTTTGAATACTGAGCTTTCAAAAACTGCTCTTTCTTATCTTCATTTCCTCCAACCCACACATGCTCCTTCTCTCTCTCCCTCTCTCTTCCTCTCCCTCTCTCCCTCTCTCTCCTCCCCTCCCTTTCTCTCCCCCTCCCCTCCCTCTCCCTCTCTCCCTCTTCTTCTCTCCCTCTCTTCCCCTCCCTCTCTCCCTCTCTCTCTCCCTTTTCCCTTCTCCATCTCCCTCTCTCCCACTTTCTTTTTCTCTCCATAGAAAGGAGCTCTTCCCTAGCTCCATGCCACAGAGACCTGGAACTAATTCTTTTTTTTTTTTTTTTTTTTTTAGCAGTTTTATGAAATGAGAAATCCACACCAAACAGATAGTTCGAATGTTCTAATCAGTCTCTGGCAATTTTGCCAGCTCAGTGTTTACTTTCTTAGTTATTTTTCTATTGCTGTATTGACACACCATAACAAAGGCAACCTATAGAAGAAAGCATTTAATGGGAGCTTACCATTTCAATGGGCGAGTCCATGGCATCCTGGTGGGGACCATGGCAGCAGACAGGCAGGTGTGATGCTGGAGCAAGAGACAGAGAGAGACTAATTGTTCCTTGGCATGAGCATTTGAAACCTCCAAGGCCACCCCCAGTACCACACCTCCTCCAACAAGGCTACACATCCTAATCCTTCCCAAACAGTTCCACCAAGTGGGGACCAATTATTCAACTATATGAGAGCCATTCTCAAACTAGCACACTGCCCTTATTAAACACCCACTCCAGCCTTTTCCACATCTTGTTGTTGAAGAGCAGGCATCTGATAGACATCCAGGGGGAAGCCCCAAACAATGCTTCTGAATCAAAAAGCCCTGGGCCTGTCACCTGGTCCTAACCTGTGACCCATGTGATTTGATGGGTTCCTTAGCCACCCTTGCCTCTGTTCCCCTTGTATAAGTCTTGTTGAGGACAGGGCATAAGCAAACCCCTGACTTAGAGCAGGCATTTAGTCTTTGCAGATTTTCTCCCCTGCCAGGAAAACTCACTCTGACAGCAGACTCCAGGAGACCTTGCACTCTCCCAGGCTCACAGAGTTCTCACAATCATCCCTACACAGAGAGAATTAGCATATGGGGAAAATTCAAAGAATGCTATTAGTCTAATCCATTAGCAAGACAGCATAGAAGTTCATAACCTAGCTTTGATCTGCAATTGGGAGGAAAAAAATTTCCAAATACCTATGGGATCATTTCTCCCCCTTGATGTGATATTGGAGTTTAACTCCCATTAACCATAGCAGGCATAATGAGTCGGCAGCCAGGGGCAACGAACCCTCTAGTGCCTAATGAACACAAAATAAAACACTTCCTTTTATCTTCAACATCTACCAGAGTGATTTGAATAATGATATTCATATTCGTGATGCATAAGACCCCTCCACCAGCACTGTCACTCAGTCGCCTATGGAATGCCGATAAGTATGTGCGGAGAGCTTTCTGTGCTGATGTGGTCATCAGACGAGACTGCTGTGGATGAAGGACTAGGAGCCAGGTCAGCGAGACACACAGAAGGTGAAGGACATTCTACAGCTTCTCGTTTTACTCCACTCCTTGCTCCTCAGGCCAATGGTACTGGGGGACTTAAAGTAACAAGCTTGAAATAGGGCGCAAGTCACCTGTGGCAGAGCAGGGCTACCACCACCTGGCTGGATGACAGTGGGCCTGGGTAATAATGAAGGGCATTTGCTCAGATGAGAGTTTCAGCCATGGGTCCAGCTGAGACTCACAGATAGCTATATCATAGTCCCAAACCAAGGATGAGAACAATCTCACTAGGCGTGAGTCACTTTCTCATTGCCAAGACAAAGTATCTGACAAGCAGCTCTTAAGTGTTGGGGAGATGGCCCTCGTAGTGCAGTTGTGAGAATCACAGCTCATTTCCCCAGCTTCTGCACAAAAGGCAAGCAGGCACCGCAGCTCACCTGTAATCTCTATGCTTGAAGGCAGAAATGGGGTCCCTGGAGAGAGCCGGCTAACTGAACTATCTTACTTGGAAACTCTAGGTCCAGCAAGAGAAAATGTAAAACACAAAGTGAGGAGACCTGCATCACCCTCTAGCTTCCACATGCACACACATTCATGGGCACACATACATGAGCGTGCTACATATACGTGAAAAAGTAGACTTGAGGGAGGATTTATTTTGGCTTCAGTTTAAGAATGGACAGAGTCCATCGGGGTGGAGAAGCCGGGAGGCAGGTGTGCGACTAGTCACTCTTGCCTGTGGTCATGAGCAGAGTGTGGGCAGGAAGTTGAGCTAGCAAGCATCAAAGGCCTCCCCCACTGGCTCACTTCCTCTGTCAAGGCTTCTAAATATTCCACAATACTCCAAAACAGCTCCACCAGCTAAAGACCAAGTGTTCAAACACACAAGTCTGAGGGAGTTACCAAACCCCTGCAGTGAAGCTGCCTCTCTCCCTCATAGTCTCTGGGAGATTCTTGAGACATAAGCCTTGTCTTCCAAACCTTTCTATTCCCACCTTTGAGCAGAGCCTGCTCCTTAGAGGGAGCACGGGAGCAAGGTGCTCACCGTGCTCATGTGAAGCACTTTTCATTGTCTCATCTTATGTATCCCTTACTACAGGCCTGGGAGGAGGGTGAGGTGCTATGCTCTATTACAAATGAAGACTCTGCAGGGCATGCTATCTCTCTTACACACACACACACACACACACACACACACACACACACACACACACAAATCGCACACACATGAACTCTTGTAATCCCATCAATTTATAGTAGAGACAGGGCATTCTCAGCTACATTGTAAATTTGAGGCCAGCCCTGGCTACAAGGGATTCTGTCTCAAGCAAACAAAACAAGAAAACAAAAACATCAACAAAGAGCTGAATTTGGTTTCAAGAGTTCCAAAACCTGACCCGATGTCTCCCAATAAATGTCAGACTAAGATGTGAACTCGGCTCTATCTGGCACCATAGCTTCTGACCTGATGCCTGATAACACGTTTGCTTAACCACACTGGCATGGGGCAGGGCCGTGGCTTGGGCAAAGGCAATGTGACTTTTATATGTATCTGTGAACAAGCAGCAGTGGGGTCAGGGAGTGAGCTTAGGTGAGGAATGCAATGCTCTGCTGCCACAGAAGTTTGGTTGGGGATAGGATCTTTCGCAGCCCAGCTGTGCACTACCCAAGGACCTAAGACTCTGGACCCTTGAGGTCATCAGTGATTAACGTGGGGCAGTGGCTCCAAGTTTCATTGTCTCATTGCAATGAAATTTAAAATGTGGATTCTTGTGGGAGTAGTCAAAGTGGAAGCAGGTTTTATTAAGAGCTACTACAGAAAAAAAAAGAAGGAAAAAAAAAAAAAGGAGAAAGGAAGAAAGACTGAACAAAACTCCTGACTGAGAGGAGGAGGGTTTCTTCCAAAAAGATACACTAATTTCCTCTAACTGAGGGTTTTATAGAACATCAGGAGAAACTGAGCAAAAGCTGAGTGATCTGCATGGAGGTCAGTTAATTCTCTGGGCTATCCTGCACTAAGCTAAGGGATGACCACATGACCTATGCATGACATCTTTACCCATTCAGGGCAATGATACTGTACTGTTCGTGTGCTGTCTTCCCGTATTGGGAGGAGTTGTAGCCTCTGCCCGTCCACCTCTGACTCCAACCTTGACTGTCTGCTGGCGGACAGTCACTTGGTTAATGTTACTGCCCCCTTATTTTGCAGGTATCAGAAAGGCTATGAATCACACCAAGCGTTCTCCATTCTTACATTTTCATGATCAGCTTGCTGCTTTACTGTGGGAGAGTTAAATCTATAGAGCTTGAGGTTGGGTGTTGTGTTGTGTTTTTGTTGGCTTTGCTGCTGCTGCTAGTTTCTTGTCTATGGGGGTATCTGTAATCTCTTCCCTAAAGCTCACTAGAAGCCATTCTTACAGTTTAATCTGTCTCCATTAGCTGTGTTAGCAAGAGTATATGATAACAGTTCCTTGAATATGTTCCTTCAAGGCTTCCAAGTAGGCCCTCCTCCTCCTCCTCCTCCTCCTCCTCCTCCTCCTCCTCCTCCTCCTCCTCCTCCTCCTCCTCCTCTTCCTCCTCCTCCGCCACCACCACCACTACCACCACCTTCTTCTCCTGCCTAACCTGGTTATCTCAAACCCAACTACCACCTCCTCGTTTATTACCCCTAGTGTATTCCGCCTTCTCCTGTTAACCCAAACATTGCCTTTTAGCTCTGTCATCTATTTCACTATGTGAACAACTTGTAGTTTTCCCCCTGGGCCCCTTTCCTTTCTTACATACAGGGGTTGGATGACTGTTTCTTAACAGTGTTATTTCGGAGACCTCTAAGAAAATGTGTGCAGAGGTAAGGAATCCATTTAAAAACAATGAAACGTTGGGAGACAAGCAACGGTAGGAAGCTATTCCCAACTCTGGGCCCAAAGGGACAAAAAACAGTGGAAAAGAACAGAATGTTGTCATGAATGGTATCGTTGAAGAGCAGCCTTCTAACAGGAATTATGCCTGGGGGTAGATGGATGGCAGCCTTTGCCAGAACCAGGGCTCAATTCAGGGATCAGGGAATAAAGACTCCAATCATTCTCTCTCTCTCTCTCTCTCTCTCTCTCTCTCTCTCTCTCTCTCTCTCTCTCTCTCTCTCTCTCTCTCTTTCTCTCCCCTCTACCATCTAGATCCATCTCTTCTAAATACCAAACTCACCCAGAAGTCAGAAAGCTAGCGAGTCTGGTGATGTGTGATGCTCAAAACAGGACAGAGAAGATGAGAAGTGGACCTGGGGAGAGTGACCCACGCTGTTGTCTATTAGCAAGTGAATATCTGCTCTCCAAGCAGCTATGTTTTTTATTAGTTGGCTCTGGGATACTTCTAAACCTTCTACCTGCTTTGGGGGTTGGGACAAAGAACTAGAGAAAGGCCATGTCCTGGACCAACTGCCAGCAGTCCTGCGTGGCCACTCTTCAGAGAGCAGCCTGATGATCTCTGTCGAGTGTTGTTGGAAAAGTCACTTCAGACTCAGCTGCCTTGTCCCATCTGCTGAGTGTGCCCAGTGGCTGTGCAAGCCAGGTCGCAACTGAACAACAAATACCCACAGATCACAGATCGATAGCAATGTATCAGACCACAGATCGATAACAATGTATCAGAAACAAACTATCCTCTCCCAGGGATGGGACGGTGAGTGGTTTTCATTTCCTCTTGATACTTCCAATATTATCATCTTATTCTATGATAAAGAAAAGGAGAAACATCTAAAAACAACTAAACAAATGAACTAAACCAAAACCAAAAATAATAATCAATAAGAAAAAGAAAAAGGAAAGAAACAACAGTCCTGATAACACACCTTATAGTTCAGGTCAGCAGTTTTCCAATCTGTGGATCACAACCCCTTTGGTGGTGGTAGAAGTGGGGGAGGTAGGGGGTGGGAGTGGGGGGGTTGACATTGAACCACCCTTTCACCTGGGCTGCCTAAGACCATCAGAAGTATCAGATGTTTGCAAATCATAATGGTAACAAGATTACAGTTATGAAGTATTTAGCAAAAATAATTTTACGGTGGGTGGGGTTACCACTTGAGGAACTCACTGTGTCTACAACACGAGTCAGAGCATTAGAAAGGTTGAGAACCACTGGTTCAAGGTTTGGCACTCCAGACTCTCCCACGCATATGTTACTACAGGCTTACACAGGGTCATTCATTCATTCATTTAGTTTCTATTGAGTCTCTCTGATAAATCAATTATTATGCTAAGTACTGAGGGAGCAGTACAGCCCTGACTATACTAAACCAACAAGATAAGAAACGAATGATAAAATCCAGGACTCTTACCCTGGAGGTGTCCTCAGTTTAAACACAACTAATATCCAAGAGGGTGTGCTCTATGAGCAAGGCAGGCACAAGAAGCTACAAGGATGCTTAGAGACACAGCAAGGGAGCTTCATGGGGAGGCTCCTGGAGGAGAGGATGTGTGATGGACACTGGAAGAGAGATGGTATGGACAGAAGGACCAAACACTGAGGGACAGTGCTCAGTGGAGGTCCAGGTGCAGGCTGTGAGCAGTGGATCTGGAAACTGGGTAGATGGCGGGGAAGAAGGCTTGGGGTCTTCTTTCCTATGAATGCATAAGAGATCATCAAAGGCTTTTAAACAGAAAGGGATTCCTCTGTAACGGACCTTGGCTTAACCATCAGTCTCTCTGAGCTGCCCATTCTTTTGTGTGTGACAACTGTGACTTTTGAATAATGACTTCCCAGAGTGGATCTCCAGGTTTCCTGCACTGGGATGACTGTACTGAACTAGTTCATTCTTTTTGGGTCCTCCTGACTGTTTTGTTAAGACTTGGCCCCTTTGGGCGTCTCCCTTTCCCCAGGTGACACCTTCACTGACTGCTCTCCAAAAAAACGCAAAGTGGCTCCTGCCCAGGTAACACCTCCCACCCTGCTTCATGAAACTGTGGGTGTTTGGGACAAGGAAGAAACCAGGAGCAAATGTAGAGAAACAGAAAGGTTTGCTAGTGAATAGATGCCAAAAGGTTTCTTTTGGGGGTTTGGAAATATGTATATTTTTAAAATTTTTAACTGACAGGTCATCGTTGTGTTTATTTATAGGGTAAAATGGGAGAGCTTTGTGCATACTTTACAGAGTCAATCAAGCTAATTAGCATATCCATCAGCTCGTCAATTCACTGACTTCCCAAGTTTTTATTTATTTTGTATTTAATGAGCTATAATCATTGCTCATATTTATGGGAAGACAGTGTGATGCTGTGATACTCTTGTACATGTGTATATACCTAGCACATCAGAGTAGTTTGTGTATCTATTATCCGGAACATTTTATCACCTCTTTAGGATAAAACTATTACAATTTTATTCTTTTAGCAAATTTGAAATACATAATAAATCCAGAATTATTAACAGGCATTACAACGGGCCACTAAAAGTTTTTTTTTATTCTAGCTGAAACTCTGTACCCTTTGATCAACGTCTTCTCTTCCCCACCCCTTCTCCCCAGCCTCTGCGAAGCTTTCTAGTCTCTGCAAATTTTCATTTTTAATAAAAATCCCGACCACCACATTGATGCCTTGTGGGAGTCGGAGTCGATATTAATTCTGAGTTCTTTTCATTTGCAGTGAACTGCTTCTCTCTACCCCCACCTCCAAAGAATGAGAGAAGGGGAGAGCAAGGTGGGGCTGTAGAGTGTCTGCTGGCTTCCCTGCCTGGAGCAGCTTCCACCAAAAGGCTTGGGGATATTGGTGCCCGCCCAGAGCACCGTGATGTCACCCGCAGCTAGCGAACAGCGCAAAGACAGCAGTTACAAACACTACACAGGAAAACCAAAAAACCTGATGGCTCATCAGCAAAAATCTGTGGGAGGCTTTCCCGTGACCGGAAAGTGGGCTGGAACACACAGTCACCGTTTCGCACCCTAAGTTACTTATTCCTGACAAACCCTCTGTCGGAGTAAGAGATCTGAAGGGCCCCAAAATAAAACCTTTGAGTTACATAATGTCCTGGTCTGGCCCTTGGGAGGTTGCGCTGAAAAGCCCCGCATCCAGTTTCCCCACTGTCTATAATAACTTACCAAAATGCCACCAGTGCCAAAACAGAGGAGGGACTATTTGCAACAAAGAGCTCAGGAGACACGGAGAAGCTCTGTAGGAAAAATCAACGCAGGGAGCATGGTGGGCTGTGTGGTTCAAACTCGGCTCGGCCTCTCTTACTGATGGAGAATGTTCCTTATCATCTTTGAATTATATGTAATATTATATGGGTGTATATTGCATATATATAATATGCTATATATTTTCAATATATCCCATATACCCTGTATATCCTGTATATCCAATATATGACACAGGGCTGGGCAGAGTTATAAATGAGAGACCACAATGCAAAATACCTGACATGGTGCCAAGCATAGGACTGCTGTTCAACACATGTCAGTCAGCTTAAAAATTTTTGACATATAATAAAGGAATGTGTTAGTGCAGGGAGATATTAAGTGCTATGTGCCAGGCATGGGTCTAGGCGTAAGAGGTGCCACCCAAAATCACTGGTCTCTACTACAAATGGAAGAGAATATCCATAAGAACTAAATATGTTAAAAAAAATTTTTTAAAAAGAAAGAAAAATTGGGTTGGGCCTGGAGAAATAACTCATTGGTTAACACCATTTGGGGCTCTTGCATAGGACCGACTCCCTTCCCAGCACCCACATGGCAGCTCACAACTGCCTCCCATTTCAATTCCAGAGATCTGATGCCCTCTTCTGGCCTCTATAAGCATTACATGGTGCACTTACATGCAGCCCAAACTCTCATATATATTAAAAATAAAAATGAATAAAGTTTTTTAAGACTATCAATGTCATGTTGAAGAAAATAGAGCAGACTACCTTCAGGTGCTCAGGAAAGACCTTCCCTGAGGAAGGAACACAGTAAGCACAGAATTGAAAGAAAGAAGAGGAAGCCATAGATACACCTACCTGGTGGCACAGTATTCCAGGCCCAGATGGTGCGGTCACAAAAGGAACCCAGCATGGCTTGAGAAGAGTTTGTCCAAGAAAGAGTGGGAGGTGGGGACCAGGAAGGAGGAATCAGGGACCAGCCTACAAGCTGGGGTGCATTGAGGAGACTTGCCAGCTTCCTGGGTGACAATTTCAGCTCTGATGAGGCCAGGGGCCTCTTGGGTCAGCAGTTAGAACTGTCATGAATGTAACCACTGGAATCAAACAGATCTGGGTTTTTGAAGGCTTCACCATCTGCTGCCAGGTTTGGAAAGCTGCTGATCCCTGTGAGCCTCACCTTCCTCATCCATAAATTTGATGGGTTACATGAACAGTGCCTCCCTAAGGGGTATACGCTGTGTAGAAGGCCCAGAACAAGGGCTCACACCTCTGCCAGTGTTATTAAAGGCAACCGTGGCATGCTCTGGGACATTCTTTTGCCTTTCAATAAATGTGCATTAAGCGCTTATATTGTGATGTACATCTCCCTATTTCCTATGCTTGAGCTGGTCACATAGCTAGACTTTTCATGAGATTTACAGACATACAAAATAGCAGTAACTTTTTCACCAGACTGACAGCTCAATTCAGAAGGCAGGAGCTGAGAGAGAAACAAAATATGCCTTTGGATTTCCAACCTGCCTGTCAGAAAGATTATCACTAAAGCTATAGACACACGCCATGGTGACCTCTGCTTCTCACTTATTTTGAAGCTCCATCTTACGTGCTCAGGCTGCAGAGAGACAGAAAGGACAATGGCCAGAGGCCAAGAGGATAAACACAATAAACACAGCAATAGTATGAGACAAGACAAAAATAAAAGCTACAGAAAGGGTTAGAAGAACTTAATGATGGGACCTAGAAATCTATCCACCCCCTTCGTTTATTTGGTTAGAGATGAATTCACAACACAGATGTTTATGTGTGAGCATCTCAGTTAGACGCTATAATGGAAGCTGGGCACACACAGGGGCAGAATGTCATCCTTGCCCTCACAGAGCATTCGATGTGCTGAGAAAACGGGTAAATTCTAGACTGGGATTGCATACCAGACACTAGAGGGCAGTGGCGGAGCATGGATCGGTCACCATCCCGAAGAGCAGGATCCCTGGAGAAATGGGGACCTGTGGTATGGGATGCTTGGTTGAATAGCTTAGGAAGGACCAGCCCACTGATAATGGACGCCCAAAGCGCCCCCTGTGTTGAGTTCACAAAGTACTCAACTGTGCTCAGTGTATAGTATATTTGATCAAACAGGCGAGGGCATGGGTGTTTCCATTCAGGGTGATCTCAGTACAATGAATTTTAGTTCTAAAATAGATTCATGATCTGGAAATTCTCCCTCAGCTGGCATGAGTTTGTTCTTAGTGACATTCAATCTTTAAAGAATTACTGTTTTTATGGAATATAATCATAGTCGTATGGTATATAATATTTTGTTGTGCACAAGTGTTAAACTATTGCTTTGTTGTTTTTTAAATTTTTCTAAAGATTTGTTTATTTTATTATTTTGTATACATGGGTGGTTTTCCAGAAGTCATAGGGTTAGACATTGAACCCAGGTCCTCTGCAAGAGCAGCAAGAGTTCTTAATCACTGAGCCAACTCTCCAGCTCAAAGACTAATTTTTATTTTCTTCTTTAGATGGCTTTCTCTATGTAGCTCAGGCTGTCCTCAGACCCAGAGAGATCCACCTGCCTCTGCCTGCTGAGTGCTGGGGTCAAAGGTAAGTGCCACCACTCCTGTCTTCTTGTGTAAAGTATCTGCTTGCTTACACTTGGCCTTGAGAGTCTTTGAAAGTTATTGCTGGCTTGGGAAGACAGCTCTGTGGGCAACATGCTTACCATGCACAAAGGACACTGAGTTCCAATGTTCAGAACCACTCCCAGCATCCCCCTACTGAGGGATGAGAGGCAGACAGTAGAATCCACAAAGCTCATGCCAGCTAGGCTGGCCTGCAGAGAGGAAACAAGAGAGACCATGTTTCAGACAAGGTGGAAGCCAGGCACTGACACCTGGAGCTGGCCTCTGACCTCCACGAGTATGCCATGGTACATGTGTGCTCTCACACACAACATATACCCACACATATATACACAGAGATGCACACATACGGGGGGGGGGGGGAGAGAGAGAGTTAATGCTATTAACACTTGTGAGGAGCACAAACATAGGTGAGATGATTAAGGTCGCTTAGTTTTATCACTAACAAGTGGCTTGGCTTGCTGTCTGCGTGCTGTAGTAAAAAATGGAATCCACCTCTAGGTGGAGGTATGACCTTTTCTCCAGTTAATCTAACAAGGCAGAAAGGCCCCCTAGGTGGGTGGGTTCCTCTTAGGATAACATACATTTTCTTCCCAGAACTTCTGCCCCACTGGGGGCAGTCCCATGAGTCCTCATGAGGTTCCTGTGGGGCTGCATCCACTCCCATCCCCACCACCCACACCAACTCCCTACAGTAGTCTTGTTTTTCTTCTCTTCTGTCTTTCTCTTTTGGATGCTGTGCTCTCCCTGGTACTTTGGGTTTCCTTACTCTTTCTCTGAAGCTCCCCTCCCACCATGTGGCTGGCCTCCATTCTCTCTCTCTTAAAACAATATGGTTCTTCTTGTTGTTTTCCTTCTTCTTCTCTTCTCCATACTACACCTCTCTCCTCCCGTCTCCAGGCAACTGTGAGATTGACAGTTTACCTGCTCTAGGGTTTTCCTTTTAAACTCTAATAAATTGGGCTCAATCTTCCATTAGAGTGTGTCTGTAAACTCTGTTCCTAACGAGACTAAGAACCTCAATAAGGGTCCCTCACTTTCCTGGTATCATTTGGAGGCTGAGTTGGGATTCCCCAAATTTTCTGGTGACACACCCATTTAGTTTGTTCAAGAATCCAGTGATATTCAACATATTGTCATTCATTACAGCAAGATATTGGAGAGCCTAAACATCCAAGAAGAGGAGAGAGACTGAATAGAAGATGTCACATCCATACACAGAACACTGCAGATGTTAAGAAGAGAAACACAGGGACAGGTGTGGTGGCTCACATCTGATATCCCAGCACACAGGGGACAGAGGTAGGATTGCCAGAGGAATTGCTGCAAGTTCAAGCCTAATCTGGTTTACACAGCAAGTTCCAGCCAGGGCTACATAGTAAGACGCTGTCTAGCAAGCCAAAGGGAGAGTGGTGGCACCATCACCAGATTAATGTGGAAAAGTTTCCAAGACATATTAATGAAAAATATTTGTGTAAACAAGTGTACCTCTGCCTATTGGCTAATGGGAGAAATGCACACAACACAGTAACAGGAGAAGTGTGTAAGGAAGATAGCTGAGTTGTTGAGGTTCAAGAAAGGGGCTTCCCAGTTTTAACCTTGTCATGGTTTGAATATGCTTGGCCCAGAGAGTGCCACCTTGGAGGTATGGCCTTGTCGGAGTAGGTGTGGCCTTGTTGGAAGAAGTATGTCAATGTGGGCATGGGTTTTAAGACCCCCATCCTAGCTGCCTGGACGCCAGTCTTCCAGCTGCCTTGAGATGAAGAGATAGAACTCTAGGCTCCTCCTGCACCAGGCCTGCCTGGACACTGCCATGCTTGCACCTTGATGATGATGGTCTGAACCTCTGAACCTGTAAGCCAGCCCCAATTAAATGTTGTCCTTACAAGAGTTGCCTTGGTCATGGTGTCTGTTCACAGCAGTAAAACCCTAACTAAGATAAACCTTTTTTTTTTTTTTAATATCTTTTGGATTTTGTACTGTTGAATTAGCAAATCTATGATATACATTTTAGCAAAGAAAAATTAAGATTCATCAACAGAAAAGGTTAACACACTCAGGCAAGTGTCAAGTGAAGGGTGTGCTGAGATGGCCTCCTACTCTCCCTAGCTCTGTTGCTTAGAGACTAATCAGAGGTCAGACACCATCAGCCTTAAGAAGGCTCAGAGTTTGTTCATTACTATGTTTCTAAATGTAAAGTCAAAAAACAATTTGAACAGATATTTCTGTATGAGACCAATATTTGATTCATAAGTAAATGAACAGATGTTTAATACTCCTAATCATTAAATAAATTTCAATCAAAATCTGAATGAGACATCTTATATGCAGTTCAACCTTCCTGTATTTTTTTTACTGTTATAAATCATAATGTAGATATCTGATATGCAAAATATAGAATATACAATCCCCAGCCCTGTTGTGTCCCACAGGTTGAGAACGGCTGCCTTAGGATAACTACCCAGAGATATGGTCATGAGGACCATTTAAGTCTATTTTACACAAGTTAGAGTCATTTTGGAAGAGGGAAGCTCAACTGAGAAAATACTCCCACCAGATTGGTCCATGGGCAAGCCTATGTTGCATCCCTTTGATTGAGGACTGTAGTGTGTGAGTGAGTATGGTCTCTGTCAGCTCATATGTTTCAATCCTTGGTCCCTCATTGGTGAAACTGATTGGGAAGAATTATGAGGTGTGGCCTTGTTGGAGGAGGTGTTTAAGGCTTCAGAAACCTCCAGACATCCTCAATGCGTTCCCTGACTCTTGCTTGTAGATCAAGATGGGAGCTCTCAGTTGTTCTTGCAGCTGAGCCTTTGTGCGGCCATCATGGATTCTAACCATCTAAAACCATAAGCTCAATTTAACACTCTACTGTACAACTTGCCTTGGTTACAGCGTGCTGTCACAACAATAGAAAAGTAACGATTACAAAAGGTACCAGGAAGGGGGCTGTTGCTGCAAGAGACCCAACCAATGATGCAGTATTTTTAGAGGAATGTAGAGTATCTGGAGATTTTTAGACCAGGGAAGTTGTTGAATGTCATAGGTGGGGCTTAACAGGCTATCTTAGTAGGAGCTTGAAAGACAGTTCAAAGACAGAGACCATGGAGGCCCAGCTTAAGAAGCAGAACAATATTAGCAACTAAGATACAGACTATTGTGATAATTGGGTAAAAAAATATTTGACTGCTTTCTAATCTTCTCTTAAGAACTTGCCTGGGGATAAATTAAAAGCAATGGACTAATTTCTTTAGCAGAGATTTCAAGACAGTCCAATATTGACTCTGACATGGTTATCTCGTCATCACTTTTATGCAGTTCTACAGTGAAAAATGGGAAGGGGACTGATGCAAAATAGACAGCTTGAAGAGAGAAAGATCATCAGGAAAGTTAATGTTGGAGCCCAGGCTTATGCTGAAAAGAAGGAGGTTGAGGAGAGTCCTGACTGGAACCGCAAGAAAGGGAAGAGTGTCCACAGGGCAAGATCCCACCTGGATAAGATCCCAGCTTGTGAGCTCAAAGGGATTTTCTATTCCTACAAATCATTAACAAGGAAAGCTGCTGCAAAGGTGACTCAGAGGTGCCAGGCTCTATCACAAGCAGGCAGCCGCATTTGGTAGTGTCATCCACATGGCTCTAGCTTTAAAGTCGTGAAGGCTGCACGAGTTAAAGAGGTTGTGGATCACCAGTGAGGCCAGGAGTGGGGGCAGGGGGGTCTTTCTGCATAAAGGCCGTGGTGTGAAGCTGTGAAAGAGAGGCCTGGATTGTGTTGGGGGCTCCAGAGCTGTGGGATACTTGCCAGGGAGAGAGAGCTGCAGACAGAGTGGAAGCCCATAAGAGAGGAGGCTTTAGCAATTAGAAAGGCTGGAAAGGAGAGACTTCTAAGCCCTCTGGCATCAGATATGGGGCTATGGGACTTGGAGTTTGCCCTGCTGGGGTTTGATCTTGCCTTGGTCCAGTATTTCCTCACTATGGCCTGATTCCTTCCCTTTGGAGAGGAATATATATTCTTTCCCGTTGTATGCTTGAAGTATGTCATTTGTTTTTTATTTTTACACGGGGCTATAATTAAGAGATTTCCTCGAATCTGAAGAGATTTTTGAACTTTAGACTTTTAAATTGTGTTAAAACTGTGAGAGACTATGGGGGCTTTTGAAGTTGAACTGAATGCATTTTGCATGATAATATGGTCACAAGTCTATGGGGGGGGGGGTCAGAGAGTGGAATGTAGTGGTTTAAATAACAAAGATCCCCAAAGGCTCACGTGTTTGAACCCTTGGTCCCCAGTGGGAGGGATTAGAAGCTATGGTCTTCTTGGAGAAAATGTGTCACTAGGGTTGGGCACTGACATTTCAAAATACTCATGCTATTCTCAGGGCAATCTGCTCACTGCTGTGCTTTCCTGACGTGATTGTGATTGGTGCTTCACCCTCTAGAATCTTAAGCTAAATAAATTCGTCTTTCTATAAGTTGCCTTGGTCACCATGTCTTATCACAGCCATAGAAAAGCAACTAAGACAATGATTGTAGGAGAAAGGCCCAGCTCATGGTGGCTGGTGCTAGCCCTGGAAGAGTGGTCTTGAGTGTGTTATGGGCCTGGGGTGCTTCAGAGAGTCACCATCCATGAATATATTTTAGGAAAAGAAGAGCTTTATTTAGATACTGTTACCAGGTCGACATCCTAAATTCAGGATTCCCAACGTGTAGCTCCAAATTACATCAGTCAGGAGCTTATAAAGGCAAAATTCACAAGGCTACATGCTTCTTGACTTCTTGCAACCAGGGGCAAGCAAGCTTGTTCACGAAAGTGAAAACACTCAGTTTGTTATCTTACATGAACAACAGTTTCATTAAAATTGTACAAAACCAAGCAGTTATAAAAACAGCCCCCAGTGTTCCTGGAAGCTCTCTGTTCGGAGGAGGTGGAGCTTACAGGTTAGAGGCATTTTTGTTTTATAGATCTCTTAAGCCCAGTAATTTAAACGTAAAACATAATGTTAGTCATCACAAGTGCTACAAGAAAACAGGCTAAACAAGCCACAAGGAGCAATCCTATAAGCAAGTACTCCTCTATGGCCTCTGCCTCCATTCCTGCTTCTTGGTTCCTGTCTTGAGAACCTGCCCGAACTTCCCTGGATGATAGACTACAAGCCATAAGATGAAATAAATCTTATCATACACAAGTTGCTTCTGGTCAGAGTGTTTTATCACAGCAATAAAACCATAACTAAGACAATGGTTAGCAATGGCAAGAATTAAACATTAGTAAGATCTGGAAAACTTTGAATCCTTGAACACTTTCGGTAGAAATTCACAGGAAAATGACCATATGATTCAGGGATTCCTTTTTTGGGTATATTCCCCAGACAATTGAAAGCAGAGTCTGGAAGTGATATATTTATTTCCACGTTCCAAACATGAGTCATAACAGCCAAATGATAGATGCAATTCAATTGTCCGTCAGTGGATTATATTAGCCCCTTCTCTGTTGTTATAACAAAATACCTCTGGTCTGGATAACTTAGAAATAAAATAAATGAATTTGGCTCATGATTCTAGTGGCTGGAAGATCCAAAAAGCATGGATCCAGCACACACACACACACACACACACACCACACATACACACACACACACACTGTGTAACCACTTGAAAGAAAACCAAGCAGATTATAAAATGGGCCAAGCACATGGGATGACATGCCTCTAACAGTTGGATCCTATGTAACTAATCATAAAAAGAAGAATATGACCTTGGAGAAAAAGTATTAATCCCCCTTCAAGATATAATCAGCTCTTAAGGCCCCATTCTTTCTCACCATTGTCACACCAGGGACCAAACTCATAGCACCTGGGAGAATCCATCCAAAACATAGCAATGAATGAATGGATAAAATACATGAAATAGGGGTCTGGGGGGTGGAGAGATGGTTCAGTAGCTAAGAGCTCTGGCTGCTTGCTCTTCCAGAGATCTTGAGTTCAATTCCCAACAACCACATGGTAGCTCACAACCATCTGTAGTGGGATCAGATGCTCTCTTCTGGTGTGTCTGAAGATGGCAACAGTGTACTCATATACATAAAATAAATAAATCTTAAAAAAAAGAAATAAAAATACATAAAATGGAATCTCTTGAAAGGGATGGGGATTCTGGTTCATCCTACAACACGAATGAACCTCCAAGGACATCATGATGAGTGAAGTAACTGACACTGAAGGGTGAACAAAGTGCAATCCCATTTGTGTGAGACATGTATAGTAACCAACTCCACAGAGGTAGAAAGTAAAACAGAACTTGCCAGGCTGCAGTAAGGCACCCTGGGACCTGGTTTTCTTTCTTTTTAAGACAAAGTCTAAGTGTGTAGTTCTGGCTGGCCTGGAACTTACTATGTAGCCCAGATTGGCCTTGAACTAACAAATCCATTTGCCTCTGTCTTCTGAGTTCTGGGAGATAAGGTGTGAACCACCACACCTGGCAAGAAGCCACCCTTCTTAGCCAAAACTCTGTTCCTTGTCTGTAGTAATTTGAAAAGAAAACTGCACTGTTGAATAATGCCTTTGAAGAAATGAAAGTGAAGAGTCACCAGGACACCAGAGCATTGCTTGCACATGGCTTATGAAACACATAACAAGATGATTTCAACTTTATAAAATAAAACCTGAGGGATATTTACAGCATGCTTCTCCCATGCACAGCTCAAGTACCTCAAAATTTATGTGATGTAGAGATCAGAAAAGCATCCTCATGTGATAGATATGGAAAACATGTTCTAAAAAAAAAATTGAAATGACAGATCTCTGTAGGGTTGTCAACTTGAGGCTTATCAAGCCACCTCCCACAGGAGTCATCTTACTTAATTCTTTGTCAACAACTTGCTTAAGTGGATTTTATAAATGATTCAAAATATGTCTGAGTGGCTGGAACGAGAAGTGGAAACGGTTTTTGAAAACAGCCTTGACAGCTCTACCCGCTGACATCACCAAGGCAAAGATGCTGAGCACTCCCATGGTGCTAGGTCTTTTCCTCACAAGGAGGGGACAGGAGGCAGAGCTCAAGCCCGAGTCTGGTTGCTTCTCAGAAACTGCTATTCATTCAAAGATGTTAGAATGTTGAACTCAAGAGAAAGAGAAAGAGAAAGAGAAAGAGAAAAAGAAAGAGAAAGAGAAAGAGAAAAAGAATGAAACACACACCAGAGTCTGTCACTAGGGGAGCAAATAAATACATTTTGCTATGTTATAAAAGAACATGTACAGCAATAAGGGATAATACCATTAACTGGGCACTTAAAAAAACCTATAATATATGTAATTTGGTGTATAAATATACATACATAGTTTAAATAAAAATCTCCAATCTGAGCTAACAATGTTCCTTTTAATAGCCATAGACCATCTAACAAAACCCCCAACAGCTGGCGTGAGACAGCTTTTGAGTTGTTGGTCAGGGTTGTCCAAGAGACTCTTAAAACATTATAGGCTGTTGCTCTGCTCTTGGTTGCTTCTCAGAGGTGGACACAAGTCTTTATTGCTGAAGACACCATGTACTTGACACAAGGCCATGAAGCTCCTGAGCTGAAACTTACCCGAAAGTCTCCTCTATTCAAGCTTCCAGAGGAGGGAACCAACACAGTCCCACCCAGCTACAATGCCTATGAACCACAAAACAACCAGCATGGCACGATAACCTTAGTGGTGCTGTAGTGGCATGCACACCTTGGCGGTAACCAACAGATCTCTAATTGGACTTAATTCCCTCTCAACAAGAAGGAAATCGTGCCTGGTACTGGAAACCTAGTCCCAAGGGTTACTGATGTTATAGATCTTGGAAAAGAACCTGCAACCGCCACTTCATTAAACCAGCATAATCTCTAACTACACTTTAAAGTTTTGTCCTTATACCCACAGATAAGTTTAGTCCTCACCCTTCAAGGAAACTTCCCTTTGCAATAGACAGTGACCACTGCATAAAACCACAACCAGTCCGAGTGCAGAGCTATGGAGCGCCGTCCCAGTGGGTACCACTACAGCACACTCCCATACTTAAGGCTCAGGGAACATTGTGGGAAGGGGGGCAGAAAGATTGTAAGAACCAGAGGAACAGGCAATTTGCTATGTGATTGTTTCCTAGGAATGTTAGATGACACCCCCCAAAAAATCTCACCAAGATGACTTCCTAAACAAGAGCTGAACAAGGATGACACCATGCTAACCCAAATGGATTGGGGGAAGCTCACAATCCTGCACAAAGAACTACAGGCAGCCAGGGAATGCCGAGAGTGGGAGAATTTATCTACCTACCAATTGGTTAATCGATACTACAGTGTGAGTCTAAAACATATATACAAGTAACTTTACATAGACTGAGCAGGCTATACTTACATTTTAGGAATATAAACACACACATGTATAGGTAATAACAGTTAACAAAAAAGAGCCCATAAATTTGAAAGAGAGCAAGAAGGGTTTGAAAAATGGGGAAAGGGAAGGGGAAAATGATACAGCTATGTTATATCACCCAAAATCATTCAAAACCATAAACAACAAAACAACAACAACAACACATACACATGGACATACACACACAATTTAGAGGGAGGAATTGTTTATTTGGGATCCCAGTTTCAGGGTTTCCAATCTGCAGTTAGGTGACATTAATTTGAGCCTAAGATGAGGTGGAATATCATGGCTGCAGAGTATATGGAGAAGGAGTTTGTTTACCTCAGAACATATAGGAAGCGGGGGTGAGGGGGCTTCTTCCAAGACTGAAGCAAGCTCTTAAATGTGAGCCCCTGTGAAATCAGAAACAAGCTACAGACTTCAGTTCACAATTATACTAAACAGACATTCTCACTCAAGAGCTGAGGAATGGGGCCTAGCAAGGATGGTCAGACCAAAGCAAGACCTAAACCTGGCAGGGAAACAGAAACATCAAATCCTGAAGCTCCATGTCTGGCATCAAGGACTCACGATGGAAACATCTGGGCTTCACTAGCCTTGGGTAGCCTTGCTTCTCTATCCCGGCCACTTGTAGCATGTATTGCTTCTCTAGTTTGTCAGCTCCATTTCATGCCTGAAGCTTTCCTTGGTGGATATCCTACTGTCTTCAACATCCTGGGAGCTCCATTTCAATTTATTCTTCATCTTGCCAGTATCATGCAATGACCTTTCGGGGCCTTCTTGTGGGGAATATGGCCCTGCCAATCATTGCCCTGCCTCAG
>CM052700.1:101112814-101146625 GCA_028551405.1 Uromys caudimaculatus
TGAGACCTGAGTCAGGTAAAGCGATGCTTCTCGGCTTCAATGACAGATGATACTTGGTCCCATTCCCTAGGGATTTCGGTTTAATCAGGCTGAGCTGACAACTTGAAGATGACCTGCTGATGTCACTGATCCCAGCTCTTTAAATGCTTCCTCCCCTTCCTCAACAGCTCTCAACGTCAGCTGTAGAGTCAAATCCCCTGGGGAACCGCCAAGAATGCCAGTGTTCCAGCACTCCAGTCGAAAATGGTTATACCTGGGCGGGAGAGATTATACCTGGGCGGGAGAGGTGCTTCTGTGGTTAAGAGCACTGACTGCTCTGGTAGGGAACCCTGGTCCAACTTGGGATCCCAGGGAGTGGCTCACAACTTCGAAACTCCAGTTCTAGATCTGATGCCTTTTCTAGCCTCTGAGGGCACCCAGAACACACATGTTGCACAGATATACATGCAAACAAAACAAACCTATTCATATGGGCATTTAAGTGGTGAAAGGAAACCCTTGTCCCTTTTTCTTCAACTGAAGTCTCATGGCATTTGTTAGTGAGCCTCTTGGTGTTTACTCCAATTCAACAGCAATAAAAAGAAAGACCGCACGGTGATCGCCAACTACGTACATAGGCCGGTGCTTTTATCTTCTGTGTTTGTACACCTAGCAAGACCGGTTTTTGATAGAAGCTATAAACTAACAGTCCTATTTCCCACTTTCTATTATGTAAGATTAGTGCTACTGCTCAGAACTGTGCCCCTTCATATGTGTAACTGCATCAGCAGAAACACCACAGGACGGGAGGCAAATTAGGGGGTAAACATAAACACTATGAAGTTTTCCTCAAAATTCACAACAGACTTGCCAGTGGTTTCCCCAACTTTAGAGTCAGAGATCTTATCAGAATCCTGCTGCATGCATGCTCTAAGTGTCGGTTACTGAGGCTAGCTTCAGACTTTTCTGAATAACAATTCTTATGTGTGGTCCTGAACTCTGTATTTTCAATAAGCACTAATGCATTCTGAAATTGGAAACGTCTGTCTTTGAAAAGAGAATAGAAGCAAGAACTATGTCGAAAAGACCGCCTTTTATCAGTTAAATTCAATATTTAATGAGCACCTTAAGCTGGCAAAATGCCAGCACAAGACACTGTGTGCTTGGTGCCTCCACAAAAAATCACAACGTAAAGCAATACACTTACTGTGCTAGTCTTTTCTACAAGAAGTAGTAAGACTGTTAGCATTCTGTCTAAACTCCACCCCACAGTTACCTGGCAACGGCCAGGTATGTTCCTCCCCACCGTTGCCTGGCAACAGCCAGGTGGGCCTGGCCCACTATAAACGGGTCTGCTTGCCCCTCCTCTCTCTCTTATCGCTTTTCTCTTGCCTCTCTCTTACAGCTCTTATCTCTTACCTCTCCCCATTCTCTTTCCCCCCCCCCCCCCAACGTGGTCATGACCGGCCTCCACCTCTCTACTTCTCTACTCTCTTCCTCTCTCTGCCTTTTCCCTGCCTACCCTCTTAACTCCCCTCCCCATGCCCTAAATAAACTCTATTTCTATGCTATACCTTCCGCGCGGGGTCCGGTCCCTCTGGGGAAGGGATGCCTGGGCTTGGGCCTGCACACCCTTCCCCCACACCTTCCTCCCCATAACCCCATATAACATATATATATATATACATATATATTTATATTTATATTTATAAAAACATCAAAAACAGGTCTATCTTCCCGTATGATGAGAGTGGAATACTAAGCCGATAGGCAGTTTAAGCCAAGGCTCAACCTCAAAACTTCTGGGTTCGCTGTTTTCCTATAAGTCAGTTTAAATTTTACAGACATTTCAACATTCGCTCAGTTTCAGGTGAGCTGTTTCAGATGCTAGAATACTCTAATGAGTGAGTAGTCACAGGCCTAGAGCACGCAGGCTATTTCGTTGAATCCCATTCCAACCTTTATGGTACTGAAAACGAGCAGCATTGGGACTTCATTTCCCAAAAGGCATTGCGGAATCGGATCACGCGAGGCTTCGGGAAAACTTGCCTGTTTTATCACGCCTGCCATAAAGGCGTGCGGTCTGCTGGGACATGTAGTTTGAACAGCTCTTGGACGCCCCCTCAAATGAATGGGACCGGGTATGACTGAGAACTACAACTCCTGGTCTGGCCGCTTCGGGGCACCGGCGGAGGAAGAGTTGATCAGGACGGCTCTCAGGGAGGGAACCGCTGGCGGTGGCGATGTTGCGCGCGAGTTTTCTAGGGTAGCGATCTGAAAGGGCGCTTTTTCTGCGCGCTGGCTCCCCGTGCCCAGCACCGGCCATGCGCCCGGCCTTCGCGGTGGGCCTGGTGTTCGCAGGCTGCTGCAGTAATGTGATCTTCCTAGAGCTGCTGGCCCGGTGAGTGACCCTCTCAGGCCGCGCCCGGGTTCTCGAGGCTGGTCCTGGGCTGCTCGCCCTAGCCACCACCCTACTCTGCTGCACGGGATACCCACGCAGTCATCTACTCTGCAGCCTTTGCACTCCTCCATTCGTTAGCATCCAGGTGACAGGAACATCCAGGGTGCTGATGTCGGCATCTCCATGCCACACTTTGGGAGTTTGAAACCTGGAGACTTTCTCACGTGACTGATCCTAGGTCTCAAAGAGCACCCTCTCCAACCACTGCTCATCCAACGCTAGCATCTTTCGCTGTCCAGTTAATGACACGTCTATCTGGAGCAAAACTTTCTCACAGTCCTGTTTTGTACACGTTGCAAAGAAAGTTTCGTTTGTGTGTGTTGACATGTTTTGCAAAGTATGTTTTTATTGGTCGTAGAGATAGATGGTTGTGAGCCCTTGGCTTAGGCTCATATGTGAGTGATGTGGTGCAGATAACTACTGAACTGTCACCCACCATGGTCATTTAGCACATTTACAGTCTTTAGTTGAGAAGTGTGCACTTTGAAGTTTAGATTGGGAACAGGGTTGGCTTTGTGGTGGTGTCTATGTTGGGTAATAATGTGCAAAGTTCAGTAGGCAGAAGTTAGAAAAGAGACAGGAAGTGAACTGATAATCCGATTAGGACTAAACAACTCCAGTTAATAATTTCAGGTTTGGCTCCTCTGGCAGTATAGCCTTGCCCAGTTACTTAGCTTCTCTGGGTCTCCTTTTTCAGGTAGTTCAATACTATCTCAGTTCAGAGTCACTAGCTACATGTTTCTGAATCTATATACTGTGTCAGTCGACTATCTAAACAACCCTGTGACCACGAGTTACATTGTTTTGCTGAAGTGAAACAGATGCAAAGTTGGGCATCTTTTCACTATTTGTAGGTGGCAGAGCAAGAAATGGGGTCGAAGATGTCTGTCTAAGCTCCTAGTCCAGTTACATTTCCAGATTCCTTTCATTTTTGAACTCGAGTTTTGAACATAGGTTGGTAGAAATTTCTTGTATTTGATACTGTTGGTTTATGTCCTTTTGAAGTAAGCAGTCTATTTGTTGTCAGCTCTGTATTGTTTGCTGTTAGAGTGCTTACCATTTTATTGTACAGAGCGTTGATGAAGATTGATTGTCTTGGGAGTGGATAGGGATATGAAAATGAAAATACACTTCAAAGGAAGGAGACTTTGGAATTCGATATATTTAATATATTTTTAAATAAGAAGGTGATATATTCAGGTCAGCTATAGAAACAAAGTCAGATAACTGCATTGAATATGTCACTAAATTATGTGAAACCTGTGTGTTCTAGCTTCTGAGCTCTCGTTAAAGCACTTTTTTCAACCATCAGAGGGGTGGGTGATAGCTCCTTCATTCCCAGTTTGTTTCAGTACAGGCATACATTGTATTTTGTGATGGTCCAGAAAAGTTCCATATGCATCCAGAAATGGATACATTTCTCTTTATGAAGTCTTTTCATTCTTTATAGGAATTTTTATTTAGAATTTTATTAGGATCAATTTGTAAATGAATCCAAATTCCTTATTTAACCATTTTTGTATATCTGCATTTTTGTGCACAACTGAGGTTTTTTCTTAAGAGGTAAGAAAGTGGGCTTATTAATGCAGTGTACATTAGACTGATAGCAATGTATGCCTGATTTGCCTAAGTAAACTCTGACTCACACTGTAGAGCCTTGAAATCTGACCTGATTAGGCCAGAGAGTCTTTAAAGTTCTTTCTAGATATGATCTTGAAATTTGTGGCTTTAATCTTGAGGAATTACCATAGAAAGCTCATTAAAGAGCAGCAGCTGTGCTTTTTAAATGGCTTCCTTGGAACTCTTAGGTGTCACTCTAAATGCAAAGGCTGAAAGTCTTGTTGAAAGAAGGGAGTGCTGAGCCATTTTCCCCCAATTGAAAAACAGATTCAGTTTCTTCTTGCTGACTTTTATAGACCTATAATTGGTGCCAGTGATAAAGTACAAACCGTGTGCACTGCATAAGCAGCTACACAGTGATAACTGAGATCTTCTCTTCTTAAGGTGCTTATGCTCAACCTTGAAAGCATGATATATATGCTTTATACACACAACACACACAGAGCTAATGAAGCAGGTAAGGTATTATATGTCTTTTTTTTCTTTCTTTCTCTCTCTTTTGTTTTTTTTTTCGAGACAGGGTTTCTCTGTGTAACCCTGGCTGTCCTGGAACTCACTCTGTAGACCAGGCTGGCCTTGAATTCAGAAATCCACCTGCCTCTGCCTCCTCAGTGCTGGGATTAAAGGCATGCGCCACCTCCGCCCGGTGGTATTGTATGTCTTAACATCAAGATAACAATCTGAAAGATTTTTCCCTTTAAAATGATGTTGAATTAAATAAGAAAGTTTTATGTCTGGGAAAGAAAGAAAGGAGGTGTAAATGTCTGCCTAAGTCATTCCCTTCAAAGTTGCTGTTGTTTTCTTTTTTAATTGAAATTTGGGTTTTTGCCAAAGAAAATCCCAAGTAAGAGAATGTGTCTACAGTTAATGGTTATAAGTCTTAAATAAAGTTTAAGAGAAGGAAAGATTCTGGGAAAACATTTCAAGTTTTTATTTTGAAGCTTTAAAGTGAATTATTCCAGTTAAAAGAACCCTTCCTTTGAGCTGTGCCAGCAGTGTGTCCCTAAAATGCTTTCTGTGTTAGCTTAAAGGGGTGGTGAATGTCGGATCCTGGGAATGCATCATACATATCCTATGGAAAGACAAAAGGTAGATGAGTTATCAGAGGACCCAATGGGAGGGAAAACAGGATCGTGATTCCTGGTGAGGCTTCTGGGGCACCCTGAAATTAGATGGTGGTCATGGTTGCACATGTAAAGCCTGGTAATAGCTGTGAGGTACCAACCCTAGTCATTTGCCGTGAAGTTCGACCTAACACAGTACATGTGACCTCCATGTCCTTAGCCATGAGACTGGATAAGTAAAGGAAGATAGCGAAGATCGTGTGAAGGATACAACTGTAAACCTTTTAAACTTTCAAAATCTTTTGCACAAATGCTAATGTGCCGGAGCACATTTGCTCAAAGCGAGGCCTTCCCGCCTCCACAGCTTCCCTTGGCTTGCTTGAGTGAAGGCCAGACTCTGTCCCAAGTGGCTCCTACACACTGAGAGGTCTTCAAAATAGCGACAGCTGTCTTTTCTCTGCCTCCCTTTTCCTGTGTGTGTGTGTGTGTGTGTGTGTGTGTGTGTGTGTGTGTGTGTGTGTATGTGTGTGTTCGCACAGATGAAAGGGACACAGTCCACCCTCAGAACGTTTCACGATGGCACTGTGTTCACGCTGCCTGTAGTTCATGCTTGGCTCCCAAGTGCTGCTTTTTCTCCAGGGCAGAGATCCAGGTCATGCCCACTGGAGCTCTTTCTCACTGTGCAGAGTAGCTTCCCAGTAAGTGCTCTGTAAAGACTTTGGCCCAAGCTTTGAGTAGAAAATGGAAGGAAAGCCAGAGTAGTGTTGATACTCCAGTGTGGTGCTTGGCACTTGATGCATATTTTTTTATTGAATTCTCATGGCAACAATATATAGTTTTCATTTTATAAAGAAAAAAGATGTCCAGTGTGATTGTTTAAAAGGGCAACTATTGGGCTGAGGAGAAGGCTCATGGTTAAAGTGCTTGTTGTACAAGAGTGGGGGCTGGAGTACAGATCCCCAGAACTCACATCAAGTGCCTGTCATTCCAGCCTGGAAGCCTGGAAAGGCAGACAGGTGATCCCAGAGCAAACTGGCTCTCTCGGTGAGTTCTGGTCTCGATTGAGCGATCCTGCCTCAGCAAATGAGGTCAAAGGACCATTAAGGATGATTTGGACATCAACCTTGGCACCTCAGGCTTACACATGTACATGTCCACAAGTGTACTCCTACACATGCAAACATCCATATGCACACATGAACACACAATACACACACACACACACACACACACACACACACACACACACACACACACGGGAAAAGGAGGACAGAGAAAAGACAGAAGTCACTATTTTGAAGACCTCTCAGTGTGTAGGAGCCTAGGCTGGCCATCTTCCTGGTTATAGTTGCCTTTCTAGTATGTGGCAGAGACTGTGTTAAGTGCTTTTCTGAGATCTGTTCATCTGTGCAACAGTAAACCAGAGAGATAAGCACTCTCTTGTTCTCATTTTAAAGAAAATGGGATTTAGAAGTTTACTAACTTCCACATCACACAGTAAGTGACAAAGGTGCTCTTGAATGTCAGCAGGAAACATGGAGCACCATGGTTCTCAGCTGTGTGCACAAGTACAGGCACACCTTTTCCCCATTAGGTTCCAGTGGGGGAACCCTTGGAAGTCTAGATTCCCAGGGTCCCACTCAGGATGGTGAAATTCAGTTCTGGGAAGGTGAACCTCTCCAGGAACATGGGCTTCACATGGGCTTCACATGGGCATCACATGGCTTCACATGGGTGTCACATGGGCATCACATGAGCTTCATATGGCTTCACAAGGGCATCACATGGCTTCACATGGGCTTCACATGGCTTCACATGGGCATCACTTGGGCTTCACATGGGCATCACATGGCTTCACATGGGTATCACATGGGCGTCACATGAGCTTCATATGGCTTCACAAGGGCATCACATGGCTTCACATGGGCTTCACATGGCTTCACATGGGCTTCACATGGGCATCACATGGCTTCTTCCTTCCTTTGTTCGCTTGCTCACTCACTCAGTCACTCAGTCACTCACTCACAGTACTGGAGACTGAACTCAGTGCTTCCTCCACACTAAGTATTCGGCAGTGCCACTGAGCTATATCCCTAGCCCCTTTCCTTTTTTTCCTTATAATTTTGAGAAAAATACCGCCTCACTCACCCACAGTGCTAGGCTTACATGCTTGCACTGCCATGCTCAGCCTGACCCATGGGTTCCTGAAGATCAGCCAGTGCAGAACTGGCTAGCACTGTGCTGGGAACCGTCTAGAGTTAAATGTCTGATCTCTTGTATTGATTAATGGTTTTAATTAGATTCTTGAATGAGATGAATGCCTTGCATAATCACTTATGGATTCCTACAAAGTTTAGCCTTGTCTCTTGAACGGAGTAACTCTGAGAGACAAATTGTTGAACTGTGTGTAAAGCAGTGGGTTTCAAGAAACCTTCATGGGCAGCAGAGCTTTAAGTGCAGCACTGTGTCTGTTTCAGATGGCAAGCCTAGCTCCGGTAGAATGGTGTATTCCTTGCCTGTTACTGTGCATGAGGGGTGCGGTTATGGGTTTGTACTGGGGATATAGCTCAGTGGCAGAGTGCTTGTCTAGTGTGCTGGCTAGTTTTATGTTAACTTGACACAAGCTAGAGTTATTGGAAAAGAGGAAGCCTCAATTGAGAAAATGCTCTCGTAATATTGGACTGTAGACAAACCTGTAGTGCATTTTCTTAATTAGTGATTGATGGGGGAGGGCCCTGTGCATTGTGGATGGTGCTATTCCTGGGCTGGTGGTCATGGGTTCTATAAGGAAGCAGGCTGAGCTAGTCTGGGGGCCAAGCCAGTAAGCAACACCCATCCGTGGCTTCTGCATCAGTTCCTGCCCCCAGGTTCCTGCTCTGTTTGAGTTCCTGCCCTGACTTCCTTTAGTAACAAACAGTGATGTGGATATGTAAGCCCCAATAGACCTTTTCTTTCCAAGTTGCTTTGGTCATGGTGTTTCATCATGGCAATAGTAGCCCTAACTAGGACCCCTAGCATGTTCAAGGCCCCAGTGCTGAATTTGTATGTCTTGCCATTAGTGTTCAGTATTCATAGCACCAGTAGAGAATGGAGTTGACTTTAGTAGATAGCACTGTGTTGATGTATAACCACTTTCATAAGCCTCTGTTCAGTTGTGTCAGGTGGGTGTCTTGGGTTAAGATGAAGACAGACTCTAAAGCTGGTTAATACTGGTCTTAGGGGGTATTTCAGAATGTCTCAAGAGGGATGTCAGAAATAACTTCCTGACTTGTGTTCACACTATGGAATGTGGTCCTAATAGTCACCGTGGGAGACTCCTGGCTCTTCCCTACAGGACTGAAAAGGACCTGTTGAATCCCAGGGATATCTCTTGACTGTCTAATGTATCGACTCCCCACGATAAGGGTTATGGAGAACTGCCATGTGCTACAGCAGGGTTTCTAAGTCATTTTTAGTTTATTGTCCCAGCCCCAGAACCCAGTTTTGATAGTTTTTCTTAATCACCCAAACATAGATACAGAGTTATATTGATTTATGTACAGACACGTATCTGTGCCCTCTTTAAATAGCAAGTCTCTTTCCCATCCCAAGAACTATTTTTCACTCTTTTGGGATAGTCTGAAGCCACACCCTGTCACCACCTGGCCAGTGTGATCCATGGGACGTGAGAGCCAAGGTGAGGAAGGACAGTGGGCTGCAGAAATCTATCTACTTCATTGGTGTTGTAAATATAACAGGTTGTAGTGCCCTTTATCTGAGTCTGGGCCTCACTATTTTCTCTCTCTTATTCACTGTGCAGGACACATCCAGGATGCGGGAACATTGTCACGTTTGCGCAGTTCTTATTTATTGCTGTGGAAGGCTTCCTTTTTGAAGCTGACTTGGGAAGGAAGCCACCAGCTATCCCAATAAGGTATGGTCTTGTTGAGTCCTTTTGAAACCTAAAAAGTGTACCCCTACAAGTATGAGCTGCATGCTTCTCAAGCTTGGGTAACAATGGAGACGTGAGTTTCATGAATTACATTGTTACATTCCTGAAAACTATTTTTAGAATAAAATTCCTGCCCACTAGATTTAAATAGCTGCCATGGAGATAAGTGTATATGTGTATAATATGGGGTCAGAATGACTAGGGTGACCACAATAGTTATGTATTCATCCTTTGTGTTGATGGAATTATTGATTATGCTAAGAGTGGTATTGTCAAGCATCTTGAAAATAATTGGCTTTTGGAAATAAAGAAGCAATAAGTATACAGCATGGCAAGTCACTAAATGTCACTGAATCATTTGCTCACCAATGGGTAATTTTATGTTGTGTGATTTTCACTTCAATTAAAAGAAAATGATTGGCAAGCTAAGAAAACATTGTTAATGCCAGACCTCCATCTATCAGTCCAGGTGTCTCCACAGGCCAAATGCGATTGTTCTCCTGTCGGTTTTACTTTCCTTGGGGTTTAGTATCCTCGTAAACTGTCTGTTCCTGCAGGCTAGCGTTTACATCACAGTGGGAATCTGATCATTTTTTTTTTTCCGGGGGTGGGGTATGGTGGTGGTGGTGTCTTTGATCCCCTCACCTGCTTTCTTGGAGCAGGGTATTTGGTGGTAAAGTGATGTATATAATAGCACCCCTGCTGGTTAAACTGCCCCCTCCTACCATTTCAGCCTCTACCTGGACAGGGTCCTCTCACTGTGTAACCGCGGCTGGCCTGGACCATGCTAGCCTTACACTCACAGAGATCCACCTGCCCCTCCTCCTGAGTGCTGGACCACCATGTCCAGCCCGCCTCTACCATGTCATCATTGCATCCTGTCCCTCTTGCTGCCATTAAGTCCCCCGTGGTCTCGTCTTAATTAGCATCTCCCCTTATAGTGAGTATTTTGTTTTGCTTAGGTCTTTCATCTCCACAGTGTCTAGGCTGTGCTGTATAAGTAGCCCCATGGAAGAATTAAATTAATTATCCTGAAAGACCTTGATAACACTATTTCCCAGTGGCATCTCATCATGAGGGCATTTGGCAAGCAGCCTTGTAAACTGAGTAACAGATGTGACTTAGAGGTGGTGAGGAGGCCAGCACTATCGGTCTTGCATGCCTGTTGCATTCTTCTCTATGTTAGTTGTTGAGTTCCTCAGACTGGTGACACAGCCTGGGCTGTGTTTACCCACTGGGCTGTCTGTCCAGCTGCTTATCTAACCAGCAACAAAAGAGAAAGGAATGTGAGGCTCAGGCTAGTTTTATTCTTCAGACGTGCAGATACGAAACTGCTGAGAAATCTGCCCGGAGTGAATGTTTTGTGAACAATACAGAACCATTGTTTACTTTTGCTCTAGATTGTCTAGGCGTTTATCTAAAGTTTTAAAAATATTTTTGAATGAATCGTGAAATTGCTGATATTTAATCCCTTGACCTACAAGAACATGACAAGGTGATAAAACCATATTGAAAGATATCTTGACTACTTCCTAGGTGAAGATGAAGACATACAAATATAAAATGTTTTCCTCTATTTACTTGACCTTACTTACTCAGAGTATCCATTTACTTATTATATATTCCTTTCCCTTCTAAGTCATGACTATAGGATTTTTCAGATAGAGTCTCTTTAGTTAGTCTCAGACTTGAGGTGGAGCTGAGCATAGCCTTGAACTCCTGATCCTCCTGTTTCCCGACTTTATGTGGCATTAGCGATGCAACCCAGGGCCTCATCCATACTAAACAAGCTATTCTTGCCAATGGAGCTTCATCTCTAACCCCTAGGATTTTTATTTTCCTTAATTTTTAATATTAAGACCTATGAATTCTGAAATGACAAAGACTTTGGCCAGGCAGTGGTGGCACACACCTTTAATCCCTACATTTAGGAGGCAGAGATAGGCAGATCTGACAGTTAAAAGCCACCGTGGTCTACAGAGCCACCCAGAGCTACACAGAGACCTTGTCTTATAAAATAAAATAAAATAAAATAAAATAAAATAAAATAAAATAAAATAAAATAAAACAAAACACTCTGATTTGAAGTATAAATTCTATTCAAATCAAGGGGTAGCTTCTTTATTTTAAAGCCTCCTGGCTCAGCCTGTAGAATAATTGTCACAGTGGCTAGGCTGAACATAATCTTGACTTAGCAAATCTTTGGGGTCTATTCTTTTCAAAATTAAGAAAAAATATATTATGTACATATCTGTATAGGATATATTTAAGGCAGTCATTCTCCAGAGGCCTATGAAATATATCTACAAAAAAATAAAATATTAAAAAGGATTATCTGTTCACTTAAACTCTCTTGCTATTGGTTAGGCAGCCTAACTCTAAGCTCTAAGCTCTACTTGAAGAATATTCCTTAAACATATTGAATAATTCAGACTTTCCCCATGCTAGTCTGACTTTGTCAAGTATTTGTATATGTACTACATATTTGGCTTTATGTGATAATGGTTCTCTGTACTCCAAATGTCTTATAAACCAAATATGTATGTATGTATGTATATACATTTTTTTCCTTCTATATCAGAGGTTCTTGTAAAAGTGGACATGTGTGATGTTGTTCTGTCATTGCAGGTACTATGCCATCATGGTGACCATGTTCTTCACCGTCAGCGTGGTGAACAACTATGCACTGAACCTGAACATCGCCATGCCGCTGCATATGATATTCAGATCAGTAAGTGCTGCCTGCTCACAGTGTGTGAATAAGGATGGATGGCTTTCATCTGCAGTGTAAGGCAGAAAGAGACCTGGGAAAGTAGAAAGCAAATGCCTTACTTTTATTTATCTCAGGGTTAATATATGACTTTAATAATATTTTTAATCAAATTAAAAATTCTGTGGGAAATAGATTTACTTTCTCTTTTCTTCCTCTGGCTGCTTTTGAGCTCATACTTACAACCGAAGGGTTTTTTGTTGTTGTTGTTGTTTTGTTTTTCCCTCACTCTCTGCCTTGCAGTGTTTTGCTTTGCCTGGCTTGGAACTCTGCATCCTCCTGCCTCAGCGTCCTCAGTGCTGGGACTACGGGCCCGTCCTCCCACACCAGGCAGCAGGACAATTGTTGATGAGTGTCTCTCTCAGTATGGTAACCCATTTCTCATCATGATGAGCTGTCTCTGTGGCTGGCGTATAAATAAGAGCAGAGTGTTCCCGGCAGAGCAGGGGAGTCGGCAGGGACACGCAGGCGGAGTTGCCGCAGTCTGTCTTGTGCCTAGACTTCTGTAGGATTAAGTGTCCCATTCCTACCGGGAATCGCATGAAATAATTACAGTGACTGAGGTGACCTGACCTTCAAAACATTGACACATGCCACTTGGTTGATTGACACCTTTCTAGAGGAGAAGGAGATCCCAGAATGCCTTTCTTTATTAAGAATGGAGGTGGGGAAAAGCTCACTAGAAGTTTTATACAGTAGATACTTGGAAAATTTGACAGAAGTAGGTCTAAGATATTCCCTAGCTCTATTAGTCACAGCTTGTGTTATGACTTTAGTGAGAACTGACCAAATTTCACACTTTTTTTTTTTTTTTTGGTTTTTCGAGACAGGGTTTCTCTGTATAGCCTTGGCTGTCCTGGAACTCACTTTGTAGACCAGGCTGGCCTCGAACTCAGAAATCCACCTGTCTCTGCCTCCCAAGTGCTGGGATTAAAGGCGTGTGCCACCACTGCCCGGCTACACACTTTTTTTAAAAAGAAGATTTATTTATTTTATGTTTATGAGTGCTCTATCTGCATGTACACCTGCATGCTAGAAGAGGGCATTGGATCCCATTACAGATGATTGTGATCACAGGCCATGTGGTTGCTAGGAATTGAACTCAGGACCTCTGGAAGAGCAGCCAGTGCGTTTAACCACTGAGCCATCTCTTCAGCCCCGAGCGTTGATGATTTTTATTCATATTGTATCTTGCAATGATTTTCTTATTTCACAGGACATATTTTTATTTTATTTTGTTTAGTGACTGTTCATCCTTCAGCCCACGTTTTCCTTTGTCCGTTTTCCTACCCGCCATGAATCATGATGGTCTCTTCCCCACTGCACTGAAACTGATACCCTTGTCTTCTTTTACAGGGCTCTCTGATTGCCAACATGATTCTAGGAATTATCATTTTGAAGAAAAGGTAACAGCACACCTTCATGTCCTCATGTGGAAGTGACATTCCAGGCTACCTCTGTGCACTGCTCACCTTCCCTCTTCCCCGAGTGGTGATAGGACTCTTCTTGGCCATCAGCCTTTTCCTGGGTTCTTTCTCTAAGGATCATGGGTAATAATGACTTTCCAAAGGCAACTGACCAGTCAGAGGCTCTCACTGTGGCTTTCTGTGGGGCCAGAGAGCTCTTGTTATCACTGGATCTTCAGTGCTTTGCCAACTAAAATTAGTCGACACAGAACTTCCCTGAGCAATATGGTCACCATTAGCCACGTGTGACTCTACATGTGAAGCTAAAATTATCTCAGCGAAATAATTGCAAGTTGCATTTTAAACGCCAAGCAGCCCTGCATGGCAAGTGGCAACCATATTGGAGAATATGGATATGGGGCATTCCCAGGGGTGTATGGCAGGTCTGTGGGCAGCTATTCTGGAAAGAGCTTTGTTGACTGTTTATTTTTATTCTTGTCATTCCTGGGGCTAGATCCCAGGGCCTCACACACGCTGCAGACACTCTTACCGTTAGCCTGCATATTCACCACACATAAGATGCTCATGAGTGTAGTGAACTAGAGAATAACTTTATGTGCTAAGAGAATTCCCAGTAAAGTCCCAGATAGACATGAAGAAGGAGCAGAAGGTTTGCGGTGTGGTAGGACTCGGGTGGGAAGTGGCAGAAACAGCCTAGGATGGGTTTTCAAAGTACCCACCTCGAGCCTCAGCCCTCACTGCCAGAGAGAAGGGATGTTATGGAGAGACAGTAGAGAGTCTACAAGATTTCTTACAGCAAGGTCACCTTCGCTGTTAAAACCAAAACTGTGCAAGTGATGCCATGTTTTCAGTTGTCCAGTTCCTAGTCTCTTGGTATTAGGGTTCTCTAGGCTGGGGAAGAATCTGCCCATTCAGAGAGAAAATAAAGGGGTTTTGTTTTTGTTTTTGAGATTGTTTTTGAGACAGTCTCATTATGTACCTGGCCTGGCACTTAGATATGCCAACCAGCTGTCCTTGAACCCACAGAAATCCACCTGCCTCTGCCTCCCAAGTGCTGGGACTAAAGGTGTGCATCACCACATCCACCTGCTTGTCTAGAACCTACAGTTTTTAAGTAACATGGGCTATATCAAAACGAGGACAATTGTCCTACCTTGATAGGCTTCTTCTTGTGTCCTGTATCTCCAGAGGCTGTGGAGTCCCCAGATACATTCTCTTGCGTATGAGTTCTTTGCAGTCCTCTCTGCTTTAAGCATACATAGTAAACAGCCAGGTTTTTTGTTTAAGATGAAGACTATACTAGTTGGTAGCTAGAATTAACCTTGGAACAGACTTATGTTCCTCCCTAAGCTTTGATTTGGTTCATAATAAGAATATGTATGTATGTGTGTGTGTATGTATGTATGTATGTATGTATGTATGTATGTATGTATGTATGTATGTATGTAAAGCATTATAGTCTCCTGATACAGTCCTTCACTGTCAGGGTTCCTTAAGAGTTTATCCGAACTCTGTTATCTTGACTGAGCCCTTGACCATTCACAGGACAGGAATTTCTCTGACATCGCTATGTTCATTCTCCTTTTCCCTCCCTCCTCCTCTCCCTCCCTGGTGCTGGGGATTAAACCCAGGGCCTTGTCCATGCTAGGAAAATATCCTGCCACCAAACTGTGTTCCAGGCTTATTTTCTTACTTTCTTATACATAAGATTTTATATATTTTTCATATATATTTCTTATATAAGGTTCTATTAGCATGAATTAACTATATACATTATAATTTCATACACATATGTATGTATATAACTATATCTATCTATAGGTCTATATATATGTCTATATATAGATATAGATATCTATGTCTCTCTATATAGATAGAGATAGATATATACATCTCTATATATGTCTAGTTATAGATAGAGATAGATACATGGTGTATTTTGATTGTGTTCATCCCCACGCCCTCTTGTCCATCTCTGGCTCCTGCTAAGCTCTTCCTCTTCCCGACCAGTGCCTTCCACTTCCTTACCTCACTTCTCTTAGGGGACTTCCCCATCCCTCTCTCAGCCTCGTAGCCAGTCAGCCTTTGATGAGGTATTGTAACCAAAAGGTACAATGTCCTGGAATAGAAAAGAAGTAGTGATTCATTCTGTGAGTTTAATTTCTTTTCATCCTTCCTGGGGCATTTTCCTTGATTACTGAGACTCCGAGGGGATCGTAATGATACAGTTTTAGTTAACGTGAATGTCACCAATTATGCTGCCCTCTATGAATCTTTTATTCCTCCCTTTATCCAGCATTGCCTGCATTTTACAAAACCATTTAAGTTATTCAGATTGTTTTTAATGAAATACCTTTCCCTGAGAGTGGACATAATTCCCCGAGTTTTGACTCTTGTACCTGATAATCTCTTGTTCCTCTTGAATAGTGTGTGTATGAAGACTCAGTTCTGGGCTCTTAGACCTGGAAAAGCCACAGGTACTGGTGAAGCCTGGACGGGTTGCATTGGTTTCTGCAGAGCAGAATGCAGTGTCATGTGACATCTGGTGTGTGTCTGTTTTCTTTTTCATTTTCTGATAAAACAGTCTGCTGGTCAACAAACTGTTAAAGACAACTACTGGAGAGTATCCCCCAGTGATACTAAAGAGCTCTGTACTTGAATCGAATACTGCCTGGTGGTAGATCCCGTTAGACGTTGTCGCCTTTCCTAAGGTGTCTTGTCCTTATTTTTCAGATACAGTATGTTCAAGTATACCTCCATTGCACTGGTGTCTGCAGGAATATTTATTTGCACTTTCATGTCAGCAAAGCAGGTGGTAAGAATCAGCTTTAAATCATTTCTGCTTGCTGCTTGTCATCGGGCCCACTATCAGGCACCTATGAATAATGGAGGGAATTAGAGTGCTTGTGTAATACAGGGTGCAGCTCAGGGAGGAGGGGAGGAAGTGGACAGCAGAGACACTCCCTGCACCTCAGCGCGCCCTTTGCCGTTCTGCTCCCTGTACACAGTGTGTTTTCTTATTTCCTAGACTGTCCAGTCCGCCTTGAGTGACGAGGATGGATTCCAGGCATTTGCATGGTGGTCACTAGGCAAGTACAGCATTTACAGAAAGCTAATTACCTCTGCACTTATGTTTCCTGAGTCTTCTCCTGTGGGATGTGTTTCTTGGCAAGAAGTTTAGGCAAAACTAATTATGCCAAGGAGGAGAGTGGCACTTGGGACCAATACGTCTCTGAACCTGTGTTCAAAAAAATTAAAAGAGTCTAGTGTTGACTCTGTAGGCATCGTGCTCTGTGTAGGCCCATGTTTCCCATGGCTGTCACTGGCGTAGAGAGAAAAGTCTACCGTTCTCCTCAGGACTACTGTGGAGGGAGTCTTCTGTTTCTTCACGGCCAGCCTGCTGTCTAGAAGGACCTGTAAACAAGAAGGGCGTGTTAGAACTCTTGACTCTAAATTTCCCAGGGATGCATTTCTAACTCTTGGGCTTATTTTCTTCTTAAGTTAACTGCTCCATATGGCAGGGTTCCCAAGTCAACTCTCATGAGGATTTTTAAAAATACAAGTATCTCTGTGTGGAATTAATTAGACAGCTCCTCCAGGGCCTCATCTTCACATGGATTTGGAGGGGACACTCCAGTGTTTGTGGTAGTAACAGAAGCAGGCTAATACTGATTGGGTGGAAGAAGGTAACAGCAAAGAGTGTCCTCCTTGTCTGGGATTTGGATGTTAATTAACCCTTTAGTTGCTATTCTTCACAGATCTCTGTACTGTTAGGAAACTAGTAACTCAATGAGAAAATTCTCAAAGCATACAGACATACAATTCCTGGGAAAAATTAATGCCCAGTAATTTTTATACCCCCATAGTAATCACACACAGGCACATATGATAACTGTTCATTTTTGACTTATGGTTTTGGTAAGATGGTAAATGGCGCTGTCACTGCTGTGAGCAGAGTAATAGCCATTTTCATACAAGCCACTTGCAGAGTGAATCGATTGCCTTTCTCAAGAAATATTGTGTATTGAGTTTTTTAAAGGTCTTAAAAGGTTTTTTTTTTTTTTTTTTATGTTTGACTCAACAGTTCTATTTATGAAAATGTATCCTAAGGAAGCAAGTAACATTTCAAATTTTTGTGTATATTGATTTCAGCAAAATAACTGGAAATCTAACTGGTCTCATATCAAGACATTTAAATTGATGCAAGCACATGATAGGGTGATGTACAGAACCTAAATCACATTGAAAACACATTTAATAAGGGACATAAAGGAACATTCCAGAAGAACCTCCTGAGAAAAGCAAGGTATAAAGACGTGTGGTCGTTCCTATTTTAGTATACAGAAATATGTGTAAGGACGGGCACACAGGAAATCAGAGAGGATTCGACAGAAGCGTTGTGGTTTTAAGTTGTGCATGTCTTACAGCTTATGATAGTTACAGAACTATAAATTACTGTCCCCTTGAGAAAGCACGTGGAAAGGCATCTTGTAACCTGGCTGCTGTTTTCAGGTATCGGGGCACTGACCTTTGCACTGCTAATGTCGGCACGGATGGGCATATTTCAAGAGACCCTGTACAGGCAGTTTGGGAAGCACTCCAAGGAGGCCTTGTTTTATAATGTAAGCAACTTCTTAAGCTCTGGGCGGGGCACGTGTCCCATTCATGATATGTTGTGCTGAGTGAAATCCTATGGAATTGACAGATTGTGTTTTTATTCGTAACCAGCCTTTAGACAGAACACCGAAGTACCTTAGGCAGGCGGATAGTGTGTATTTGGAGTGGCAGGTATTCCTGTGAGACGATCATGATCAGCCATATAAAACACTTAAAGGACAAGGAACCAAGGCCCACAAAGTTCCTATAGGTAAAAGTAAACCAATATAGAAAGCTGGAAGCCCCAAAAGCAACAGGTCAGGAGCGTGGATATCAGTGGGGCAGGTGGGGGATGGGGGTTCAGGGCCTGAGTTCCCCAAAGGGGCTTTACTCATGTGATGGTTCACATCACTGCACGGACCTGAGCTTCTTTATCATACGGGGTCGCCTGGCGCTCGCTCCTGTAGCTCTCCTCCTCCCTACTCTACTGTTGTTGAAATGTGACCGCAGAACTAACTCCAAGCCTGGAGACATTCCTCCCATGAGCAGCTAATCCAAACAGGCATTTTGACACATCCACTCGGAGCTAGAGTTTGTGGCTTAGGATTTTTAAAAGATAAACATTTTATCTGGTTTGTATCTTTCATCGAGAGCAATGCCAAACATAGTGACAGCTCAGCAAGACTTGATCTTCCTTGTTGTAGTGAGGAGGGTGGCCGTTGTCAGGCACCTGTGTCCTCCTCCTCTTTAGCCCATAGATCGTCTTCAGATCTCGTTCACACTAGTTTCTCAGCCCTTTAAGATCTGTGTGGGCCTTGTAATGTTCAAATCCAGTATGGAGCAACTCCTTTTGGGCACAGTGACTGTGCTGTAGTCCCCATTTCCCTTGTAGAGGGAAGGACCCTGCTCCTTTGCCTGGCTTTCTCCATCATTGACCATCAGACTCCATAAGATGTTATGCCATTTGATGTCAAGGGCACAGAGGCACTAGACTCCTCACCTTAGAGGGGCTTTCTTGCTCCCTGGCCAGTGTGAGTCACTGTGAAGCTGCCCTGACTGCAGCGGTGGGTTTGCAGTTACCTCCTTGTGATCCATTTCTCCCCGCAGCACGCCCTTCCGCTTCCCGGCTTCATCTTCTTGGCCTCTGATATTTATGACCATGCCGTTCTGTTCAATAAGTCCGGTAAGTCTGGGGTCATGTGGCAGTATTCCCTGCCAGTTTCTGAGGCAAGGCCTCCCTTTTACATTGGACTCAACTCCAGCTTTATCTCGTGTTCATCTGAACTGCTGCTCCTCCAGGTGGCCACACGGGGCTGTTAACAGTAGTCGCAGCAGCGAGAGCTTTTCCAAACTCTTTCCTATTCCCCGAGAATGAGAATATCCTTCCCCTTCTCCTTTCCTTTGGCATTGTAAGTTTGCATTTGAACATGGAGTGTTAAATGTTTTGAGAATGCAAACAAGTAGTCTGGGTAGGCAGCTGGGACTGGAGCCCTGGGAAGTTGGATGGCAGCCTGGCTGTCTCTGTGTTTCTCTTCTGCTATGAAAGGCAGAGCTGCTCACAGATCCCAGTTGCCTTGGCGCCAAGCAAGATGGAGCAAAATGATGACAGGGCTCATCTCTTAGCTACAGATTAAATAAGCAAGATAAAGTAATTACAAACAAAATTAAAAAAAAAAAAAAAGAAATGTGAAGCCAGTGAGAAGCCACTGTCTGGAGGTGAGCTGTTTGTTGCTCTTCAGAGTGACTACGTGGTGAGTTGATGACGGATGGTCAGTCCCCTGGACAGACCTCACACATACAACCTGGTCATCTAAAAGTGTTCCGGAGATAGGCGAACGACAAGAAGCCTCGTTTAAATCAAGGTTTACGTTGCAAACAGTACCAGTGGCAAATGCCTTTTATACCACATCGGGCCTGTTCTGCCTGTGCTTCCGTTGTATCTGTCTTTTAACCTAAGAATGTGTTATAAAAGTAGTATGTAAGAGAGACAGGAGGCTCTGAATTACAAAACATCATCTCTCATTATTAATATCATGGTTTGTGGAGATCCTGGGAATCCCCATAGAACCCCACTCCTGTGGTTAGCATAGACTGGACCAGGTGAGTAAAGAGACGTGGGTGCCAACTGTTTTCTAAGGGAGATGCTGCTGCTGTCCCTGTTACTGTTTCTGTTCCAAAGACGCAAGGTGTCACTGTCCGTGCCACTATGATTGTGTCCTCTCTTCACCTCTGCAGAACTTTATCAAGTCCCAGTCATCGGCGTGGCTGTGCCCATCATGTGGTTCTACCTTCTCATGAATGTCGTGACTCAGTATCCTTTAGTCCTCTGTTATTGTGCCCCCATGTTGCTTTGGCAGAGGGTTATTTATTCTAACAATGTAGGGGACATGAGTTTGGGTTTTGCCTTGATTTATATGGTAAGCTAGAGACGGATAAACCCGTTCATGAAGCCCCTTCGTAGAAGGGGAAGAGACAGTGCTGGTGCAGAAGGTCAGATGGGCCACACAGAGGAGACAGGACTCCATGGATTGGCTTACAGCTGGTTATGTTATGAGGTTAAATAGTTCGAGATTCTTGCCTGGGTTCCTGGTATCCTAGGAAATAGTTATTGTTATTCATGACTATTACAAGTTGCTGCAAAATTCTGAAACAAACTTCAAATTAAGACTAATTTAAAAGTAATTATGTTAATAGAAGGACCTTACTACTGTAAGAGTCATGGCATCTTTAAAATATTGAAACAGATTGAAGTTGACTGCCTCCTTCTGAAACCACATAGATTTGCCATACAGAGCTCCAGGAGAGGTTGGAGGGCCCGAGGACAAGACAGAGTAAGATGAGTAGGATCACCTTCCTGAGAGTGTCACTTCAAGATGACCTTCATTATAAACTGTAGTGACAATCCGTAGTAATGGCCTTTGGAATGGCAGGGCCAGAGTCCTGTGGGAAGTCCTGCTAAGGAGAGTCCGCAGAGTGATCTTCATGTTTTCTCAGCATGTCAAGTTGAAGCCAGGACTCGAACCTAAATCCTAGTTTACAGAGAACAGCCTTAACCACTCCACCAGATACGTGTGCATCCGGGGTGTGTTCATCCTTACAACAGAGTGCACCTCCCTCACTGTCACACTGGTTGTGACTCTGCGCAAGTTTGTGAGCCTCATCTTTTCTATCTTGTACTTCCAGAACCAGTTCACTGTGTGGCACTGGCTGGGCACGTTGTTTGTCTTCATTGGGACCTTAATGTACACAGAGGTGTGGAAAAACCTGGGGATCTCAAAAAGTCAGCTGCAAAAGGATGACAAAAAGGACTGAGGTCTACCTGGGACAGACAGATGGTGTTACGTGAGAGTGGCCTCTGTTGCAGGTCTGGCCATCATTTCACTTTGGCTGATGCCAAATTACCACAGTATTGAAGCAGACAGGCTCCAGAGCTTCCTCCAAAAGGATGGGACTCGTCTACTTTCGTGGCTACCCAGACTGCATTTGTAGACTCCGCCTAGGCAACCCTGAGATAGAATAAACAAAACAAACAAGGCTACCAGGCAGACTGTCGGGTAGCAGCTGCATTTGCTTTTCTATTTCTTTGCCAGAACATCAGAACCATACTTGTTGAATTCCAAGTCTCAGAACGTCTAGTTTTCTACCTGTGTCGCACTTGTTGCTACCGATGATCCTTTGCTGTGACGCCATCACCCTTCTGTGGCTATGTCCCTCCTTCCTCCCATCGCCCCTCCACACTTAAGCACTTTGCAGCACAGCCGGTGTTCCAGGCACAACCAGGCACTGAATGATCCCGTGGACGTGTGAAAAATCAGACCCCAGGAATGATGAGGCTGGACTCCCTCCAGTGTGTTGGAGAGAAGCAGTTGTCCCCCTGAGCAGAGCCCTTGAGAGCTGTGAGCTGGCCTTCCATTCTTTCGCTATGTGCAGACTGTGCTCTTAGACTGAGATGTGGCTCTCCATGTCTCCTTGGCGCACTTGTAGTTCTTTGTTCCACCATCTGAAGCTGCTCTCTGATGGGTCTGAACTGCAGCAGCAAAGAGAACTGCCCTAACCCTCTGGGTCCCGGGGAAGGCAGTTAAAACTGCTTTGCTTTGTTACGTTAAGTGCAGACAGTTTTTCCACCCAAGTCCCCAGGCTTACAGACTTCTTTGTCATTCTGGCATTGACAGCCTCCTGGTGCTGATGATGGTCTGTTCTCAAAGATGCTGGATTAGATGTGAACCCATTCATTCACAGTCCCAGAAGCTCCTTAGCTACTTTGAAATATGTGGGGTTGCCTGGACCAGTGTTGCTATAAATACCAAGTGTTAAATGTTCCCTTAAAAAGACAGTAATAAAAGGTACTTTTCCCTTCCTGTTTAACAGAAGAATCTGTCCCTTGGGGCTCTTGAGGCTCCATTCTGATTACTCCTAACAGGCTATAACCTTCAGTTACCTAGAGCTTCCTCTTTATACTGGGAGAAGTATGGCATAGCTTGTAGATCTCTGAGACTGGCTGATACAGAAGGGACCTAACTGGACCTGTTAGGGTTTCACAATGTGTATCCCTTTACCGGCTTTGTTAAAGGAGATGTAGGAACAGATAAGAATCAGCACTCTCAGAAGAAAATGTTCACCTGCAGGCACACACAGCACAGGAAGTGCTTGCTCTGTGAGCACTGCTGGCTCAAGCATGTCCGTGCCCCAGCTGCTTCTCCCATGCTGTAGATGAAGAAACGGTATCTAACAGACACTAGTTATAGTTCTGTAAAATCTCTATTCTGAAGGTTCTGTGTCAGTTTCATTGTATGTCTTCTTACATAGGGCCCTGCAGTTGGACACTTCCCTACAGTTGAGTCCGTCTGCCATGCTCTCTCTTCGGACACTTCCCTACAGTTGTGTATGTCCCACACACTCTCTTCTCCCCTTGCTGTCCACCTGTTAGGCCCCATTGTTCCCCTGAACAGTTTGGCTTCTACCTTCAGATCACATACACACTGATTTTATGTCTCTCTACAAAGTCCAGGAACTACAAAGAAGAGCACATATATGATGTTTGTCTTCCCTACGCTAGCTTACTCCGCTTCATAGGGTCCTCTCTGGGTACATACATAAAATCATGCTTTATAAAAGTCATTCCTCTTTGCTTATTTTTTTTCATGTGGACTGTAAAGTTTGTAAAAGGGCAAATAAGCCATTGTACCAAGGGCCAGGCTCACTGGAATGTAGGGAAATGCCTATTAAACACTTTTGTTCACCTTCAGAGACAGAGCATATCATTTGTCTCAAAATAGAGCTTAAGACATGTAAGACTCTAGAGTAAAAGCCCAATATTAATGGACACTAGCCAGGACATGTAGTGTGTCTGTGCCCACAAGGCAGCATGGCTCGCTTAGGAGGTGGCAGGACATGTAGTGTGTCTTTGCCCACATGGCAGCATGGCTCGCTTAGGAGGTGGCAGGACATGTAGTGTGTCTGTGCCCACACGGCAGCATGGCTCGCTTAGGAGGTGGCAGGACAGGGCTGAATGCTTGGGTATACTTAATAGCTCACATCCTGCTCTTGTTGGTGCCATCTTTATTACTTTTATTAGAAATGTATTTTCAATTGTTAAATTTTTTCTTGCAGTGCCGTGGATCAAACCTAGGGCCCCATACTTATTGTGGATTCTTTTATTTTCTTTTCACCCAACTAAAATAACCAATAACACACTAGATAGACTTACAGTTTAGTAATCGACGAGGTTTGTTCTGTATGTCCTTTCCCCTTCTTCCTGCCCAGTTGACCAAAGTACAGCACTTAGTTCTCTGCCAGGGTGGTTGGTGCCGCCTGTGGCCACCCTCTTCTTTTCTGGGAGGAACACACAGTAGTTCAGAGGGCTTTCAACCTGTGGTCACCTCCTGTGCCCCCTTTCCTCTGTGCTGGGGTCTGCTTTTGGTTTTTGAGCCTTTTCTCTTCCTAACTCCTGGGCTCCTGACTGCACCTGCATTTCCTTGGGCAGTTTCCTACTGAGCAACACCGCAGTGCCTGCTCAGGCCTCTGCTCTCTGGGGCCTCTAGATAGTTTTTAAGAATTTTCTAGGGTATTTCTGTCCAGCTAGAATGCTTTGCCTAGTGTTTCCATGAGCATTGCCCGTAAGAGTGCCGTGTATGGGAAGCATTTGGCAGAGAGCTTGCAGGGAGTGTGAACATGGAAGCTTTATCTGAACCGACTGCATATTCTTGTCCAGCTCAGCCCAGGAGCAGAGACCCGCTGCTCCGTGTTTGGCTCTTTTTAGCTTAGAGACAGGGAAGGGGAATGGATTGAGGGATAACGCAACCAGGGAATTAGCTGTGGGTGGTGGGCGTGGTATATGAGCAGATAGACAGTGTGCTTGGAGGGAAAAGCACATGTTAAAGATTTAAGACCAAGACCATGTCTTTGGCTAGAGGTAGATAGAATTAGGAGGAACTCTTGCTACATAAACAAAGTGCTTTGGGCGCGGTAGCTTTTTGCTGAAAGCTGTTGGCTGAATCTTGTCTGTGGCAGTTCAAGCTGACACTGAGAGAATATAGAGAGAATGTGCTCATTATTACCAGTGGTTGGTGTAGTGCCTGGAAATAAATTATGAACAATCTAAGCACTGGAATATGTTTGCTATGACCAGAGCTGGGTTCAGAGACTGGCCCTTCTCAACTTTATAGTGTGTGTGTGTGTGTGTGTGTGTGTGTGTGTGTGTGTGTGTGTGTGTGTGTATTTTTTTTCCTAGAAGTTTCCTCACTTTAGACATTCCAGGAGCATGCATAATTCATTTCTGAACTGCCAACTCCTGGCAAAGTGTCTGACATGTGTCACATGAGAAAACGAGTGCTTGCCAAGGCCTCTTCCCCCTCTCCATAATGGTTCCTTACAGCCGAGGACATCCCAGTGACTCCAAACACAAAAAGGAGTGGGGAGCAGTTACTGGGAGGCGTCCGGAGACAGCCTTTGGCTGTTTTGATGCGTGGTGGCAGGGAAGGGGGAAGAGACTTGTGTGCATACCACCATGACGGTCAGGAAGAAACTCACCAGATCAGTAGAGTCCTAAGGGTTTTGAAGTGGCTGTGCAGTGACCAGCCGCATGCCCATCTCACAAGCCAGGCAGTCGGTGTTACTGCTGTCTGGAGAGCTGTGTATATCTGTCTACTCTGAGTATCACAGGCTCCTTTCCCTGAGCTTTGCCTACAGAAATTACCACCATGAGGCAAGCAGCGAAAGAGCCAGAGATAGAAAAGGCCTGGTCTGCATTCAGACCAGGCCCATATCTGAGGGGGAAAGTGTCATGATGCCTCTGAGGGATGAGTTATTTTACGTCTTTTCTGGCGGAAGGTAGACTCCTCAAGCCAAGTGGGAGGCAGTGGTTATTCCCAGCAGCACAAGAAAGCCCTTGTGCTTCGCTCGCAACTGCGAGCATTTCCGTGCTGTTTGCTTCTTTCCAGAGAATGGCCTCAGCTTCCCAAAAAGAATGATTTGAAAAGTAACAAATTATGGTGGTGAGGATTTTATTCATTCAGACTCTGAGCGCTTCATTGAGTAGTACATTTTAAGAACAAAGATCAGAGCTGGAGGGAGCCCGGAGCAGCCGAGTGTGTAGAACAGCCCGAAGACATTAGTGAGTATTCAGACTTTGAGCTGTGTAAATATCAGACATCGCTCCCAGCCTTATGAGATATTCGAGCAGTTAAGGAGGAAAGGGGGGTTCTTTGAATAAAACGTTTTGCCAAACTGAATGTGTCTTTTTACTGTCATTTCTTATAAAGAGCCATTTTTCACCTCAGGAAAAAAAAACTCATCAGACATCTGGTTTTTATCTTTAATTTGCAATAGTTGTTTCTTAATAAAAGTGATAAATCCCTGCAGGTGCGTCCAATCACCATTGCCTTCAGGGCTCGTGTGTGGTTTCAAGAGTGCTCTTGTTTTTACCTTGTATGTGGCGGTGGTGGGTTACTTCACTGTGGACCATTGTCCTCAGCCTGTCTTCCTGATGCTTCACAGCTGGATCAGTAAGAGGCCCCTCCCCAGGCTACTGCCTGCTTCTGCTTCACAAATGTAAAGTAGAGTGGTCTGCCTTTGGAGTTCTAGAAGATTGTGGCGGTGTCTGCCCTGAATCTCTCCAATATATTGATTTTTACAATAGTCAGTATGATCAGCCCCCTTTCTCTATAGACTAGGTTACTTTTACATAAATCTTAACAAAAGTCACTCATGCTCCAAGTGGTGTGCCATTCAGTCTGTTGGTAGTCGTGCTCTGCGGCAACACGCGTGTGCAAACAAAACAAAACAAAAAAATCTCTCCTTTTAACAGCTGTAATAGGCCTTTTTCAGGCAGAGCTAGGTGTTTTAAGCAGTCCCGAGCCTACAGTTTTGAGCTGGCATGGCCTCTGAAGTCCTTGTTTGCTGAAGCCCTAAAGGGGTTAATGCATGTTGAGCTCTAGAATGTTCTGAACTGCCAGCCTGAGAAGAGAGATCTCTTACGATGGTAAATTATGGTTTGGTTCAACTCCTGAGCAGCCTGTGTGTTTTCATGAGTAGGGCACTCCTTCAGTCGGTGCCCTGTGCTTCTGATACCAGCAGCAAAACACAGTTGTGCACAGCACAGCGGCTCCATGCCCCAGATGCCTCTTGTTGAGAAGAGCACCCAGCACTTAGGTAATGTCACAAGGATCCATTTCCTTTAACCCCTTTCTTACATGAAACAGTCAAGCACTATCAAAGGCTGGTGCATACCACTTGGTTATCTGTTCAGGTCAAAAAGTCTGCTCACAGGAAAAACACGTGGGCATGCAGGGTTTGTCAACAGCCAAAGCTTTCAGTGATGTTCTTTATCTGCAAATTAATGTAGTCATCATTAAAATGAAGATATTTTAACGTCTGATTGTTTCCTGATCAGCACTTCAAAGATTTAGCATATGGCTCTGTTACTACACATGACTCTGCAGCACGAGTGTGTCCTGAATTCAAGTAAAGCTTATGATAATAACCACTAGAACTTATTATAATGAAAGAAGTTGATTGCACGAACAACACATTCGTGTGGGTTTCCCAGAATCTCTAACATTTGATTTATATAATTATATATAATGCAATTCTCAATGAGAACCAACTGTGAGGAAAATTCATTTTGGTTTGCTAACCAGGAAACTGAGGCATGGAAGAACTACCTCACGTGCTTAGCTCAGTTGCTCATATGTTGTTAGAGCTGAGTTTTGAGCTGCTAGACCCCAGAGTCTGTGTTCTAAGGGTTGTCCTGTGCTACCTCTCAAGGCAAGACTTCTATCTCTACTCACTGGCTTAGATCTCCATATGCTAAATGCCACCAATGAGCCTTGGCTGTGTGTTCTTAGCATGTTAGGCCTAGGTAAAATGTTAGGGCCTAGGTAACTGTTACCTGGCTGGCCTACCATTTTGTGCTGTTACTAATAAGGAAACTTTCTCATGTTTCTGCTGTTACTAGGAAACTTGCTCATGCCCAAGTTGATTACATATTCTGTCATATTCTGTGTCCTTGGAAACTGACCACAATAGAAGTCAGTAGAACTGCTTTGTGTAGTTACCTACCGTAAGCTTGGACCCCCACATAAGAGAGACACCTGCACCAATATAAGAAACTATTTGGTATAAGACTTTCATCTTGAGTAGGGGTTCAGTAAAATTTAATTTCCCAAGACCTTCCTTGGAACTGATATCCTGGTTGGCAAGTTAAGACATGAATGTTAGACAAGTGCCATCCTGGTTGAAAAGACATGAATGTTAGACAAAGCAAGGCCCTTGCCACAGTTAAATACAACCAATGGGAACAGGATAAGTGTACAACAAAAACATGTTCCTAAGGAAATCCCCTATCCCTAAATCCTGATTGGTGGAATAACTTGGCACAGATGTTTGTGGATTTTAGGCTTAAAAGCCCATTAGGATCTTAACTCAATGTCATGGTTCAGCTCCCAAGTCTGGAACGTGGCCCTGATCGATCAGTCTTGGGGTGTGGCATTCAATAAACCATCCCTATTTGACTGAGATTGGTATTTGTGTGGTCTGTGCGGTGATTCTCAGACCTCAACATTAGTTTTGTTTCCGTTCATATTCTATTCTCTCAGAGCTTGAACCCTGTTCTCCAGAACAAACAAGAAAATAAAACCTCAAAAGTCTGGTCACAAGAAGGTATTGGTTCCTCAGTGTTCACACCAGGATTTACCCATGTTTCCTAGTGCTCAAGTACATAACGTTAGCCAACACTATCAGATGTGGAGCAGAACATAAATCACAGCTTTTACAATGATTTGCTTAAGTCTCTGTAGTTTACAGAATGTTTAATGTATGTGTTAACTGTTCTTTTCATTTCTCTAAGTTCTGTTCCAGAAAGCATTTTAATTAGGTTATCTCATCTACCTGGCTAAATGCCATCCCTGAATTATACTTTGATAACAAATCTTCAGCCATTCTACAAGAATCATTACAAGAGTTTTCAGTTTCCATGATTCAGAATCTTTGCACTGATGAAGTTAAATCTATTATCCGTTATCCACTAGGTTGCTTCATACCCTCCATTTAAACAAGAATTAGTGTTAGATTATTGCTCAGTCCTAGCTCTAGAAGACATTTGCCTCTGCAGATGCATTTGCCTATGCAATTCTGTCAGGTAATGAAAACTGTCATCCCTCTTTATAAAAATTGCATCAGGCTTATTTTGAGCTGCATGGAGCAGGAACCTCAGTTTAGTCCCTTAACCTAATAGATTATTCTTTACAAGGATGGTATACTGGCTGCTTTTGTGTGTCAACTTGACACAAGCTAGAATCATAAGAGGTAGGAGCCTCAGATAAGGAAATGCCTCCACGAGATCCAGCTGTAAGGCATGTTCTCAGTGAGCAATGGGGGAGGGCCCAGACCATTGTGGGTGGTGCTATCCCTGGGCAAGTGGTCCTGGGTTCTATAAGAAAGCAGGCTGAACAAGTCGGGAAGCAAGCCAATAAACAGCATCTGTCTATGGCCTCTATATCAGCTCCTGCCTCCGGGATTCTGCCCTGTTTGAGTTCCAGTCCTGACTTCCTATGTTGATGAACAATGTGGAGGTATAAGCTGAATAAACCCTTTCCTGCCCAACTTGTGTTTTGTTATGGTGTCACCACAGCAATAGAACCCTCACTAAGACAGATGGGCAGGTTGGGGCTGGGACAATCACCCCAGAAAGTTGTCGAAGAAAATGACAGAACTTGCTATACAATTGGCACATCTGCAGAAGGTGTACTGTAAAACCAGAGGGCAATTGAACAGCTGCTGATGGCGCTCTTACTGCACTCCTTTGATGTTTTTATTGCCAACCTGCTCTTCAAGTGTCATGGGTCTTGATCTTGTAGAGCGACCCAACCCTTCACTCGAAGAATCTGACCTTGCTCCTGCTTGTAGCAGAGGAGGAGTCTCCATTAGCTTTTGGTTCTAGGCGTGGAAGTATGAAGTTCCCTGAAGAATATCTCCAGTTTCAAATATCCATATCCTCGTGATGCAACAGGGAACCCACTTTCCTATAACTGCTGCCTCAATTTCCCCAGCTACTACCATAATCCCTCCTCCCCCTGCATTACTTCAGTGGCTTAAGAAAGCAAATGCAACTGATGGGAGTCTTAGTTCCATCCTCAAATGAACCTTTGTTGTGATTCTTGGCTCACCCCAGGACCGTTGTTTGTCTGGGATTGAAAGCTTTGAGCTGAGCAGCCCCTCAGAGTTGTAGATAAAGAAACAGTGCATTCTTGGGAGTAACAGTGAGTTGCTTTGGCTTCCACCTTGTTTTCCACCTGCGGGTGAGACGGTCTGTAGGCTGCAGTTCAAACATACACATGCCCTGTAGACCCGACCTTTTCACTGATTTCACGCCCGGCTTACATCGAAAAGGATTCAGGCAACCAGAGCGAATCAGTGTACCTGGATCCTTTTCCCGTAGCCGACATATGGAGAGTGTCAGATGTCCGTTAGTAGTTGAATACGACTTGAGTGGCAGAAGGAGATTGAGCTTACCTCCATCTGCCTGTGATATCTTCCTTAGACATTAACACATGCAAATGCCACACTTGAACATTTTCGGTGTTTTTGCTGCAAGTTTCAAAAGCTAATTTTTCTTTCTTTCTTTTTTGAAGGCTCCCCAGACTCTCCTTCCCCCTCCCCCTTGGTAAATGTGTTAAATCTAGGAAAAGATGTTATCAAAAGGAGAAAAACAGGTGGGAAAGAAAGAGATGAAAACACCCTGACAGTTCACTTGTATTTTGCAGCTGTGAGAGCCGGCGTTGGAATTTTTACCGCCCTTACCAAGATAATTAATTCTCTTTAAAAAAAAAAAAAAAAAATAGAAGGCACATCTCCTTCCTTCAATCAGTGTCAACAGCCAATTACACTCTTTCATCACTCGAAGTGTAAGAACACAAATGTTATCAAGGAAGAAAACAGTTGGACTGACAAGATTAGCGATTCACTTCTTCCTAATCTTGTAATCACACAGTATGCAGCAGTTTATAATATTATATGCCCAAATTTGCTAGTAAATCATTCCACAAAGGCCCTGTGTAAACCCCCCATCGCTTCGTCTGCACTTGGTGCAGAAGCATGTCTTCCCGTAGAAGACCCAAGATGAATTAAGACTACCTCCTCGTTGTAGAGTTTTTCCCTCATCCATTACCCTCTGCAGAGGGCTGTTAATTATGTAAAGACAGTCATACCCAGTAGAATATATAGCTGCAAATGGCTTTTAGGGATAACAAAAAAATTAAAGGCAGCTGATGGTGGCAGAAGGTTTGTCACCATCGATAAGATTAACACTTTGCTGTCATCTGCTGTAAAACAAAAGGCTTCTCATCTTTATGAGGGTCAGACATTTGTTATGGCATTTGGCATTTGTCACTAAAGTCTTTGGGAAGCCCAACTATGTCACTGGTACTCAAAAATCACACTCGTCACCCCAGGTGTGCGTGTGATAGGCATGAGTGTTAGATTATGACAGAAATGACACTTGTAATTGGCAGGGGGACACTGATTGAAGAAACTAGCTCCCATTCTGCCAGGGTGGTGACACTGTCACACTCCATCTTTGTCAGGGCTCCTTCCTGCCCTATGGGCAGGGATGAGGGCTGCTAATAATGTTATGTTCAAACAGGAGTGGGGCTATCCCCAAAGCTGTTGCCTGTACATAGGATATGTTCTTCTAGCTGGGCTGCCTTTTCTGGTCTCAGTGGGAGAGGATGTGCCTAGCCTTGCAGACTTAATGTGCCAAAGTGGGGGGATACCAGGGGGGGCTACCCACTCAGAGGAGAAGGGGAGGGAAATGGGGGAAGGAGTGTGGGAGGGGGTGACCAGGAGGGAGCAGTGAGTGGATTGTAAAGTGAATAAGTATAAATGAAAATAAATAAATAAATGAATGAAAAATAATAATGTTATGTTCAGAATGAATAATTTCTACCCATTCTTAGCTATTGGGATACTAAGAAGCCTGGTGACCCTGCAGCTCCAGTGGCTTCTCCTGGACATGTGCATGACCTTGGCTTCTTCCCTGGGTGTGTTACTCCTAGAATTTCCCAGTATCCAAGCATGTTGACCTTGTGAACACAAAGAACATGAAATGGGGCAGTTAAAACCAAACAAATTGCTTTCAGTGAAGAACTGGATGGGAAGGCACAGGCACATTTATGTTCCATAGAACATTATAGGGTAGACATTGTTCCCCTGCCATGGGGTGGAAGAAGGAAGTGGGGGCGTGGTTCAGAACTTTCCAGTGATCCACCCAACATTAGAGTCCACTTTTCAAGAGGCATTACTATTCCTGCTTCCATGGAGGAGATGGTACGGCCACACCCTCTGTGATACATGCACACGCCAGACACCCTGGCCTTTGACAATGCATCCGTGCCTGTTCCTTGACTTGACACCTGAAGACTTTCTGCTCCCTGGGTAGCCACAGAACATCCTGCCAATTTTAAGAGGTCTCTGAGAACAGAACAAATAATAATTTCCAACCCTGCTGTTGAGGAACCCAGAAAACATTCATAGCTTGCTAAAGCTTTATCATTCCTCCCAGGGTATCTCAGGAAGCTGTCAAGGGGAAGAAATGGGCATTGCCTTAAGGGACTTGGTGCCCTATGTATGTATGCACATCTCAGGAAGACTTGATGATTGAGTTCCACAGTGTGGTGGTTTGAATACGCATGGCCTCCATTGAATCACGTGTTTGAATGCTTGGCCCATAGGGAGTGGCACTATTAGGAGGTGTGGCCTTATTGGAGGAAGTGTGTCACTGTTGGGGCAGGCTTTGAAGTCTCCTGTGCTCAAGCTATGCCCAGTGTGGCACAGTCTCCTTCTGCTGCCTGATCAAGATGTAGACTCAACTCCTTCTCAAGCACCATGTCTGCCTGTGTCCTGCCATGTCTCTTGACATGATGATAATGGATTAAACCTCTGAAACTGTAAGCCAGGCCCAATTAAATGTTTTCCTTTATAAGAGTTACCGTGGGGGAAAAAAAAAAGAGTTACCATGGGCGTGGTGTCTCTTCACAGCAATAAAACACTAACTAAAACACACAGTGACAACTGGAGTCACCAACAGAGAAAGATCACAATATTTCCAAACAAAAATGTCCCCGAGTCCCCAGAGCATCCTTAAGTAGTCTAAATGTAGCTATGGTTGATAATTTATGGAAGAGAGCAACAAAGTGCTTGACAATCTCCCACCAAGAGTGGATGAAAATGTGTCTGTTGCAAAGTTGCAAAATAAACAGAACTCCACATACCCCTGTGGATACTACATGCTAAGGCCAAAAATACACTTCACTGAAACAGGACACAAGCATTCAAAGTGCTAGTAGAAAATATGTTATGTGCCTCTGTCACCCAGATGCCCAGAATACCCTCAAGGATGATACCAACCTTCTGTTTTACAAACAGAAAGACGTGATGATAAGTAAAAATTCAGAATACATGATCAAGTTACCCGTTACTAACAATGAGCTATGAAGATTAAGAATTGTTCCTATTTTATTAAAGCTCTGCAAGACAGCATGAATATGTAACTCCAGATGGGTGGCCAGGGGAGTGGTGGTGTCTACTGGCTAGCTGGAGTAGACAGATGACAAGATCCAGGTTCAGTGAGACCCTGATTCAAAAAATTTGGTGGAGAATGATTGAGTCAAATACCTGAAATTAACTTCTGCCCTCCACATGTGTGAGCAGGTGCGCGAGCACACACACACACACACACACACACACACACACACACACACACACACACACACACACACGGGCAGGGATTCAGAATTGCCATTTTTAAGTATGCTATTCTAATTAATTGATTTTTAGACACTATTAAGCCAAAAATAATACCAAGACAAAGACATCTGGTGCTGATGTCATAGCACATGTGGTCCTACTATGGCAATTTTATTTATTGGTGATCCCACTACCTAGAGAAATATTGGTGTGTTTCCTTCTAGCGCCCCTGCCCCTTATAAGGATCCCATGAAAATTTTCAGTATAAATCTGGGTTGATCAGATTTCTTTCTTAGAAAATACTCCTTGAAGTGGCTCACCAAGTATGAGGATTTTCAGATTTCTAAAGACACACGGCCAATATTTTGTGAGTCTATATATCACATAATTAATTGTCAGCTATTTTCTGGGCAAGCTCCTATATGCAAAAGTGCTAGACACAAGGAATGCCGTGCCCAGTAAAATCAGCGGGGGTCCTTGAACTCAGAGAATTTATCATTGAGGCCTTCAATCTGAGAACACGAGGTTTTGTAAATTCAGAGTTAATTTCATGCAGAATTGAGACTTTTGGGCAAGGAGAGGGAAAGGACAAAAGGCAAGCCACGCCTCTCGGCGCCGCGTTTCTGCAGCTGACCCCCACATACCAGTGGTATTCCGGTGTGCTGAGCACTGTGGCAGCCATCGGCATGCTCATAACCTACACGTTATGTTCAGTTCATTCAG
>CM052700.1:101146725-101181480 GCA_028551405.1 Uromys caudimaculatus
TCACAAGAGATATTTCACAAAGTAAAAAACACACAGTGGTCAAAAACCCAAAACAACAGCAACAACAACAAAAAACCATGGGGGATGTATCCAGAATTCAGGGTGATATGCTACTTTATATGTGTCATACTGGCTGAAACTGAAAAGCCAGAACATACTATGTTGGGGTAATCTCTTTTACATTGTGTGAAGGTGTGTTTTTGTGTTTTCAGTCGTTAATTCTTACCAGCAGAGAGCTAAATGCTGGTGGGATATTAGTATTGTCATTTCTATGACCCATCATGGGCCTTATATTTGTAAATACTTGATCTTCCATACCTGCTCGGAGACCTGGAGGTCAGACAGCCATCTATACCTAGAAGCAATCTAGAGTTGTACCAGAGATTGTCTTGCTGCTAATTGGTTGAAATAAAGAGCTGACAGCCAATAGCTGAAACAAGAAATAGAGGGTGGGAACTTCTGGGCAGAGAGAATGAAGCCAAAGAAGAAAGCAGCAGCAGGAGATTCAGAGTGTGGACACAGAGGGAACAGACACTGACTGCAGTAGAGCAGAGAAAGGTATAGAGCTAGCCACATGGTGGGCCATAGACTAGTTGGGTTGAGTCTAGAATAACTGGGGGATTGCTCAAGCAAAAATGCCTAAGATTAAACTATATAGAAGTCTCATGTCATTATTTATAGTGCTGGAAGGTCTGAGAAAGTTCTATAATACTAAGTATGGACAAGGATTGTATCCACAAAACCCTACAGTCGTCTGGGCAAGGACTGTTCTTAGAGAGTCACGCGTGTGTAGACTTGATGTCATATTCAATTTACTGGCACTGTACAATGAAGTAAACCACCTTATTCACCCGAGCTTAGCTTCAAGGATATTTCCTACACTAAGCAAGTATAGTTATTTTTGAATGTTTTGTCAGTTTTCTGTTTCCTCCTCTTCCCTTTCATCTCTTTTTAAAACCAAGTGTGGCAGTATACATCCGTGATCGTAGCACTTGGATGTTTTTACGTGTGTGTTTTGCCTGCAAGTATGTGCACATACCACACAAGCGCCCAGTTCCCTGCAGAGATCAGAAAAGTGTACTGGATTCCCTGGAACCAGAGCTAAGGATAGACTTGAACTACTATATGGATGCTGGGAACTGGACCTGAGTCCCCTCCAAGAGGAACAAGCGCTCTTACCACCAAGCCATCTCTCCAGACCCCAAACCGGGGTCTCATGTATTCTGCTGGCCTCCTGCTTACTACCCACCTGGCTCCATTCCCCCAGTGCTGGGATTACAGGGATCGAATCCAGGGCTGGATGCATGCTAGCCAAGCGTTCTATCAAGTTATACCCCCGGCCTATATGACTCGTCAGGTAATTCAGTGGCCCGAGTAAAGTATTTTGTAAACCTCACAGTTAGATCAGGAATTTCGCTATGATTTATAACTACTGCAGTTTCAGAGAAAATAGATTAGATAGCTGTACCTAAGTTCAATGACCCAGTAAATATAAAATTTAAATATTCTACTGTGGCAATTGAGAATATTTTTGGCTTGACAATCGGTAGGAAGTACTGTGTCTTTTAGGAGTTGGGGCATTAGAAACACGCATTAGGATAATAGAGTTTTCAAGAGAACCTTATAAACTAGGGTGAAAATTAGATTTGGGGCTTTAGTGGCCAGGATTCTAATTTAACATGCTGTGGAATTCACATCATCAAATGGCTAAACTAATCTCTCATGCCAACAACTGCCTGGGTTAATATATATGTATATATAAAAGCTGCTGCTTGCATGTTAATAAATAAAATATAAAAAGTGCCAACCCCTCTCCTTCCTGAGCGTAAGCTGCATGTGACCCTAATGGAACCTCTTGGATTTGATAGTGGCATTCTAATTAGTGCATCACACCACAGTGGGGTGGAAGCTGTGTGCCCCCAGGTTCTGTCTGATGCTGAGCCGATTACTCTTACGGCATAGATGTTCTTCGGCTGCGCATTTCATCGCCTTCCTAGACAGCCCCCTGTGCTAGCAACATGGCTGGGGATGGGGCTATTTCCATTCATCACAAACTTCAGAAAAGAGTTTTCACCTATGAGCACTTAAAAAAAAAAGGTACCAAAAAGCTAAGGTGCTTGTGTGCATTCACAGCTATGCAGGCAGTGTCCCAGCCATTCTGTCACAGGGAGTCGTTGCTAAGGCGTGTGGTGTCTAACGGGTCTGGCACAGTTTAGGTGAAGACTGCAAGTCCCTGGGAGACCTCCCACCTCTGTTCCTGCCGTGGGCTCTGCCTGGGCCCTGTGCTGTGACCATCTGACCACAGCCTTCTCTGAGTTGCTGCTACTCTCTGCCTCAGCTAAGGCCTGGACTTCATGTCTTCCCTTTTCCTAGGTTTGGTCTGCTTTGCTAGGGAGATAATATGTACACGGAAACAGATAACACGTTTGCTAGGAACAGATCTGTGAGTCCTCTGAGGTTTTCCTGGATTTATTTTTTCTTTTATGTTCATTCACCCACTTCATTCATTCATTCATTCATTAATTCATTCATTCATTCATTCATCCATCCATTCCTAACTGTAAACTGCTTAAGGGCTGTTTTTTTCCTTTTAAGATTTATGACTACATGTCTTAATGCATGTTTTAAAAAAAACACTAATTTTTAATTTAAAAATACTAATGGAAGCCTTGTTAAAATTTTTGCTGGGATAACAGGCTCATCTGAGACAGCTCCAAAGAAAGCAGGGTGCAGTATCACTCAACCCACAGAGTGGATATCTGGGTATTTCCTATCCTCAGCACCCCCAGACACTCTGAGTGTGGTAGTATTTCCACAGCTCCCTAGTAATTTGATTATTTCAAAGCTTCCAGACATCTCTTCCCAAATACAATTATAATAATAGCCAATGACAATTTATTACCTGGTAAGAGCTTTTTCTGAACAATTCTGGAAGGAAGGTGGTATAAGTTTCTCTTGAAGACAAACATAGTTTCTTCCAAAGGGGCTTAGTCATAGTCTTCCCTCCTGTGTGTCTGAGTTTCTATGCACAAGATCCCAGGGGTCTTGGAGCTAGAGACATGGTTCAGTGAATAAGGTGCCATGGATAAGGACCTGGGTTCAGATCTCCACCACCCATGTAAAACCCAGGAAAGACATGCCCCTTCCCTATAATCCCAGAACTTGGGGAAGCCCAGTGAGCTTCAGGTTTAGTGAGAGACTCTGTCTGAAAGCCAAGGTGCAGGATGATCAAGGGGGACCTCAGTGCCAACATCTGGCCTCCAGATGTATCTATACCAATGAATTTAAAGCCATTCTCAATATCATGGCATCTCAGTAGGGTACCCTCATAGAAGGGACAAGTGGCTTCATCTCTCAGCAGTCCTACATGATTGGTGTGTGTGTGTGTGTGGGGGGAGATGTGTGTTCATAAGAAGTGGTCACGAACAGGATCATGGTAGGTTGTCCCAGGTTTTGACTCTGCTCCTGGTAGAGGAATGGAGTCTCCAAGTACATATAATTTCCTCTTTTCATCATTATGGGGACCCTAGAAAGAAGGTTAAGGAAAGATTTAGCCCTAGCAAGGTTTCTTCTTCTGTTGACAATCTTCTTTTCTGATAGCCAGCCCTGGATGTGTGCACCACATTTATCTTTGCTTAGCCAGCCCTGGACCTTCCCTGGGCAGCTACAGCCCTCGTGGATCGCCAGGACAGTGCAGGATCCACCCGCCTGCCCGCAAAGATCTCAGCTGCCTCCGAGGGACAGCTGGCTCCTTAGGACATTTAGCCACACCATATTTTATCAAACCTAGGATCTTATAATATATACCATCATTTTGTATTCTACCAAGAAAGAAAACAGGGCTATCAGTTCAACCATGGAATGCCATCAATTTAAAAATGTGCCCCGATTTTTACAGAGATTAAAATGTGACAAATGTGTCTCTCAGAATCAGCAGGGAAACATTTTTTTTCCTTTCCATTTCATACCACTTGATTATTAATTCTCTTTCAAGACCCAGCGGCAGAGGGTGGGGACATGGAGCTGGAGGCCTACCTGCTCTTCTAGCCTGATTCATTACATTCGCCCCAGTCTTTCCCCAACCCCTGGTTCTATCATATGAAATATCCATCACTTCCCATGACTCAGCCTAACAACTGAAGGAGCAAAGAGCCAAGAAGACTATCTAAATCAAACTTGGCTGCTGCAGGATTTGAACTCAGGAATTCTGACAGCAGTTTCTCACAGCAAGTCATTGAAATGCAGCATTGCATACTCGGATACAGCCTCTCCACTAGGGGCTGTAGTGGAGGTAAAGGAGAATCATGATGTCGGTATTATATAATCTACACTTGAGAGGACATGGTAAAAAATGGCATCTGTTCAGAACATAATGGAATGCCCAAGCTAATGTGGTGCACACATTCATTCAGTGCCTGCTGTCGGAGTGCTGGGGGCCGGGGGATGCCTCAAGTTATTCTCAAGGACAGTGCTGCTGCTCCTACAGCCACTTTCTAACTTTGTCTTAGGTCACTTGAAGCTGTCCATCAGACTTTACTTCCTTCTTTGCTAATACTTCTTTGATTACATTGAATTTGCCTCTGTAAGTGCCATTAGACCTTTCTGGAAGATGGCGATAAGGACATACATTCATCCACACATACACATATCTATCTGAACTTTGAAAACTTGGTGATTTCTAGAAAATGGATCATAGACATCTAAGTCACATGGCAGTGCGGGACTGCCTGCCGATCCTATCCACGAGTTACTGACTTCTACTGAACACAGAGGCATAGCAGGAAGAAAACATATCCTGGGAAGAGAAAAAAAATGTGTTTAAAACTGTCACTTGTCTGTCATGCTGGAACAGAGAATTTGAGTGGACTTCTCTAGTTCTATAGACATACTCTGAAATACTTCCTCTCTTTCACTCTCTGCTCTAGTTGTAGACAATGTAGGCTTACCAACAAAGACTGAAGAGCCACATCAGGATCCCTAGCACCGTGTAAAAAGCCAGGTATGATGGCACATGCCTGTGATCACACCACTGGAGAGATGGATTAGGAGGGCCCCTGGGGCATGCTGACCAGCTAGTACAGCTGAACTGGTGAGCTCTAGGTCCAGTGAGACCCTGTCTCAGAAAGTACGGTGGAAGCTAGGCATGTCTCCCAGTACTAGGGAGGCAGAGGCAGGTGATCTCTGTGTTTGAGAATAGCCTGATCTTCAAAGCAAGTTCCAGGACAGCCAGAGCTAGGTAGAGAAACCCTGTCTCAGAAATAAATAAATAAATAAATAAATAAATAAATAAATAAATAAATAAATAGGATGATGGAGATTAATTGAAGAGGACAACAGACATCAACTTCTGACTTCTACATACATTCTCAAACACACACACACACACACACACACACACACACACACACACACACACACACACCACCACCACCACCACCACCACCACCACCACCACTACCAGCATCACCACCACTACCACCATGTACACAGATATATAAAAATAAAAAGTTTTAAAAGAATATGACGATGAAAAAAACAAAACAATTAGTATCATAATAAACATTGAAACTACTGAAAATTCAGAAAGAAATAAAATAATACAAATACTTAATATAAAGCAATATTAATATAAAGTAGCTTTTATTTGGGGAAAATAGTGAGTCTATAAGCCTTTTTTTCCTGGTACCATGTATCAGACTGAAAGGAGTGAATTGGCCTGAGCTAGGCTGACTCCATGACAGGCTGTAAACTAGCAGTTCAAGAGACCAGGCCCGAGCTTCTACTTCCCAAAACTGGGCAAGTCAGTTACTGGAACAACTGCCGGCTTAAGCCAAGAGGTTAAGAGGTACCCCTCCCCAGCTTGTGAAAGGACAGTAAACCAAATTTGTGGCCAAGAGGTCAAGAGCTACCCCTCCTTGACATGAAGCAAAAATAGTTTAGATCATAGCATCATCCAGACCACAGAGATAGAACCCACCAATAAAGATATAGATCACCTACCCCTCCCTAATATTCTTCTTTTGGGATTTAAAACTAAATCTGCGAATTCAGTTGAGGTCCTTCCATCTGGATGGAATTGGGCCCTACATGCAGAAATAAACACTCTTTATTTTTACATACTAATTGAGTCTGGAGTATCATTCTTCAACATTTCATGGACCCTAACAAAACCCAGGGCCTTTACACGATAAGCAAGCATGCTACCACTGAACTATGTCTCCAGCTCTTGCTTATTTTGAAACAGGATCTCTGTGTGATACTGCCTGGCCTTGAAGCTGTTATGTGGCCTATATGTGATCCCATAATCATCCTTCATTGGCTTCCCAAGTGACACAGTCATACACTGCTATACCAGACAGATCCTATCATTCTTAATTAAATGCATAATTTTAGGACTGTGAAGAAGAAAGAAAGATATCTTAATTTACATAACAAATAGCAGGGTAGGGAAAATATACCTTCCAAATTACTGTAAGTGAAAGGAACAATGTGTACAGCAAAAGACATAAACTAATCACTGGAATGGAGAAAATTAAACAAACCACCAACAAAGCCAAACTGCAGCCCCAGCTATCTCAGACCCATCTGAAAATGTACAGCAATATGATAGAAAAGGGACTGGATTTGTATTAAAATTTACAAAAAGAAGAAGTCTTGTTCCATAATTGAAGTAAAAGACAGACTTGAGTTTGGTTAAAAAAAAAAAAAAAAAAAAAAAAAGGAAAACCAGGCAGACTAAAATTACACTGCAATCAAAGACTTAGATTAAAAGGAGAGGTGAACAGAGCAGAGAAGAGAGAGCAGAGGTGGAGGTGTCACTAAGGGAAGTTCAAAGCCAAACCATCCCAGAGAACAAGGAACAAAAGGGCCCTTTGATAGTAAAACAAGATGAAGTCTATGAACTCATAACAATGGCGCTGAGCATTTATGGGCTGATTAACATAACATCAAAATTGATCTAACAAATCCTATTTTACACATAAGAAAAAAAGAGACTGAAACATAATTATGATGTAGCACTAAATACTGTTATCATGTATTCTAGAGCAAACTGATAAAAAAATAAAGGATGTATCTGGCCATTTAAATAGCATAATTAACAAAACTTAATTAGAGAGTAGCAACATTTTATATAGTAGATTTTTTTTTCCAATTCCACTGATGGTTTTTCAAATCTTTAAGGAAGTAGCACACAAAATTGATAAAGATTTTTAAAATATAAGCTATTTCTAAAATAGCTCATTTATTCATAATATAGTCAAAAAATTCTGAAAGTAACTGTAGGGACCCAAAGAATGAAACTCTGATTAATGTCCTAGTGTTAGACTTCTCAGGATGGTAGCCCTCAATCTCAAACAGCCATTCACATTAAAGTAATGACAAGTAAGTTCCTCAGGCTTGTCACACTCAAATGTTCAATAGCCTCTAAGCAAATGGCTGTCACACAAACAACACAGATGCCTCTACACAGTTCACCACAGAAAGCTTTCTTGGACACTGAGTATTGCTTTCAGAAATCAGAATTCATGAACACACCAATGCAAACACCACCTAAGAAAACAGACATAAAAGTCCATTTAAAGTAGATATGGCCTAATACAATGGACTGGTATATTGGATGGTGTAAAAATGAGGACTACATAATTAGTATTTAATATATTAGTTTATGAAAAGTATAGGAGAAAACTAATATTTTAGAGTAGAAAAAACAAGAATGTGGATCAGTGGTATGACTAAAAAGTAAAAACTAGTAAGTATGTAAAAATAGTAAACCTAGGGGCAGGAGAGATGGCTCAATGGTTAAGAGCACTGTTTGCCCTCCCAGAGAACCTGGGTTCAGTTCCTAGTACTACAGGGTGGCCCACAACCATCTGTAACTCCAGTTCCAGGGGACCTGAACTCTTCTGGTCTCTGCAGGCTTTGCATGCACAGACACACAAGCAGACAAATATTCACACACATTTTAAAAAAAAGTAAGCTTATTCAGTAAGACAAACATATTTTCAAACACCAAAGTTAGTAATGATAAAATAATTATGTCAATATTACTTGATGCTAATGAAGTTGTGGTGAGAAGATCACTCATAAACTACTGAAGGCAAAAAATATCTTAAAATTCTGACAAAATCATTCTAGAAAGCTCCTTTAGATTCCAGTGAAGTGACTCCCAAACATGCCTGCACACTGGACTCACTCTGGAGACTTAACCAGTGACATACCTGAGCCTCCACCCCCAGACACCTTTATTTAATTGGCTTGAGATAGCGTCTGGGCATTGGTATTTTCCTTGCTACAGAAAAATCTGATACACAGACCACGATGAGCACCACAATGAAGGAGAAACAGCTTTAGGAAGAGAAACAGCTCACTGGAGTGCAAGGCATGGAAAATGGGGCATTCATAGCCTGGCTTACCGTCTACAGCTTTACCAGGCAGCAGGGTCACTAGCCACCAATACATCCACTCGGTGGGACCTAGTCAAGGAAAGGTGACACATGAGTGTCAAGGCAGAGGACAGTTGGGACAGACCGGAGCATTCGGCTTTGCTGTACTTTTATGAAGAGAACTAAAGTTACCTTTAAGAGAGGGCTGATACGATTGACCTAGAACAGCTGAAATGGTGGCACTACGGGACCAGAGTCTGGCAAACAGGCTCTATTCAAGATTTAGCTCTCGCAGGGTCCAGATGACACCTGGTTATGTTTTGAACAGCTGTGGCTTCCTGGAAGCTAGATCTGATTCAAGATGAAAAGCTAAGGGGGAGAAACCTCAGGTGGACTGCAATTGTTCAAAATGGACCGGAGATAAAGGGAGTTTCCTTCACTTTAGGGTTTGAGCTTGTGGCATGAGGTCATCCTCCTTACCACATGCTATGATCAGACATGCTGGAAACCTAATCCCCAGTGCAGAAGTGCTAGGAAGTAAAGCCAGCTGAGACGCGGTGAGATGGAGAAGTTCGGCCTTCATGAATAGAGTGATGCTGTCAGACAGGAAATACTCTCCCTTTGGCCTGGATGAAAACAGTTGTAATGTCATCTGAAGTCATCAAGAAGTCCAGTGATAACCAAGACAGTACTGATCAGGGATGCACCTCGAGAAGCCATAGCAAGCAGCTGTGATTATTGTGTCGGTTTTTTTTTTTCTCAAGGCACCTGTGAACAGTCTTTCTGTTCAAAGCAGGCAGGCAAGTAAGGGAGAGTCCAGCAGTTGCCAAGCTGCCAATTATGTAGTGAAACTGCCCCTCCCCCAAGCAATAACTTTGATTAATTACTGGAAGATGAACACCAGAAGGAGTGCTTATAATGTGAACTTAATGGATCTTATTATTAGCACTGACAATGATTTTTTCTTTTTTAAACAACGTCTAACAATTTTCCAGCATCCCAGGAAGAGGAAGGTCCCCTCATGTATCTCAATACCATGCTGGATGGAATGAGGAGGAGGAACTCAAGTCTTTCCATAAGATTTCTTAGGGTTCTGATCTCCCCATGGGCTAGTAATTTGATGGGCTATAAAAAAGTGATAGACACTTAGTAGGTAGGACCCAGTAGAAAGGATTAGGTCCTTGGGAGAATACTCTTGAAGACTGTATCTTGTGCCTGGGTCTTTCTTTCCTTTCTCTTTGCTTGCTGGTGACCTTGATGTGAAGAGTCCCCCTTTGCCCCAAGCTTCTGCAGCCTTGGGGTTCTGTCTTGCCTCAGGCCCCAAACACTGGAGCCAGACAACCGTGGTACGAAATGGAAACCAAAACAAACCCTTCCTTCTCTAGACTGTTTATCTCCTACTCTGTCCCAGTGGGAGACAGGTGACTAACACAGACTTTAATCTGCTCCCGTGGGGAGCAGCGTAAGAAAAGATGCACTAGTGGGTCTTGTTAAAGCTGAGTCTCTGTTCTGGAGAAGGTTGCTGGCAGGGCTAACGTGTTAAGATGGGGCTGTCATTAGATAATTAAAATAGTCATCAAAAACTGCAGCATTATGCAGAGGGTCTTGGTCCCACTGTCATCGGCTCAAGGAGAAGAGGCTACTTACCAACCCAGAGGATACGTTTCAACATTTTCACAGTGAGGATAGCGTTATGAGCACATACTAATGGAATATCAGCTTTAAGTACTCAATAGACTTCCTGTAAACACCATGGAGTAAGATCACAAGAATAACAAAAGTTGTTGCAAAATATTTCTTATAACAAGTATATAATTAGTCTGGAAAGGGTAAAAAAGAAATATATTTTTTTATTCCTTAGTGGTACTAAAGAGCTCTCCCAAATTATATTAATTCTCTTTGAGAGATGCAGTTGATATCATGTTCGTCCCAAGTTAAATGTTGCTCTACCATGTTTCCATAATTAGGATAAAACATTAATATTTTGGGTGAATCATCATAGTCCTGGAAATCTGAACCATGCAATCCTAGTTAGATAAACCCAAAGAACCCATTGTACATAAAATGAAAAACGAAGGGAGATTTTGGTATCTTAGATCTTAGAGCGGGAATTTGCTGGGAAAATCAGTTGTGAGAAGAGAAAAACTCAAATGGCATTTTTCAAAGCTAAGAATAACTAACAGGGAAAAAAAAACCAATAAAAGATACTCTTCAGAGAATCACGATATAAATTGATCAAGAGATTTAGAATCTTTCTTTGGTCATGAGTGTGTGCATGAGAAACAGCTGAGATTCATGCCAGATCAGATGGCAGGACTGAACTCTGTGAGAACAAGGGTTTCCTCTTTCACGTTTAGATCAGATGGCAGCAGTGCTGGTCTCTTTGCCAAGATCCGAGATCACGGTGCTGGTCTATCTGCGGCCGTGTGGGATTGGAGGAAGGGTGGGCTTGGTGTTGGAACCCGGGTAAGTTATTGCAATTGCAGACAGTCTTTTGTGCTGGGCTACTTTTTCCTGCGTAGATGATTCTATACGAAGAGCTATAAAACATCAAGAGAAAAAAAAAAGATGGTACATGCAGTTAGTCCCTGGGTACACAAGGAAAATAAGTTTAGAATTCCTGCACCACAAAGAATCAGCGATAAATACCATCCTCAGATGACATGGGAGGTCAGCACCACATGTACATGGTTGGATGGGACGGGCTTGGGTACACTTGCCTGGTGACCATAAGTTTTTTGAGCAGGAGAAGGCAATACTGGGAGTTAAGTGAGGCCATCACGTATGTGAGGCGAGTAATCTACCACAGTTGGGTTTTTGGTTTTTTAAATTCTTTTACGATTTATTTTGAACTATTTCCTACTGACGAAACCAGGGAATGGGGAGAGCCATTCTGGACCCTCTGGCATCCCCACCAGACTCCAAGGGATAGTTTCAATCCAGTGATTACACACATGGCTCTGGTTAAACTAAATATATCATAAAACAAAACCAAAGTCATGGATTTGGGGAAGGGATAGGTAGGGAGATAGAGGTGAGAGGGAGATGAGAGACCAGTCAGCCTGTCTTTGCTTCCTGTAGGTAACACCACACAGTGCCCTCATGGCCAAGGCAAACTATGACCTCTAGCTCCTTTTGAGATCCTCTGGTCACTCTCACAAGCAGGGGTTCATTCAGGGCCTTCTCTATCTGTTCCCAGGCAGAACATTTCCTGGGCCTGTAAATGGTTCCTTTCTTCCTATCTTCCAAGTTCTGGAGAATTCTGACAACTTAAGCATCCTGTATCAATGATTCAGAAAGTGCCCCTTTCCGTCCTGACTTTGGGGCCTTCCCAGTTTTACCGGCAGTCCTTCAGCCTCTCCACAGTGCTCAAGGGTTTCACTCAGCGTTACTCATGAACTTAGTCACACAGCTCTGGGGGGAAAGTGCAATGGTCATTCTGTCTATGTGAACATGCACATTCACATGTATGTAAAGGAGCAAGAAAGAGAGTGAACGGGAGGCATCGGGCCAGATCCTTCAACACGAAACCTGTCAGAATTCCACCAACCACAGGAGGAGACTGGACGGCAATTTGAACCCCTCTGCTTCCCTCCCCTTTCACTGGATGGAGTCACCACAGATTTGTCCAGAGAGCATGTGTCCCAGCCCAGACTCCAGGAACCAGCATTGTGGCTTCTATTCTAATTTGCTAAGTGACAAAGGGTAAACTTCCAACCATTCTGAACTTTGTTTCTCGCCTGTAACAGTAGGGCACAAAAGTTCACAGGGAGCCTCTGATTTGAAGCAGTCATTTAATTTCTAATCATTGTGAAGGATCACAACAGTTGGAAGCATAATTATGGTAGTATGCATAGACCTCACATAGAACAATACATACCTTTCAAGGCCCCATCGACTTCGTCACTTCCTGCCGATCCTGGGCGCGACGAAACCCCACCCTCTGGAAGCTGAAAGGGAAGTTCTTTGGACCACGGACAAGTGTGAAATAATGTAGAATATCTCTTAGAAATATTGGAATCCTTGCTGTGGAAAAAATGAAAATGGTTTTGAGATTCAAAACTCCTATGGGCCATAAACTTTACACCCATGACTTTACAGGTTACTTTTATTGAGTAAGGTCAGTAGCTTACAAACCTCCACTGACCTAGTTCTAAACAGTATCTGCAGCAAGTGACCCAGCTTAATATATACTAAGTACTGTACATAACAGCAAAAACTCCTTATCTGTTGTACAAACATGACACAGTAAAACATGGACATAACTGCAGATATATAAAACAAGGTGAGGAAACACAGATCCTGTGTGTACGGAGAAGTGTGTATGTGTGTGCATGTGTGTGCATGCATGTTCATATAGGTATGTGGGTGTGAAAAATCAAATTCTGTTTTTTTAAAATATCTGATGTTTTGTCAGAGCAGCTTCAATAGACTAAGACATTATCAATTCTGCAAATTATCTCCGTTTCACAGTGAGGTAATTGGCCCCATAGTAAGTACAGCTTTTAGGATTTTGATGTAAGTATCTGTGCTGGTTAGTTTTTTACAAACTGGAGTCATCTGGGAGAAGGAACCTCAACAGCGGAATCATCTCCATCAGATTGGCCTGAAGCATATCTATGGGGGCATTTTCTTGATTAATAATTTATTTGGAAAGGCCCTGTCCACTGAGGGCAGTGCCATCCCTGGGCAGTGCCATCCCTGGGTTCTATAAGAAAGCAGGCTGAGAAAGCCATTGGGGAGCAAGTCTGTAAGCAGCACTCCTCCATGACTTCGGCATCAGCTCCTATGTCCAGGTGCCTGCCCTGACTTCCTTCAGCCATCAACTGTTATCTGGATGTGTAGACTGAAACAAGCCCTTTCCTTCCCAAGTTGCTTTTTGTCAGTGTGTTACCACAGGAACAGAAAGGCAAACTAAGACAAGTTCAAGCTGATTTCCAAAAGGTTGTAAATTTCTTTTCCCCAACAATATCTAGGCCCTCTCATAGTCAGTCTCTCTCTCTCTCTTTCTCTTTCCCTCTCCCTCTCTCCCTCCCTCCATCTTTATCTATCTCCTTTAAAATAATTAATAAGAGGCTTTGCTAATTCACCAAGCAGGAGGTGTTCTGTTGCCTGAAGCTGTTTTCCAATTACAAGCTAGGTCCAACACTATTTCTCTTATGTAGTCATTAGTCCCAGGCCCACTTCCCCTGTAAACAGTGTATAACTTTTGCTCACTTGTTCGTTAAGGGCTTTAGTATTTTTCAAAATACTTTGTGTGAATTCTTTATTAATATTAAATGTTCATAAGTAATCAAAACATTTTTGCCTTCTCATTTATATTTTTCAATGTCTCCAACAACATGTTAGGAACATTCAAATTCATTCTTTTATTGTGTGAGAGAGAGAGCACACGTGCAGATGGGCATGAGCCACAGGGCATGCGTGGAAGTCAGCAGATGACTTGGAGGAGTTGTTCTCCACAGTCCACCTTTCTGTGGGTTCTGGGGATCTAACCCAGGTCACCAGCCTTACAGAACAAGTGGCTTGCCTGCTAAGCCATCTTGCCAGTCCTTAGTGACATTTAAATTAAAAATACAACAACAACAAACTTGTATGATTATGTTTTTGTGTGTGCACGTGTGTGCTGTAGTATACATACATGTGTGTGCGTGTGCATGTGGAGGCCAGAGGTTGATGTTGACATTGGATGTCTTCTTCAAATTTATTTACTGAATTATTTATTCAATTCTTATTTTTTTGAGACAAGGGTCTCTCACCAGACTTACTCAGCAAGATGTCTTGGTCAGCAAGCCCCAGCTATCCTCTTGCCTGTGTCTTCCCAGTTGTCAGATTAAAGGTATGTACTGCTGTGCCCAATTTTGGGTGCCGGGGATCCAAATTCAGGTCCCCATGCTTGTGTGGCAAGCCCTTTACCCCCTAAGCCACCTCCCTAGCTTACTCTAAAGAAAATTTTAAGCAACCTGTTGTATGCAGCTTTTGTACTGCCTTTTGACATATTAGAACACTGGGACCTTGAAATGGCCTTTGAAATGTCAGCCATCAGTCGATAATGCACTAATCAGAGAGGTTGGTTGCAAATTACAGGTACTGATCTGACTCATGTCAATACTAAGGTGGAGGATGTTGAAAAGCTACTGGATGCCTTTAGAATCAGTGGAAACCAAGAGAACTTTGTTAAATACTGGACAGAGACAAAGGTAAGCCAGGAGTCAAGGGCACAGCGAGACTGGAGGCCTATCACCCTCTGCTCCACCAGAAAGGAAGCCTGCAGTACTGTCGGGTTCTTGTTTTATCTGCTGCTGGATGGAATATCTCCACCTGCTCTGCCTTAGTGTGTGTGTCCCTCCCCAGAATACAAAGGTGCCATGTGCTCTCTACAAAGCCTGCTCCTCACAGATCTTAGTGACAGGTGGGCTTCCTGCATAGTTTCAGAATTTCTCCAAAGCTTACAAAGGAAAGTCATGATTTTAACAAATCTGTAGAAAATAACTGTTCAATCCAACTAACCTTTCTGGGTATGGTCCAAAGGGGGCTTTAAAGTGATCTTCACAGAGCTCAAATGTTTTCTGTAGTTCATCTATTGTTGCAAAATACTGATGGCCACTGACAGTAGGTATTGGCACTGGGCCTCTGAAAACAGAAAGAATCCTGTAGTGCTATCACATATACATACAGGCAAAATCTTAATACTGGCCATTGTTTCTACAGAACTACACATGCCAAGAGAATTACCCACTTCAGAACCTGCCTTGCATGGCGGCACTACTGCAGCCTAACTTGAAGATGAAACAGGCATGTACTGGAAACAGTCCCCATCCATCTAATCACTGATAGTGGCAAATTATCCTCTCTTGAGAACTGTGTGTACTCCATTATAACCCTTGTCCATTAGGTCTAACCATACCGCAATATACTAATTGCTAGAAAATGTATATTTCCCTATGTTGTTTATGATCTAATTCTTTGAAATGGTCTGCAAGTAAAACATTTCTAAAAACTCTAATATTATACTCTGAATTAAATACTAGTTATGAAATGCTACTTTTCCTCTAGCCAGGCATATAGGATTTATAATGCCTGCTCCCTCAGATTGCCTTGCAAGAAAAAACCAATCACTGACCATGAACAGACCTGTGCACTCACTGCAGCCTTGCTAGAGATGCTTTGTACACAGCAACCAATGCCACAGAAATACACAGGAGTCACAGCATCCATTTGCCTGTGGCAGTCCATTTGGACTTCATATTTAGAACGGCTTAGGTCTTCTGATCTTGGGTTTGAAGAGGCATGATATCTGCTGCTCAGCACTCACATAGGCCTTAGCTTCAGATGCAGTGGGGGACACTGTCTTTTAGCTACCACCTTCCCCCCCCCCAGAACTTTGCATATATCATACAACCTTACACTTTGTATCAGACCACCCAAAGATAACGCAATGTGGAAAAAAGTAATTACATTTTCTTTGTTGTTATAGCAAATAGACAAAGATTTAATATCATTTATACTGACTAAAGATTCCCAACACGGATCACCGACGAGAGAGGCAACATTGCTGTTGAAAAAAGCTTCAAATGGCATTTAAGATCCAGCTACCTGGGCATTTGCATTCGTAACATTACTAAAAAGAATTTTTGAATGCTGTACTTGAGATTTGGTTATTGATCTCAGCAACTTTCTAAGGCCTGGGACTCTCTCCGTTACTCAGACATTCCACACTTGATTTCAGCCAAAAGGCCAGGACATGGTCATTACTCAAATATTCTAAAAGGTCACATAGAAAGGAGAATTCAGAACACTGAAATCCATGATATTAATGAGAAAATAACAAGAAATATATAACTATCTCATGCTCTTGTTATTTTGAGTTAAATTAAAAAGGCTCAGTGTGCCTTTTCATACATAGTAATTAATAAGACAGTATCTGTTACAGCCAATAATACCTATGATACTCTCAGGATGTGGTGGGCGTTAAGTAAAACATTTTATACCCAGGACCAAAAGTTCATGGATTGATAAGGATGCCATGGTTCTCGTGCTTCTGGGACTTATGGCAGTGTGGAAAGGAAACACTGAACAAGTGACCCCACAAATAATTCCCATTGTTTGGGCAGTGGTGACCCACAAGTACAGGGAAAGCAACAGGATGTGATTAACCTTCAGGTAAGAACGGCCGTGGTACAGGCCGATACTTATACTCGAATACTACTAGAAATGTCATTTTGTTTTCAGTCAGTAAAACCCACCAATTTCTAGTAGCTATAGGCGTGCGGTGCCTCTTAAAACAATATATAAATGAAGATCTACAACTTTCAGACAGAGTTTGATATTGGACCACAAGCATACATTTGGGTGCAGAGATCTCTGCTTATATTAATGATTGAGGGTTCGTTTGGTATATGTAGACACTGGAACATCAATCCAAGATCGCCCAAACATCAACCAGTGTAATAAATCACTACCTTTGAAACAGGAGCGTGTGATCACGGGGCGTCTTCCCCATGAGTGCCTGCCGGGCTGTTTCATGCTGCCTTTGGAGAGATTCTCTTTCCTAGGCAAGATACATGATCAGGAAATTAATGTTAAAAAGATGTCAGATGACCAAAATAGCTATAATCATTTTCTCCTTACCAGAGATTTCCAAGGACATGAGGTGGAAGGGGGGGGGGCGACAAACATAGAAAACAATTGGCAATTATTTAGTAGAAAGATAAAAACAAATTTTATAAATAAGCCAAATACTTTGCAGACACTAAAATTTAATTTGGAAATTTTATTTGACAAATAATAATGTCAAGGTCTTTACTTGGTAATTTCAGTTATTTATTTATTCAGAGACAGGATTGATCTCATGTATCTTAGCCTGGTCTCAAACAACTCACTACGTAGTCACAGATGAGCTTGAACTTCTGGTCCTCCTTTCTTCTCTCAGTGCTGGGATTAGAGACGTGTGCCCCCATGTCCAGGGCCTGCAGTGTTGGGGATCAAAGCCAGGCTATCTCTGCATGCTGGACAAGCTCTCTGCAACGGAGCCCCACCCAAGCCCATAGTACAATAGTTTTTAATAGTATTCTTCAGTCACATGTCTTATGCTTGTGTGAGGCAAGGGGCAAGGTCTTGCTGTCTGGTCCTGGCTGGCCTGGAGCTTACTATGTGGGCCAGGCTCACAGTGACTCCTGCTGCCTTTGCCTTCCAAGTACTATGAAAACAGACATGTGCTATCATGCCAGGCCTTGACTTTTATTTTAAATCGTTCTTACGAGATTATAGACTTCTGAAGGGCACAGGGTAGAGTTGACTTTCATCTTCTTACATTTATTAAATGATTGAGCAAATGTATTTTACCATAATTAAGTATGATCTGGAAACAGTGAAAATGACAGTTCTTCCTTCTGCATTTCACCATCATTATCACGATAAATATTTAAAAAACACTGAGTGGCAATACAGGAATATAAAAGACATTAAAAAAAGGTTCATAATTCTGGCAAAAAGGGACATGAAAAAACATAGGGCTAAAAGAGAGAGGGGGAGAAAAAGCACACAGTTAGTTTTACAACCACAGGTGTTTATAATCAGATCCTCCAATGGACTGTTGACCTGTTTAGCAACTCTTCAAATACTGGGTCACCCCACTTTAAGCTCCCAGATATGAAATTCTTACTTTACTAAAGAAGACTTAGCAAGTGCTTATTTGTTTTTCATAAAAGATTGTTATTTAAGAAGAGGCATATTATAGCATGTGCTTTAACAGGAAGTGCATTCAAAGTACATTAATCACTGCTTGTAATAACTCCGTCTGGAATAAGCCTAGGTGCTTTGGTTCCGTTTCCTGACCAGACTCTAGTGTAGGCTGTTCTCATGTAAAGCTGCAGAGGGAAGAGCAGCAAGTGAGCATGCCAGGGTGCAAGCCTCAGTTAGTTACAGGAAGCCTTGGGAACTGCCTTGGTGTCGAGTGTTTCAATGGCTTTGGGGGAAATTTTTTTTAAGATTCATTTTTTTTTGAGAATGACACTGATGTGATTCTCATTTTTTTTTTTTATTACAAGCATGTGCCTTTAGGAGTGGCTCTGCTCTGCCCTAATATTATAACTGGTACACTCAGCATCTCTGCAAAAGAAGGCACATCCAAGAGACCAGATATCTCTTGGGTCACTACATCGCTACTGCATGCCCTCACACAGCACAAAGCTGAGACTCAATAATTATCTTTACTGTACAGCAGAGTGCATGATGGTTCCCTTTCTAAAACTCTCTGGGGTGCAACTTGCTGTCAACGGCTCCTATCTTGAAAAAAAAGTTGAGGTTAAGTGTTTGAATTTAAAATTATTTTTAGAGCCCCGCTCACAGGAGCTATCATGAGCTCACTGGACTGTTAGGTGGACACTTGCTTACCATTTCTTCCTTCCTCTTTTCTGGGCACGTGCTCTGCTCTCTTAGAGAGGCGGGGGGGGGGGGGGAGAAAATGTTTGTGGAGAGTGGGAAGGAGGCTGTGATGAGGAAGAAAGAAGCCCCATTCAACCCCCACAGAGGAAAATCTGTAAGTCACTCCACAGATGCTTCACATTGGAAGAGAATGCCTACACACTAGCCAGCTCTGTGAATATTTTGTTTTTAGAATTATTTATGCACGCTTTCTTTTTAAATGAATATTGTTACATATGTCTATGTCATGGGAGGGGACAGGCTGTGTCACGGTGCATGTGTGCAAGTTGCTAAGACTGTGCAGCTGCTGCATGTGTGCAAGTTGCTAAGACTGTGCAGTTGCTGCATGTGTGCAAGTTGCTAAGACTGTGCAGTTGCTGCATGTGTGCAAGTTGCTAAGACTGTGCAGCTGTTGCTCTTTCGTATTTTTTATTTAAAAGGGTTTTTTATATATTTTATATATTTTGATCATATTGTTTCCCCTCCTCAACTCCCATTCCTCCCACCTCCCTACCCATCTAACTTCGTGGTTTTTATCTTTCTCTCTCTCAAAATACCTCAAAAAATAAAAATCAAAACAACAATAAGACAGAAAAATACAAAGACACAAAAGGAAACACATATAAACCATGGCATTCATTTTATGTTGGCCAATTACTCGTGGGCGTGGGGCCTGCCCTGGAGTGTGCTTGATATATCCAGCAATGTTTTCTCTATTGGAGAAAAACGTATTTTTCCCTTTCCCAGCAGCTATCAGTTGCAAACAGTGTTTTGGTTAGAGGTGGGCCTTTCTGTGGTGTGAGATTTTGTCTGTTTGAACCTGTGAGGGTCTTGTGTGTGCTGTCGCAGTGTCTGTGGGTTTGTATGTGCACCAGTGCTGTTGTGTCTGGAAGAAGCTGTCTCTTTTGGTCATTGACCACCTCTGGTTCACAGCTTTCCAGCCTTTCTTCCGCGTAGATCCATGAGCCTTGAGGGGAAGAGCTGATGGACATCCACTTAGGACTGAGTGTTCCGGTCTCTTACTCTCAGCATGTTGTTATTTGTGGGTCTGTGTCCCCAGCTACTGCGAGAAGTTTCACTGTCAAGAGCTGAGCAATGCACTGATCTGAGTTCCAGCCATCTATCTCTCCTTCCATATTTCCAAGAGTTCCAGAGACTGAACTTGGGTCACTAGACTTGTGTGGCTCATGCCCTTACCCACTGAGCCATCTTGCTGGCTCCTTTTTGGTTATTATTTGATGCTGTATGAATTCATTATGCTTTGGCCCTGAATCACACCGTGCTCAAACATTTACTGCTGCGATTTCTCTTATATCCTTTTTATTATGATGATAATTTGACGCCTGAGCTAAACTATGTCAAAGCTGGGAAGAGAACTCCCAATGGCGTATAGACAGTGGCTGTATTTTTGTTTTCATTTTGCGGAGCTGGGGATAGAATCTCAGGTGCGCATGCGAGGTGGTGCTCAGTCTCTGAGCTAACTGCTCCCCACTCCAAGTCCCAACGTAACTTTTGGATTTCCCACAGCCTCCACATAAAAATACATAGCAACCATAACTCCCTCCCTGCACTCATACTGGTAACTCTAATTATACTCAGTGGGCCACACACACCGATGTGTGGAAGGAGGGAAGGAAGGCTTTAGTGGGAGGGGGTGAGGGATGAGAGGGGAGAAACGGGGGACGCTAGAAACCATTACAATTCACGTTATGCTTATATGAAACTGTCAAAGGATAAAAAACTAGGAGCCAAATAGCAAAGTCAAAACCATATCAAAAATTCTACAAGAAAATCAGGAGCCAAAATATCCCCTCAAGGCCACAGCTAAATTCCAGGAGGGGCATCCCTGCCCTACCAGTGGGTGAGGATAGACCTCCGCCGTAAACTATAGGAACTGAATGAACTAAAATTTTGAAGCTGCCTCATTGGGGTTCTTTCTTGAGGACAGCTCTCACACTGTGTTAGCTATTCTTCTGTTGCTGTAATAGAACACCATTGCCAATGGACGGGTTCATTCGGGGCTTGTGGTTCTAGAGGGTCCATGAGGAGAACAGCACGGCAACAAGTGGCAGACACTTGGTGGGAACTGGGGGTTGAGAGGGGGAGTTCACATCTTAAACAGCAAACGGGAAGGAGAGATAGATAGATAGATAGATAGATAGATAGATAGATAGATAGATAGATAGATAGATAGATAGATAGACAGATAGACAGACCGACCCACAGAGGGATCCAATGGAGGATCAAGTAGTCAGATGCCTGCAGACATGATGACATCTCACTCCAACCCCATACACACCGAGAGCAGCTGAAGAGAATGGAATACAAATATAATAGGACAAAATCAAAAGAAAAAAAAAGAAATGTCTAAGCTGAGGGGGAGCTCAGGTAGTGGACACTGCCAGGAGATCTCAGGAGGGGAGCTGCCATCGATTTTAGGGTTGTTTGAAGGCACCATGGTCCTTTTGTAAACTCTGAGATAATTAATTTCATGTAGATGGGCAGCAGAAGGTAGCTAGTTAAATTCCATATGCAGTTATCCTGAGAGAAACAAACAAACAAACAAACAAACAAACAAAAAGGTGAACACCAGCCCTTCAGACAAAGCTTTCACATAAAACAGATTAAAATCTGTAACCTGTGGTTTCAAAAGTTTCAAAGTAAACACAAAGACATAAATAAAACACACGAGGCATTAAAGAACAAATTAAATTATAATTAAAAGCCAACAAATGATGCGGCAGAACTCAGGGATGAACTAGAAATACAAAAAAAAAAAAAGTACTACAGAAACAACTAAATCAGAAGAAATAAAAGAATGAGAGAGAGAGAGAGAGAGAAAGAGAGGGAGAGGGAGGGACAGAGAGAGAGGATCAAGAGAACTAGAAAGTGAAGAAGAAATCCTGAAAATCCAAAAGAAAGAGCTCAAGGATTTGGGAGAACAGGACAGTTATTTCAGGGGTGGATCCTCAACATACAAGTGCTAAGCACGCGTGACAGGAATAAGGACCACTATAATCTGAATACAATGCCCAAGAGTGGGATGGACAGGTATCAGCCTTTAAGAATGCAGGAAATTGTTTCAGTAGCTTCGTCTGTGCACAGAATAAATTCATACAACCGGGTACTGAGCCATAGTCTAAAGAATCTTAGATGCATATTTCAGAATTAATACAAAATACAGACTGGCTATGTGTAGCTGTCACGCAGCCTTAAACAACATGGTGGAACATGAGAATGAACAACCCACCCGTAGCTGAGAAGATACTGGCCATTTACAGCTGCCGGAGAGGAAGAGGCATCAAGGGGCAGACTCAGTGGTGGGTTGACCACACACCCACTGAAGACCGCACAGCCAAGAATTCATGGGCAGCACAAAGTGTACTTAATGGGGTTTGAAAAATCAACAGAGGACTCATAATAAGTTAGGGAAGGAGGGGATGGGGGGATGGATCAGGGAGGAGTCAGGGGAGGGTGAATATGATCAAAACGGTTTCTATGAAATTCTCAAAGAACTAATTAAAAAAAAAAAAAACGAGAGAAAAAAGAAGACATTTAAAAAGCACCTTTCAGTTTTCATAACGGGCTGATTGTATTAGTATTGTTATTCAGAGGCCGTTCTCATGATGTGGGATAGAGCAGAAGAGTAATTTAACGGGCTATCATAATCCTATCATGGCCTAGGTCTCTGAGAAGCCTCTGGGAAGGATTCTCAGTGTGCAAGAAAGATAAAGGTGTAATAGAAAAAGCAAAACTCACGAGGCTCTGAATTTTAATTAGAAATATCAGGTTGAACTCATGGAATATTTTATCTAGCCAGGGAAAAGGGCCAGAAGGCGGAGACTATAGCTCAGTGGTAGAGACTTGCCTAGCAGGAACAAGGCCCTGGGTTTGGTTCCTAGTGCCTTTTCCCCTAAAGAGTCCCAGAAGGAATGGCCACCCCAGTAGTGATGGGTGTCTCTAATGACCACAATGTGTCGTTGAACTATGACCTCTCACTTAAGGAAACCCAGACTGCTTATTGTAAAAACAGCTCTGAGTTGTCTTTGTTACTTTTCTGTTACTGTGATAGAATTCCCAGACACAAAAGCAAGTTAGGGAAGAAAAGGGTTTATTCGGGCTTATGTGTCCAGGAGGACGTAGTTCATCATGGCAGGGAAAGACATGGCTTCAGGCAGAGACGGCATGGTGGCAGGAGCAGGGTCTGGCTTGTCACATCACATCCACACTCAGGAGTAAAAGAAAGTGGGGCCAGGCTATACACCCCAAGGCCTGCACCAGCCACCCACTCCCCTCAACGAGGCTTTACCTCCTGAAGGTTCCACAGCTTCCCCAAACAGCGCCACCAGTTGGGGACCACGTGTTCACACAGCCTATGGGGGTCATTTGACATTCAACAACAGGCCTGTGCCGAGTAATATACAAGAGCATGAACTAGCTTGCTATGCCAACTAGCAAAGCAGCTATCAAAGACTCCATTTCAAGACGGTCAGCTAGAAAAGATCGTCGCTGACCAAAGGTGAGATTATTTGAATCCTGATATGGGTGAAAAGTGCAAAAAGTCGGTGTCTTTCAAATATGCTTAAATCAAACTATGTTGATTTACATTACTGTACATAGTTCACTATATGTTTGACATTTTATACATTTGGATTTCCAGTTTAGGGCTGCTGTGACTGACGCTATTGTAAATAATCTGTAATCCCGGTGTGCATGTCTCTCCTTTCTGTTGAGTATACGTCTGGAATGTCTTAACTGAGGCACAGGGCACATATATGTTCAACCACGGTATGTCCAGTTGCTGTCTACATGCACTATTTAGCCTCTCATCCGTTGTCATGTAAGAGTTTTACTGTCACGTGTCAAAACTCTGTTTTATAATTTACTACTTTTAGTTTATTCTTATAAGCATCTCAATATGATTATAATCTGCATTGTCTTGTGGTCATATACACCTGCCGTAATATCACTGGTCACCTGGGTATTTGTGTGTGTGTGTGTGTGTGTGTGTGTGTGTGTGTGTGTGTGTGTGTGCAGGTTTCCTGTGTATTACCCATTTTGTCCTTAGTAACCAGTAAGAGTTCTTTATGTATTGTGAATACAAATATTCTGTCACTTATACATCATAAGTATCTTGGTGTGGCTTGCTTTTTTAAAGTTTAATGTCACTTTTACTAACAGGAGTTCTTAATTTAAATTTTATTACATTTGTTTATTTGTTATGTATGCATGCATGTGTGCCTCAGGGTACGTGTGGAGCTCAGAGAAAAACCTTTCCAGGGTCGGTTCTCTCCTTCTGCCATGTGGGTCCCCGGGATTGAACTCTGGTCCTCATAGTTAGTGGCAGAGCCATCTCCCATTCCCAGAGGTTCTTAATTTTGATGTAATTCAGTGTTTCCACATTTTCTTTTAGTTAGCATTTTTTGTGTTTATATTTAAGAAACTCTTCACGGTGTCATGGTCATGAGAATCACTCTTACATTATCTTTTAGAAGTCTTGTTTTGCTTTTCACGTTTATGAGATTATGTAGATTACACAGATTGCAAACCCCTTAGGTTTTGTGTGTGGTGTAGGACTGGTGGTAAACGTAATCCCTCATTTGTAAGCAGCTGATTCTATCCAAGACCTCATCTTCTTCCTGCCATGCTCGTCATACACCAGGCCCGTGCATGCACGGGTCTGTCTCTGAGATAGTGCTAGCATTCCCATACAAATATTGAAATCGGTTTCACAAAGAGCTGTGGGTATTTTTGACTGGCTCACATTATATCTGTAGATCTGAAGAGCTGACATGTGCATAGTGGCAATTCTTGTCATTCATAAATGTGACTTAGTTTTTTTCCGAAACAGTACTTTTTGTTATTTTCCGATGTAGAAGCATTATACATCTTTTTATCGGCTTTATTATTACCCCTTTTACTTTTAGATCCTAGTCAAATCATATTTTAGGGAGTTAAAAAGACGGCCCGGGGCGGGGGTGCTTAGGAACAGTTGCTGCTTTCCTAGAAGCCCTGGGTTTGGTTCCCAGCCCCCACATGGCAGATCACTGCCATCTGTAACTCCAGCACCAAGGGATCTGCCCTCTTCTGGGCTTCACAGGCATTACATACATGTGATGCGCATACACACATACGGGCAAACCACCTCAATACAAACTGGCTTTCTCTGAGTAGCCCTGGCTGTCCTGGAACTCACACTGTAGACCAGGCTGGCCTAGAACTCATGAGATTCACCTGCCTCTGCCTCCCAAGTGCTGGGATTAAAGGCATGTGGCATTATACTACCTAAGAAATGTCTTTTTTTTTTTTTAAAAGGAAGAAAAAATATTCTTTGAATTTTAAGATACTTAAAATTATTGCTACATTGAAATTCCTTGAACTTTAAAAAAAATACTTATTGAATGTCTAATAGCTTTGTCAAGTGCATTTCTTAACTATTTCTAAACTCCGCACTGTTTAGTTCGTGGTTATTTGTTGCACTGGTTAGCACTGCTAGTATAATGTCACACTATTTGTCATACATCCCTTTTTCCAGTTAGATTAAAATTTATGTTTCTCTTAATCCTCTTTTAGTAACTTTCCAGAGGTTGAAATATATGTCCTTAAGTCACCGCAGTCTGTCAGGCTGGTGTCAGTAATTACATTCTCATCTACCTGAACCTTAGATAGAAAGGCCCTAGGGCACTTTGTCTCCATTTAAACCCTTCTCCTCTTCCTTCTTTAAGATTTCTTTCCATTTTCTGTGGATGAGTAAATACCGGAGTGTGTGTGTGTGTGTGTGTGTGTGTGTGTGTGTGTGTGTGTATGTGTGTGCGCCCCCATGGAACTAGAATTACAGGTGGCTGTGAGCCAGCATGTGGGCAATGGGAATTGAATCTGGGCTCTCTGCCTGAGCAGCAAGTGCTCTTAATGACTGAGCCATCTCTCCAGCCTCTTCCTGTGGACCTTTCATGTCTTCCTTGTTATAACTGAGGTACAACAAATAAAAAGTTTACTTACATTTTTATATTAAACATCTTAATTGCATGTGCATTTAGAGAAAGATTATTTCATAGTATCAACATTTTTGTTTTTTGACATTTATCAGCTTGTGTGTATGTGTGTACCATGGCACACATGTGGCGGTAAAAGGAAAACTGGCTCTAGTCAGTTTCTTCCTTCCAGCATGTGGGCTCAGGGGATCAACTCCGATGGCCAGGTGGTGACAAGTGTCTTTACTCAATGAACCAATCTTTTTATATTTTTTCTTCTTTTCTTCTTTTTTCTTTTCTTTTCATTGAGACATGGTCTCTCTACATCACCCTGGCTATCCTGAAACTTGCTATGTAGACCAGGCTGGCCTCTGACTCACAGAAATCCATCTATGCTATCCATCCATCCACCCCAAGTGCCAGGCTTAAAAGCGCACCACCATGCCTACCTTATTCTTATATTTTCTTTCTTCTCCTTTGAAACCAAGATAGTTTTGGTTAGAATACAGAGACATGGGTGTGACAAGGACATACTCGTATAACTGGTTCTCATTTTCCCTATGGCCGTCTCAGCCCTCTGTCCTCCTGTCCTTTCTTCTTTTCAAGACATATGATCCACCGCCTCTCCTGTTCCTTCTCACTTCACTAGGCCTCCTCCTTCTCTTAGTCTTTTTCTGCTTTCATGTTACACACACACACACACACACACACACACACACACACACACACACACAGAGGGAGAGAGAGAGAGAGAGAGAGAGGCAGAGACAGAGAGAGACATATACACACAATAGATTCCACATATGAAATATTCAGTATTTGACTAAGTCTCGAGTCTCGATGGTTTGGCTCACACAGTGACCCCCATTTCCATCCGTTTCCTATGAATGACATTATCTCGTTCTTCTCCAGAGATGGAATAAAGTCTCATTGTGTCCACATACCTCCTCTTCGTTATCCATTTGCTCATCTTTTCATGGACATCTAGCATTGGATCCGTGTTCCATATACGGAACACTTACTCTTTCAAATATGTTTTGGCCATTTGTCATTATTCCATTTACTGACTGGATAGGTTGTATGTATGTGTGTTTGATTTTTGGAGATTTTTAAATAGATCCTAGATAGTAATTCACTTGGTTGCTACCTTTGGCTGAGCCCAGGTGTGGATATCAACCCCCGACGGACATGTAGTTGACAAAGACTGTTTCCCATTCTGTAACTGACTCTCTGCTCTGTTGAATATAATTGTGTCCTTTTGCTGTGTAAAAATCTTAATTTTTGGCAATCCCACTATCAACTCTCAGGCTGTTTCCTGTGCCACTACAGTCCTTTTCAGGAAGCCTGGGCCTGTGTCTCCACCCCGGGCCTTTCCCCCGTACATCTAGAAGTTCCAGAGTTCAGGTCTTAAATTAAGATTTTTGTGCAGGGTATGCAGTATCTAGTGCCCTTTTCCAGGGTGCCATATAGTCCAGGCTGGCTTTGAACTTACTACACAACTTCTGGCCCTCCTAAGCCCACCTCCCATGTGTTAGGATTATAGACATGGGCTGCCATGCCCAATGTTATGTAGCCTTGGGATTGGACTCATGGTCTTGTAGATGCCAGGCAAGCACTCTAGCAACTGAACCCCGTTCCCAGCTCCTGAGTCCCATCCTTTCACATGTGAGCACCCCATGTTCCCAGCACTGTGCTGGAGGGGCTGCTTTGTTGATGCTGTAGTTGCTGCAATGTTTTGACACCTTTGCCAAAGGTCAGATGGCTGTAGCTTAGCTATGTGAGCTTATCTCATGGTCCACTATTCTCTTCCACTGGGGTGTGTGTTTGTTGTGTGAACCGTGCTGGGGCTGTTCCTGTAGCTCCATAGTGTACACCCTGAGACCAGTTACTTGATGTCTCCAGCACTGCTCTTCCTGCTGAAGACTGCTTTGGCTACTCAGGGTCTTTGTGCTCCTGTGTACTTCGGATTCTTTTTTCTAGCTCTGTGAAGAACATCATTAGAATTGTGATGGAAATTTCATTTAATCTATAGATTGCTTTCTGTAACGCAGACATTTTCAGGGCATCAGTTTTGCCGCTTCGTGACCATGGGAGGCATTTCCATTTTCAAGCATCTTTAGTGTTTTAAAGTTTTCATAGAGGACTATCACTTCCTTTATTAAATTTATTCTTAAATATTAAAAAACTTATTATTATTTGTGGGTGGAGTAGTAACGAGTACACCGTATGTGTCTGAATAAGTTGGTGCAGTCGATTCTCATCTTCTATCATTAGGTGTGTCCTGGGATTGAGCTGAGACACTAGGCTTTCAGTGCTAACACCCACCCCTGCTGAGCTATCTCACTGGCCCAGTACTTTTTTTTTTTAAAACTACTGTGTGTTAAAAGGGGTTTTCCTTATACTTTTCAATAAAAACATTGACATATTAAATCTACAGTCAAAACACCAAAAAGGCACGAAAATATCTACCTTTTTTCCTTTTAGATATTTTGAGATAGATTTTTGATATAAAAAATTGTAATTATCTTCTCCATCCCACTAAAACCTTCCAGCAACATGTAGAAACTTCCATTTGGCCGGAAATAGAGGAAGGTAGCATCCCCTTAGAGCCAGGCGGTGATGGTGTACGCCTTTAATCCCAGCACTCAGGAGGCAGAGGCAGGTGGATTTCTGAGTTCGAGGCCAGCCTGGTCTACAGAGTGAGTGCCAGGACAGCCAGGCTACACAGAGAAACCTGGTCTCAAAAAACCAAAACAGAGAGAAAGAAAGAATCAAAAGCCCTTCTAGATTGCAAATGCTGTGTGAAGGCAGCATGAGGCTGCCACCAGTTCTCAAGGGGACTGACAGTCAGTTCTTAGAGGATGTCATTTGCTTTCTATGAAAAGTCCTTGCTCCATTGGACCTCCTCCTGGGTATAGGGAGGCAGAGGAGCTTTGCACACCATTGCCATCACCGATTGGGAAATGCAAACTCTAACATATAATACAATGCGCACCCCCCACCCCCGTTACACACGGTGCTCAAGGGGGTGCTCTGAGGAGGGGGAGGCCACTAGCACACAATACTCTTTGAGAGCAGACGACCATGGCAACTGCCCCTTCCCTCATCTGTCAGCACCAAGATGACCCCTTCTATGTACACATCACCTTTTTACTGGTGATGACTATTCCTGGGGATGAATCATAGTTAAGAGCACTGAGTGGGGTTTTTATCTGTTTTTATCCCCGGTTCCTGGTACCTCAATGGCCATGACCTGAGAAAAGTCATCTTAAAGGCATGAAAGGTTTCTAATAGATCATACTGTCTGTCTGTATTTAAATAAACCTCGACTATGCAAACCATGAATGCACACTGGAAGGCAAAGCATGCACGTCAGTGGTGTGTGTTCTGAACTGTGTGCATCAGGCTGTAGTGTAGCACAACCTCGCCGTGAAGTGGGGCAGCCCTGGGGGCAGGGCACATGTGAGCATGAACGAATAAGGGTGTCTGTGGTGCTGGGGTGCAGCCTTAAACCCTGGATGCTACAGAGGGGATTTAAGAACTTATGCCTGAGAGCCTCAGCTCTTAGAAACAACACAGCAGACCTTTCAAGAAAGCCAGGTGTCAAGGGCACATGAGAAAACTGTGTACTGACAGGGAGGGTCCTGAATGTCCCAGAACCAGAATGACAGAGAGCGGTGGCTGCCCCACGTTAAGGTAGTCTGTTCATTTCTACCAGATATTCCAGAGGATGGCGAGATTGCAGGGCTACCTAAGACTTAGCCAGGAAAAAAGAAGAGCAATCTGCCAACAGGAGAGGAGAGAATGTAGGGAAAGCCAGAACCACCAGCTTGAAAAGGAATCCCAGAGCTTACAAGAACATCTCCAAAGTTACCGTGTGATCTGAAGACTGCAGGTCCTTCTGAAATCTTCCAGAGTAGCCAGAAGCCTTTGGATTCTTAACTTAGTCCAAAGACGGAGAGTGATCTCCACTGCTAATGGCTGATGCTTGATTTCTCATAAATCTTGGTGAGTGGGTGTAATTCTAGATTTGATGACTCACATGACTTCTCTGAACTCAAGCACCATGGTAACAGTTCATATTATTTACAGACACTTAAGAGCTCAGCACACGTGGCTGCCTTTAAGACGCCATAATCTAGAGCCCTTGCAATGGGGGACTTGCAGAGTCTAGTCAGGCTCACTATACTCTTTTGTCTTCAGCAGTGTGAACTGAAGACGTAGAGGGAAGTTTGTGGGAATGTGGGGGAGTGCTTCTAAGTGAGTGGGTGAGAGAGGCAGGCCTACCCTCAAAGTCAGCACGAGAGGCCACACAGGAAAGTGAAACAGAAACACTCGTTTCATGCACTCAGGATTCCCAACAGCTGTCATGTCTTACAAGAGAATGTTCAGGTGTGTCCCTTTGCACCACAGCACAAGACCTGAACCACTGATTCTTTTGACCTTGGTTCTGACTTTGGAAGGTGGTATGGTAATTTGCTTTGAACAGGCTGGCTTTAAGTTGACAACTAGAAGTTTGGTACCATCTTAGTTAGATTTTCTATTGCTGTGAAGAGACACCATGGCCACAGCAACTGTTTGTTTATTTATTTGCATTGTTTGTTTATGTGTATTGTGTTTTGCCTGAATTATAGACAGTTGTGAGCTGCCATTTGGGTGCTGGGAATTGAATCCAGGTGCACTGAGCCATCTCTCCAGCCCTCCATGACAACTCTTATAAAGGAAAACATTTCATTGGGGCTGGCTTACAGTTTCAGAGGGTTAGTCCATTATAGTCAGGGCAAGAAGCATGGCAGTGTCCAGGCAGATACGGTGCTGGAGAAGGAGCTGAGAGTTCTACATCTTGGCCCACAGACAGCCAAGTAGAGACTGTGTGCCACACTACGCCTAGCTTGAGCATATGAGACCTCAAAGCCCACCTCCACAGTGACACACTTCCTCCAACAAGACCACACCTACTTCAATAAGGCCTCACCTCCTAATAGTGCCACTCTCTATGGGCCAACCATTCACACATATGAGTCTATGGGCGGCATTCCTATTCAAACCACCACAGGTATATTCTGCAACTGTAATTTTTAAGTCTCTGCATTCCCAGATTACATAAAATTATTACTCATGAAAATGAGTATAACCTACTCTGAACACAGGCCCTATCGTGTATTAGACATTCCTACATGGGCCAATTTCCAGATGTTCCCAGAGGGCTGAGTTGGGACGTTAAAGGCCTGCTTTAAATAGCACTGCCATAAAACACACTTCTGGAGTGGACTTGATTTTTTCCCCAGATACTCATAGTCACCTCCCCGCTCAGAGCAACTTGCCCCTTGAAATATACATTTTGCTGTGTTTGTTTTATTCCAGTGCTTTTCTATTGCAAAACGGAAGAGTTGGTTGCCAGTGTTTTTACGAGGAGCCTGAGAAAATGGTACTAAAAAACTTACATTGAAAATTCAATTTTAAAGACAGTAACTATTCCTAGAGATGGGGTTGCGGGGGGGAGAGAGAATCTTGTTTTCAGCTCACAGATGTGAGAGAACAGTTTAAGAAAACTTAATAATCTCCAAATTCTGTCCCCCCCACTCCCCGGTTTTTAAGACAGGGACTCACTGTGTAGTCCCGGCTGGTCTCAAATTCACAGAGTTCCACCTGTCTCTGCCTCCCGAGTGCTGGGATTAAAGGTGTGTGCCAACATGTTCGGACCCTGAACCCTTTTAGGGAATACGGTTCTATAGTCACTTTTACCCCGCCTGCCCTGCCCTTACCACTGGTGACTTTTTGGATGAAAGTTTGGCCCATAATTTAGTAAAGTAGTTTCTGTCTGTTGAATCCAAGAATTCAACCGTACTGGACTTCCTAGAATAGTCTTCGGATTTCAGGTAAGATGTCTTAATATCTGGTGAGGAAAAGATAAATTTGTGAATGAAACATACAACAGAATAAATTTCTTGATGTGACAGCAATGTTTTATTTCTTCAAACACAAGAACTTGTGTACTTAAAGTCTGTGCGTTTCAACTTGGAAATAAATAAGATACATTTTACAATGATGATAAAATTAATGTTGGCCTTTAACAGTCAGGAGGCCCAAGCCCTTGGAAGGTAACCCGTCAGCACAGATTTGGTATTAATATTAATATAAAATATGTAATAAAAACAATGGCTTTTAATATTTAAAGTTACTCTTATAATTACATCCCATCTGATAAAAGCCTCCTAAAAGCCTAGACAAAAATTAAAACATGTAATTCTAAGATTAAAGTTCAAGGGAACAGGACTTATTCATAATTAACATCAAACCTTTCCTTTAAAACCTTAGAAAACCCAGAGAAATAGAACACACAGTTCTAGTCTTGCTCATGAAGATAGGTCCTCAGTTTACAGGCCTTTAAGATATATGGAAGCATCGAGCATCTCAGGAACATTGCTTACAAAAGGCTAAAATAAATAACTCCCACATGTGTCTTTAGTTAATATGCTCAACTGAGCAGATGTGGGGAACTAGCCCTCACCCAAGCACGGTTTGTGATATATATATCACAAAAAGAAACAGTTCTAGGTGAAGGTATGAAGTCAGAAATGGGCAAATGGGCATAGATGCCAAGAAGTCAGAAGTACCGGAGGCTAAAGCTCACACCCCTGACTTAAGATGGAAGGCAGATTCTCTGAGCTGGGAAGACATGGCCTGGGCTCTCTGATACAGTAAGAAGCTGCAAATAAGGTATCTGGAACTTAGCCCACAGACTGAAGAATTGTATACACAGGGCTGTACCTGGCCCGAAGATAGAAATACCTGTAATAACATCAGACATCAAGGCTAGATTTTAGAGTAATAACTTACCATGCACATAGCCTTGGGTGTGACCCCGGCTCTCAGCAGCTGGGCACGGTGGCATCCATCTACTTGTAAGCCCAGCTCAGGAGGCGTAGAGATAGAAGGGTCAAAAGTTCAAGGTTATCCTCAGCAAAAAAAGAACTTGAGGCCAAACTGGACTATGTGAGATGCAGTCTCAAAGAAAATACTAGAGGAGAAGGGGGGGGTGTAGTGGGGAAGGGCAGGGAACTGTCCTTTGTGGGTCTGTGCTGTGTGCTGGGACTGAACACGCACTTGAACCCAACTGTGATCACCTGAAACTAATAAAAGAAAGTGAACACTACTCAGAAGGAATCCTGGCAGGAGAGTCTACAATTCCACATCCCAACTCCTGTGAGAGCAGAGAATGATTCTCTGGTGCAGTAGATGGTCTGGGCACAAAGCCCAGGAATTCTAGGGAAGGAGGAATCTCAAAAGGTACATTAAGGTAACTGTGTTTATCACAACACAACTGATCAGAAGGAAGTGCATGTGGCAACACTCATCCCTAAGTCTTCTGGATGCTGTGCATTTGATCCGTATTTCTGGAGCACCTACCACATGGTGGATGTAGTTCTGGATGCTGGAGGCAAAGCAATAAACAGAAATTCCTTGACCTGTGGGGGCTTTACTAAAGCTGAAGGCAGACAACTAACACATTTTTAAAGGTTAGGTGACAAATACAATGAAGTCAGATAAAGAGACAGAGACAGCATGGTGGTCAAAAGAAGTCCTCTGAGGGGGAGGGGGTGAGAAGGAAATTCTCTGTAAGGTGAAGAGATTGCCAGAAGTTTAAAGATCTAAAGAAAGAAAACATTGAGGGGCGGGTGATGAACAGGAGGCAGGGGATCAGTTTTATACAGAGAGCCAGAAGTACGGTTAACCCAAGTATCAGTGTTAAGAATTCATTGCTTGGGTAGACTGGAACGTATAGTGTACAGACACCCGCAACTGGACAATGTGCAAGGAGCAAGAGAACTCGAACTCTCAGCCCTAAGTGGGTTTCCATCAAATCCTTCCCTCAGGGTTAAGGGAACTCTGAGGAAGAGAGGGCAGAAAGATTGGGAGAGCCAGATGGGATGGAGGACACCAAGAAAACAAGGCCTTCTAGTACAACAGGGCTGACACACATATGAACACAGCATGCGTAAGGGCCTGCTCAGGTCTGGGCCTGATGCAGTCCTAGTGCTGAGAGGGGAAGTAGACGAAAGCCCCAGGCCTAATCCAGAAGCTGTCTTCGATTGATAACTAGTTGCAAAGGAAAAATTAGTTTTCTCCAATGGAGTCTTACTGAGTATACAAATCATACTAAGGGCAGGCTGTATGCCCAGCTGTAGATGACCAACACAAATGAACTCCGTACGTAGTTTGGGTTTTTTGTTTTTATTTTTGTGTTGGTTGTTGTTTGTTTGTTTTACTTTACAGATTGTCTGCTTATATAAAGCAAAACATTTTATGTTATATAAAATGGTTTCCAATTTTGTGTTTTCATGGGATTTCTGTGTGTGGAAGTGTGTGTTATCTCTGCAGCTGTATGGTCCTTGTGCTTTCTCTTTGGATCTTTTTTTCTGTTTGTTTTGTCTTATTCTGATTTATTTGTTTTTATTTTATCTTATTTTATTTTTATTATTTTTTTAGGTGCTCATTTGTTTTCTAATAAGAGAAAGAAAGAAAGGAAGGAAAGAAAGATAGAGAAAGAAATGGATGAAACTTGAAAATATCATCCTGAGCGAGGTAACTCAGTCACAAAAGAATGAACATGGTATGTACTCACTGATAAGTGGATATTAGCCCAAAAGTTCGGAATACCCAAGTTTCACTTTACAGTAACCGCTGGACTGAGAGTGAGGTCCCAGATGGAGGAGTTGGAGAAGGGACTGAAGGAGCTGAGGGAGTTTGCAGCCCCATGGAAGGAGCAACAGTGTCAATGGGCCTGACAACCCCAGTCCTCCTGAAGGCTGGACCACCAACCAAAGAATACATATCGAGGGACCCATGGCTTGGACCACATATGTGGCAGAGGAGGGCCTTGTTGGCCATCAGGGAGAGGAGAGGCCCTTGGGCCTGAGGGTGTTAGAGGCTCCAGTAAAGGGGAATGTCAAGGTGGGAATATGGGAGTGGGT
>CM052700.1:101181580-101202981 GCA_028551405.1 Uromys caudimaculatus
ACCTGAGTTTGGTTCCTTAGCATCTACACAAGTCTGCTGGGCAGTGCATGTCTGATCCCAATACTGGATGTGTGGGCGCACAGGCGGGGGGTCCCTGGGGCTGGCTGGTCTTACTACATCAGAGCACAAAAGATCTCCCGTCTCAGTTAGAAAAACCGAGAGAATTACCCATGTTACACGGCACTGCCTCAAACTTCCTGAGTGTCATCTTAAGGTAAAGTATCTAAATTTAGGTGTACCTTGAGGCAATGCTTAAAAAGCATGTAAACTACTTTATAGTCCACAAAAGACACAAGCCCTTCATTTATACAGGCCAGTTGTATGTATTTAAGTGGAGTGTGAATGAGTTTAATGAAGTGTGGTGGGTTTTAAAGTTGCTTTATGGGTAGTATCATTACCAGATGCAGGACTGCGCAGAAGGGTACGGAAATCACTGGAATAGAGTTCCAAATCATCTGAAATGACTTATACCTTGTATTTACACACATTCCTTTGAAGTTGGATGACTTAAATACTGTTTGCACAATGCATCTTAAAGGACTAAGCACAGAATCCGATCTGATCGTCACATACTGTAGAGACAAAATACCTAGGAACGAATCATGTACGTGCACGTTACAGAGGCTACATAGGCACATAGGCTGCGTAAGACGTTCTCACACAGGGAAGGAGAAACTAGTCTGTGTTAAGGATGGGCTAGCACAGGCAATCATCCAGGTCAGTAAGGGCTAATTAAATTGCCATGCGGCAGCCAGGCTGTGAATAACATGGACAGTGAAAGCTGCATTTTATTAGCCAGTGTTTCTCCGGAAGTCTTGTGTAGCATAGCCATGTGGCCATTCTCCAAACGCAAGAGGCTCATCATTTTTCAAAAGGAAACTCTGTGAATATTTAAATAAGAGTTTGAAAAGGAATTGTATTCTGACTAGTTCTCTCTTTGAAATAAACAGTCTCTGAAAATGGATGACTTGGGAAATAGGCTCCAGTTTTCAGAAAAAAAAAAAAAAATTCTCAGTACCCAATGACTTCCAAAGTATTCATTTTTCCCCTACACACAAAGAAGGCTCTAAAAACATGCAGTTTTATTTTAACTAAGAGTAATTTCTCCCTGCCATGATTAATACATATACACAAGTAAATTCCCACAACCCTTTCCAAGAAATATGCATATAAATATACATCGTGACCCATCCAACCGTGAAAATGACTCAAGACAAATTAAAACACAATAATGTGCTATGGAATGTAAAATATTTATTTCTAATGGAACAGTTACACAATTTGTGGCGGGAAATGAAAAACACTGGGTTCATTAGGGAGCATTTCCACAAAACTGAAGGTACCAAAAGAAGCTGTTTTTCCAAGGCAGAACTGCATCTCAGAAACATCATGTCTGTTTGTGTATTAAGAAAGGAATAATAGGAAGTAGAAAAATCATTTCATATAATACCCATGATAATTTTCCATAGCAAAATAAGATACTATGTAGAAAGGAAGCAATCTCATAAATCCAAGGAAATAGAGTAATAATGTTCATGTTTCAATGGCAAAATGAATACATTTGCTAAACTATTCCAACAGTGAGGTGCTCTAGTCTTCGGTGTCCCATCAAAGGGATAGCTGGCTGCTTAAACAGATTCCACACCAGGAAAAAAGATGAGTGTGGAAATATATTCATAGACAGAGAAATGAAGTTCAAAATCTTTCCTTTCTTCCAGACTTCGTATTTCACAGTGTCCTCAATGGAGTTCAACCAACAAGCCAGCATTCAGACATGGAATCCAGAATGTTCCAATTAAAACGTACGATAATGACAGGACATTTTACAAAATGAGTACGTTTATCACAAAGTTGTTAGTTGATGCTTTGAGGGAACTAGAATAAAGAGGGCGGGGCAAATGCCAAGAGGGGATGCTTGGTTTATATGATCTGCTGTGTATGGGAAACTGGCGTCAGGGGAGCTAGCAGTGGCGGGCAGGAGGGGACAGAAACCTACAAGAAGCTTCAGCTCAGGCCTAAAGTATCCTCTCCTTTGACCAATATTTCTGATGCCCCACACTGCCACCTCTGGAAGGGAGTCCCTTGTTGCCAACCTTGACTTAAGGGCTCTCTTTCCTCAGCCTCTCGAGTCCCTGGGACCCAGGTTCATACTGTTGCTCCTGGCCCCTCAGCCTTAGGAATGACTTTGTCTTAGGCACTATTTATTGGCTACTTTCCCCAACAAAGCCTTTTCTGTCTTTCTCCTCTTGGATGTTTAACTTTGTTCTTGGAAACCGAGGGTTGGGAGGTCCAGGAATAAAAGCCACCACAAAGAGAAAACAAAACAGTTATTACCCAGACACATAATGGTAATGTGACAGCATTTGCTCTCTACACAGTAAAATATATTTGATCTCCATCATCAATGAGATAACAATAAAAAGAACAGATAGCATTTATTGAGCATGTACTACAGGCCAGCTGTTATCCTAAGTGCTTGATGTGTTTGTCACAGGGAGATTCACCATCGGCTCCGATTTGATGCCCCTCTTTGTCTTCTGCAGTGGCAGGCTGCCTGTGAATGCCTACTTAAGAAGCCCCCCTATCTTTGGAATATTATTACACTGAAGTATCATTTCTTTTAATATCATTCTAATTTTGTCTAAGCTCCTTAATTTAGACAAGGCTGAAGACATAAAGGGATTTACTGAGAAGATAGTTTCATTTAACACACACCTCCACTTAGATTAAATAGGATACATTGTCCTGTTCTAATTCATAATCAAATGTAATATTCTTTTGCTGTTTATGTGTTAGTGCTAATGAAAGCTCTTCTTGGTACTAAGCATGTGGCAGACATTGTTCTGGGTGCTTTGAGTCCACTCACTCACTCCTGACTAGAGTGTAGTGTGCCTCAAGTTTCCAGGGATCATTCTGACATTCAGTGTTGTTTGTAATCGAGAGTGTCTAAGATTACAATCATTAACATCATTTTGATGCTCATGACTGACATCCCACAGTCGGCCTTAAGATCAGCGGTCTACACTGAGAACATTACCTATCAACCTACCTACCAACACACAGAAAGAGGGACAGGCATTGCTCTCTTCTCTGGATGCCTAGTCAGCACAAAACTATTATTTCAAACCCTACCATACATGTAAATTCATTTATGGACAAACTGTGCTAGATACCGTATCAACACCTCAGTGACCTTAAGTGGGATTTGGAGGCTCCTTTATTGTAACAGTGCTGTTTATAGGGTTGTCATGGAGATAAGGGCATGGGAGCTGACCGTCGATGAAGGATGTTTTGAAGTGTTTTGCAAGCTTTAGATAAGAGCTTATAACTATGTATAGGAAGCTTGGATATATTCAGGCTGAGGCCAATAATAACAAAAGACATACTGTCAGTATGCCAGCTCCTGCTACCGGGAAAGAACTCAGTACGAGATGAGGCTAGACTATCCAGCCAACCTAAAGGCAGACAGAAAGCAGGAGACCGGGCAAGCAGGCCCTAGGAACTGGACAAAGTTGAGGTTCGGAGGCTCAGTGCACAGCTTTTCAAACTGTGGAGTGCAGACTACAATGTAAAATTGATTTAGTGGGCCACAACCTACTGCATTTCGAAAATTTAAACTCGGCACCATAGAAAATACGAGTCCATCACCTATGAAGGATGACTTAGAATATTTTATTTCCTTTATGTAGTTGTGTTTACTGGGTTGTGATACTGTGAAATATACCTATGGAGCTTGCTCAAAAATATTTTCTAGGTCAGGGAGCTAATGAATACTAAGACATTCCATTTTCTACTACAAAAGCACGATACTTAATGAAAAAGGCACCTGGATTCTTCATTACCAACAAGTAGACAAGTTGTTCTAAGTGGACCATAGATCATAAAGAAAAATTTAGTTTCCGTCCATTCTATAAAGTCACCCAACATGTAGAAGCTTTTTTTGGTAAAGTGATACGTCTGATGCCCGGAGGAAGCCATTCTGTTTTTCTGCAGGTCACCTTGGACCCTTATTATGTCAAGTTGAAATAGACTAAATAGACATGGCAGAAAATTTGGAAAACACCGAAAACATAAATGAGAAAAAAAATTGCCACAACTTAATATTCTGGAGCTAACACAAGAGCCAAGTTGAGCGTACTTTCCTACCCCTCTTTGTCCCTATATGTAATGAACACTGTCTTTCAAATAAATATTCTACATGATTATAAGGGCAACATAAGGCAGATGTCTCTAGCAGATTCCTATGCTGTAAGTGTATTTAAAAAACTCCATTACATAGAGTATTTCTCACCTTCATTACACAATTTGATGTGAACATTCTTGCATTCTTGTGTACATTTCTTCAGGATAACTCTTGGGTCAGAATGATCAGACTAAAGGCCTGTAAGCTGTAACTCTTCAGAAAAGGTATGCCCATTACCTTCCTCACCTGAATAGCTCTTAACCTGTTTTATATGTCCCAACCTGCTATCAAAAAAGTCTGTTCTGTTGTAACTTACAGCGAGGTTAAATTGTTTCTGACACACTTATTGGACATTTTTTACTTCCTCTTTTGTGAGTTGTGATTGTGCCTTCTCTGTCTTCCCGGGGCTCAGCTCTTTCTGTATGTGAAGAAGGCTCTTATGCCTGGTGAGAATGCCGTCATCATTTGAACACTAAATGCTAGCCTTCCTACGAAGGAGGTATTATGAGTCCAGTGACTTTTAAAGCCAACCCTGGCTTCTCTTTTTCTCTCTAAAGATTGCTTTGTGACAAACCCAGGTGGAGGCAATGTGAACTTTGCCTGTTTGGTGTAGACAGAAAAACGATTTTAAATATTTATACTCTGCATTGAAAATTGCAGTTTTTCCTTGTAGCAAGGTAATCAATACTAGCAGCAAAACCTTCTCAGTCTCTCCCACTCCTTTCAAAATGTCCAACAGCAGTGAGTCTGAGGCATACAACTTCAAACCGCAGAAATAAAAGAAACACAAAGGAAAAAAGCTCTCCCTTATTATGAATTCCAGGGTCTAGAGCCTCCTCACAGTAGAGAGACACTTGCTTAATGTGCCCTAAGTTGAACACTAATGAAAAAGGCAGCTCCAAGGGCCTCCAAACAGCAGCCAGAGAGGACACCAACGTGATTCCGAAGCCTGTTAACCAGGTGAGGTTCTGGTTCACTACAGCACCCCAAATGCCATATACAGAAACGGAGTGCTGAGCTGGACATGGTGGTGCATGCTTTTAATACCAACACTCAAGAGGCAGACACAGGTGGATCTCTCTTAGTTCAAAGTTAACCTGGTCTATATAGCAAGCTCCAGTCTAGCAAGGGCTACCACAGTAGCACCCTCTCAAAAAAGAAAGAATGGAAGAAACAAGGGAAGAAAGAAAGGAGAAAGAAAAACAGAGGCAATCCTTTCCTTGCTGTCTTTCATAATCCACCCTCTTCACAGCTAAGCTAAATGCCAACTGGATTTAACCTTCCCTGACACCAGTGCCATCTTTCAGGCCCTAACCTCGCCCTGTCCTGGCTCCCACCATGGTGTGCCAGTCATATTGCCTCTAGTATTGTTTACCTTTATCTCTGAAGTACACTTCTAAGCACCCAGTCCTCCCTTGGCTGCTACAAGATGTGGCTTCTCACGGCACAGGTTAGATAGGCCTATAGTCACCTGGCATCTGGGTCCTCAGGAGACACTAGCCGCTCCTGCCTGTGTGCTTAGGCAACAGGAAGCATCCTCTACACCACCCATCCACAGCATCCAATTCTGCAGCCCTGAAGACTCAACTGAGGGATGAACTTTTCACTGGAGTGTTTCCTGGGACAGCGCTAGCAGGCTGAACTCAGTGGCCTTCTCAGAGAGTACCCTTACTACAGTATAAAAAAGGTAAACCAATGGGTTTTCTTATCTGTGGGGTGCCAAATACATCTGATCGTGCTTTGGAACTCCAGGTACCCTAATTAAATGGCGTAGGTATAGACTTTTGTCGGAGATGTCAAAGCATCTTCTCACTACATACCTAGCCACCATTACTATGTCTGGCTCAGAGAAAATGCTCAATAAAGGCTTACTTGATAATGACTTCACTTAACATAAGTTAATTTTAAAAATCATCCTATAGCTTTCTATCTTGGAGAAGGCAGATAAATCAGAAGATAATTACTAATATTACAGTTATGAGAACAGTCTTGTTTGCTGAGAGGCTCCCTTACACCCCTGATTTTAAAAATATCAATGTCCTCTATTGCACTTGAGAGAACATTTGCTAGTGGGCACATAGCTCTAGGCATTCGATGCATGGTGAAATACAGGCTATCAAACACAGTTTCAGTACATTCCTGCACACACAGTTATCACTCAGTGATTATCTTCTAACGTTTTTTTTAGAGTGGAATTGAGGGCCGATGTCCTGACTGCAGTTATCCTTCCTTCTGAAAATGTAGTCTCCACCTAGAGCAGTGGGCCCAGTGGGCTATGGGTGGTGGCAGCCATGCCCAGGCCAGAGTTGTTTGTTCCAAATGAATGTTTGATCAAAGGGACAATCAGTCTTTCCTTGGATTTTCTTTTAAATTCAGGATTAAGCATAATTAAGATTAATGTCTTTATAACATTAATAAGAGATGCCACCAGAGGTAACTTGAGAGTTGTTCATGTTCATGTCTCTGCTATGTAGGGAGAATGGCTTATAACCATTTGTAGTTCAAAGAACAGAGCCAACATGGAGAACAGAAGGGAGAATTGATGGGGGTCCTAGGCTTTTGCTTAGTCCAGAAGATAACGAGACCCCTGGTGATGTTCAATAACTGGCCCCTTGTCTGAGAGCCCACCCCACCTGTGCCCTTCCCACAGTTCGGTTATATGAGATGTACATATACTTCCTGCTAATAGCTTTCCACAGGCTGGCCCTGGCTGTACCGTAGTCACTGACAGGAATATAACAGAATAATATGGAGTGAGAAATGAAAACTGATTCCCCTGAATTTTCTCTCCACAAATTTCTTTTAAATGATTCAACTGGATGCTTTGGCATAATGAAGGCATGGACCATGACACTCCTATCTGAAGACAGAAGGAAGGTATCCATTTAGAAATGTAGAAACAAAAGGAAGTTTCAGAACATATACCAATGCAGATCTCAAATGCTTGGCTCAGCCAGTGTCTGGCTTGTAGAGATGCATCCTCACAAGTTAACCGCAGGCTGGGAATCCTTAAAAACTGCAAGGTTTCTTTTTGCAGAGCGCTTTTTGCTGCAGCCCCCTTCAATAATGCAAAAAGCATGAGGAAAATTTCTAATCTAGAAGTGAATGGCAATCCGCCTGGGTTCAACCATGAAATCCCACTGAAATGCATAGCTTGTAGTGTGTAGTTTTTGCAAGTTTACTACAACCGTAGCTGAACACAAGGACCTCTTGACAACACCTGTCATCAGGTATCCTAGACTAAGTTGTTGGCAGCAACCAACCAGCTTTCTTCCCTCAATGCTGTCACATGGGAAGCAAGAGTTACAAGGACTTCTGGGACCCCCCAAAGCAAGGTGCTGACCAGTGGTTGCTGAAGGAAGCCATTGGTTTTCCATCCAACAACAGCACAGCTTCTGAGGAGCACAGCTTCTGAGGAGCCAAGGCTTACACTTTGATACTCTGGCTGCCCCTGGCTCGCAATCTTCCTGTCCGGCTACCCTGATCCTCCTCTGATACCTGATTCTGGGGAGCAGCAGGACTTCTGTCCTGTACACCTCCATTTTTTCGGGTTCGTTTTTCTTTGGATTGCTGCTTAGATACAAGTATGCTGTGCCTTTGGGCATAGCTCTGTCTGATCTCCCTGGTGTCCCTATGGGCTTGTGTTTCTTTGGCCCGCAGCTGGCTAGGGGCTGCAGTCTCCTCATCTAGGGTCTTCCCCACAACCTCTCTCTTCTGAGACTTTTCCCTGTTTTGAATCTGTTCCCTTCCCCCAGGATGCACCACTAAAGCAGAACCCCCCTGTGCTGACTTGGCAGGGGCCTGCAGAGGCTGACCCTCACTGGTTGGCTGATCCTCACGGAGGGCAGTTTCATTTTCTTGAGCGAATCCTTCAGACATTTCTCCATTTGGGGATGTTCGTATGAACTGAGCCACGTCCTTCAGGGTGGGATTGGTCTGTGCCTTCTTTCTGGGATTGTGTGCTTTGTGGTTTTGTTCCTTGTTCTGGGGGTCTGTGGGCACTGGTTCAGTGTGGTTTGGAGAAGACCTTAAGTCAAGTGGGTCGGACTCATTCCTCGGAGTTGGCTTGCCATGGGATTCTGGCTGCTGGGCTGTCTGAGAGTTCCCAATTGGCATCTTTCTCGGATGTGGCGACTCTTCAGCTGTCTCTCTTTGCTTGAGGGTTTTTTTCCTAGCTCCCTTCTGTTTACTGAGCTCCTGGCTGTGAGGTGTGGCCTGCGGATCTAGAACCTTCTTACTGGAGGTATGGCCTACTTTCAGAGTTTTCCTTTCCCTTGCAGGCTTCGAAGCAGGCCTTGGCCCGGTGTTCTGAGGAAACTGGGGTTCTGTGGAGGGAGCAGGAATATTTGGGAGCCGGACTGTGGGTGCCTCCTCTTCCTGGGGTGGGTTGGGGGCATGCTGCAGGGCTTGTTCCTGGACTGGGGGGCTAATAAGTGGGAGCTTCACCTCACTGGCTTTTCCAGCCTGGGCTTGCTGTGGGCTGTGGACTGCATGGGGGCTCGGGTTTCCAGGTGGTTTGGATTGGGGAGGGCTGATGGGAGGAAGCTTACTGGGGTCTCCATCCTGAGTTGGAAGAGACCTGGGAGAGGGATTTGGAGTCTGATCTGAGCTTGTCCCCAAAGCCTCTTCCCTGCTCGGAGAGAGAAGTTTGGGTGTGGGTCTCCTGCTCTGGAGAGGAGCCAGGGTCTGGGGCTGTGGCAATCTGGTAGGTGCCAGCCGGCTTCTAGGAAGCAAGGCTACCGGCTGTTCCCTGACCTTTGTGGATGAGTCTTGGGGAGGTGGGATTTCTGGGTAAGGAGTACTGGCCCGCATAACTTCTGCTTTGGGGGTTCCCTCCGTCAGAGGAGGTTGAGATCCCCCAGTAGGCTTCTCTACCTCAGCGTGGGAAGGATCCTCTAGAAGACTGTGCGTAGAACTACTGGATGCAGGGTGGGCTGACTCTGTTCCTTTGTCCTGCACTCTCTGAGGACTGAGGGAAGCTGGGTCAGGTCTCCGTGCAGGTTCAGATAGGGCTGGGTTGCTAGGGGCTACTTTGGTCTCTCCGGATTCCTTATCCTGGTCTGGCTGAGGGCCGAGAGAAGAGACAGGAGCACGTTGCTGAGGTGGCTCCTGAGATGTAATAGTAGACGACTGTTCTGCTTTTAGCATGGGTGGCCCAGGCTCATCTTCAGGGCCATCCATCTCAGTGGTTATTTTTGGAAGAAGGTTGGCTGGCTGACTATCCTCTTCCTTCACCTTTGGCGATATGTCTTGGGTCTGCTGAGGTAGATCCAGGTGGCTGCTGGGACTAGTCTCCTTCTTAGGGGGTCCCTCCTCAGTTAACTCTTGGCTCTGTGGGAGAGTGGGGTTCTGATTTTCAGGGACCACTGCCTGAGTCTGCACTTCCAGGAAAGCCTCTGTTTTCTGGCCATCTGCTTGTAGCCTTGCCAAGCGCCTGGGGGAGGGGACCAGGTGTGCGGGGACCCCAGAGACGGTCTTCTTGCTAGAGGAAGCCCCTGCTTTAATATAAAGAAAAGTTAGCTACAAAGGCTCTATCTGATAGAAATTAGTTACAAAAAAACCCTGTTTCCCTGTGGTGACACACACGGACCTTTAAAACAAGAAAACCACACGTAGACCCTCCTCTTCTCCTTGGGGAGACTAAGTAGCTACAACTTTGTAGATCACTAGAAGTTAGGACAATAGGAAGGCCATCCAGAGACCGCCCCACCTAGGGATCCATCCCATCTGCAGACACCAAGCCCAGACACTATTGCTGATGCCAAGAAGTGCTCGCTGACAGGAACCTGATATAGCTGTCTCCTGAGAGGCTCTGCCAGAGCCTGACCAATACAGATGCGGATGCAGGCAGCCAACCATTGGACTGAGCAGGGGGACCCCAATGGAGGAGTTAGGGGAAGGACTGAAGGAGCTGAAGGGGTTTGCAACCCCATAGGAAGAACAACAATATCAACCAACCAGAACCCCCAGAGCTCTCAGGGACTAAACCACCAACCAAAGAGTACACATGGTGGGACCCGTGGCTCCAGCTGCATATGTAGCAGAGGACTGTCTTGTCGGGCATCAATGGGAGGAGAGGCCCTTGGTCCTGTGGAGGCTTGATGCCCCAGCGTAAGAGAATGCTAGGGCACTAAGGCGGGAGCGGATGGGATGGGGGTTTGTGGAGGGGAAACCAGGATAATATTTGAAATATAAATAAATAAAATAACCAATAAAAAATTTAAAATGAATAAACATCCAGATATTTGCTCAAAACCATTTGGATCTGTGGATGATAAAGAGAGTTTCCAAACGAATGAGATTGGTTTTGCTGTCTAATGGTTAAGACATAATCTGACTGCTGCCAGGGGCCTGCCTGTTTACTAATACCCTAATGGCTCAGAGCTCAGCAGGAACTCAGTGAATAAGGAAGGGAAGAAGGAAGACGTGGGTTCAAGAACATCATAAAACACCAGGGTCTGCTCCTGAAGATGAAGTGTCCAAGCGGCTGTCCTCAACCCCACCCCCACCCCCACCCCCCCATTTCCCTGGCTGCAGAAACAGCTCCCAGAGGCCCTGGCAATGCTTATGTTGCAGAGAGGGACTGGTTCCTCCAAACCCACCTTCTCAGACCAGAGTGGCTCTGGTCTCCTGGATACCATCACCTCATCATGCACTGGCTTATAAATGACAGAAGTCTTGACGTATTTCTGGTGACCAAAATACCATCTTAAGCCAGCCCAGATGGCATGGCTCTGAAGTGTGCATTGGTCAGAGCTAACACACCATCCTGGAATAACCTTGAAGAATCGTCTGAGCTCAATTTAGGAAAGACCCTGGTGACCCCAGGGTGGTCTGTCTCCAGCAGCAAATGTATCCCTGACCATTGTCCCTCTTCCATTGAGGAAGGCAGGGTCTGTGCCACTCTGGGTTCACAATGAGCCTTCCAGTCTGGCCCTCCTTTGTACCCAGTCAGGGACAAGTGGGCAGAGTGAAAAGCCTCCCTCTTGGTAGGACTCCTGATGATGCCCTCGGCTCATGATGTTCATCACCGAATTTACCACAGATACAGACTAAAACACAACTTTAGACAAAAACCAGGTTAAGTTAAAAGATGAGGCTAACTACAGTAGGTAAACTGGCAGAGAACAGAACGTAGATCAGAGGTTACCAGGGGCAGGGGGATTACTGCTTAAATGAATATAGAGATTATGTTTCAGATAATGAAAAACTCTGAAAACAGGTGGTAGTGATGGTTACACAGCACTGGGAATGCAGCTAATGGCACTGAATTTCACACCAGACGTGATTAAGATGGCAAAGGAAGGCTGGCAAGATTGCTCAGCGGTTAAAGCTCTTGCTGTCAAGATTGATGACCGGAGTCTGATCTCTGGAACCTACATGGGGGGAGGGACAATCAATTCCCACAAGTTGTCAACTGATCTTCATGTACGCACAAACATGCACTCATGTAAATAAATGTAAAATTTTCTAAAAAATAAAAAATGGCAAGTTATATATGCTTACATGCTGCATGCAATACGTGTACACAATTTTAAAAGCACAAGAACAATGAGTCTCAGTGCTGAAAGATCTCTCCTTTTAATCTCATAGTCGGGCATACAGGGTTTTCTTTATCTACGTTGATGATTTAACAATTCATGAAATTTGGCTAAATGATACCGTGCCCTTTACGAGAAGATTAGAGCACCACTTTATGGACTGGCAAATTGGTCCATTTTCCCTTTAACATTAATCAGATTTAGGAAAACTATAATTTCATTCCATAACCTTTATGACAAGAACTCAGGCTGCTCGATAGTTCCACCTCCTTAAAGCCTCCCAGAAGCAGTGACAGACCAAGACATAGGCGCTATAACAGTGGTTCTCAACCAGTGGGTCGTGACCTCTGCCAAACAACCCTTTTGCAGGGGACACCTAAGACTATCAGAAAGCACAGCAAGTATTTATGGATCACAACAGGAGCAAAATTACAGTTATGGAGGAGCAACGGAAATAATTTTATGGTTGAGGGTGCCACAACATGAGGATCTGTATTAAAGGGTTGCAGCATTAGGAAGGGTGAGAGCCACTGGTGTATAGAGACTGAGGGTGAACACACCCTTACACTGGGCTGTTAATCAAGTGAGTTTCTTCTTGTTTCATAGAAACTATATTGTTAACTGCATGCTTTCGAAACAAATATTTCCTACATTACTATGGGAAAAATAGGACCGTGTCACACTTCCTTGGTATGCACTTAATATTAACATCTAAAGTCGCAGGGGCTTATCATCACTGTACAGCTGCAGTTCTTTATGCATGCATTTGGAGAGAATTCACTGAGCCCATCTTGGTGAGGGCTTGGGTTTCCAGGGCTGGGTTGGGATGCTGACCTCAGGACACACGGCTCTTCTCCTTCCATCTCATGCTGTTTCAACCTCACTGGCACATGGACATTGTGTTCCCGGTGACAAGCAGGTAACGTACGATTACTAGGGACGAAGCTGTATATCACTACTTCAGATAGCTGAGAACTGCCTTTAGACTGCACTGACACGGGATGGTCTCTTTTGGAAAGATGATGCTACTGAACGCAAGATTTCTGTTTGTGCCGAGGCCCAACACACAGATGTTTTTAATCGGGCTGTGAAAGCCTCAGCTCTCCAAGCCAGACTTTAGTCATGTGCCACAATGTTACACACGGTTTTCCCTTTCTTTCTTTCTTTCTTTCTTTCTTTCTTTCTTTCTTTCTTTCTTTCTTTCTTTCTTTCTCTCTCTCTCTCTTTCTTTCTTTCTTTCTTTCTTTTTTAAAGAAAAAGATGATTTTCCAAATTTATCTCTATTTGAAATAATGATTACTAGTTAAATTTAAGACAGAAAAGTGAGGCCTCAGGTACCCAATCCAGTTATGTAACCCTTCAGACTAACCTCTCATAAAATCTTACTTATTTTATTTTCTTTCTCTTAAAATCTTTTTAAAAATTCCTATACTAAGATGTTTGCTTTAATTTCTAGAATATATATATATATTATGCATGATATATATGTGAACATTATGATATATATCATATTTTATGGCATATCATATCATAGATTATTATACATAACACAGAAATTAAGAACAGAAGAGCTTAGCTCTGAGCAGAGGGAAAGAAGCAAGGCCCCAGCTAGGCCCAGGATGGTACACCTGCTTGGGGCTGGCTCCTTCCCAGGGAATCTACAATTTCATGGGAAGGCAATTATGTCTGTGCCCTATGATGTTTACTTTTGTCAATTTGATAAAATCTAGACTTTTCTGGGAAGTGAGTTGTGATACAATCTGCTCGGCCTGGAGAGTGGCATTATCAGAAGGTATGGCCTTGTTGGTGGAGTTGGTGTGGCCCTGTTGGGGTAGGTGTGTCACTGTGGGTGTAGGCTTAAGACCCTCATCCTAGCTGCTTGGAAGTCAGTATTCTACAAGCAGCCTTCAGATGAAGATGTAGAACTCTTAACTCTGCCTGCACTATGCCTGCCTGGACACTGCCATGCTCCCACCTTGATGATAATGAACTGAACCTCTGAACCTATCAGCCAGACCCAATTAAATGTTGTCCTTTATAAGACTTGCCTTGGTCATGGTGTCTGTTCACAGCAGTAAAGCCCTAAAACAAGGGTCTCAGTGAAAAATAGTATACATTGGCTTGACCTGAAGGCATGTCTGTGGGGGACTGTATGTTAATTAGCCCATTGTGGGCGGCCCCATTCCGTAGGCAGGGGGTTCTGAGCTAAGTCAGAACAGAGAAATCAGGCTTAGCACTAGCAAGCAAGTGGGCATGCATGCATTCCTCTCTTTGCTCTTGACTGCAGAAGTGATGTGACTTGACTTTTGCATAGTGACGAACTGTCACTTGAAGGCTTTTCCTCCAAATTGCTTTTTGTCAGGGAATTTTACTACAGAAGCAGAAATGAAACAGCACAGGTCCCATTCACCTGCACTGACCCTATGACCAGGTGACCCTCGCTCTTGGCAAGGATTTTACAGTCCTGAAATTCATAGACGCCACTGGCTTGACTCCTGGGGCCACTAGAGATGCCCTAAAAGCTTATTAATAAGGGCTATATTCATTAGAATTTCAAATACACTCACTTGAATGTTGTCTGATCTCTACAATGCCACTGAAGTGGAAGTTTATCTTTAATTATCAACTGAAAAAATAACTCCCTCTGCAAATTAACTGTAAACATGAGATAAGGTTTTGCCTTAAGAAAACACAGTCTTTTTCAGAATATTAAACCTTTTAGAAAAGTAAGGCTCTGTTGACGATATAGATCTGGTGATTGATTGTAATCCATCCTGTCTACTCTCAAGCTAGAATTTCCATTAGTCAATAACAAGATGCCACAGTTTCGATTAGTAAATGTGTCTGAGAAGTTATAATATTTTTTTACAAATTCTATAATTCATACCTTTCATTAAATCAGATAGGCCTAATCTAATTATTCCAAATAAGTAAGATTTTATTATACACTTGAAAGTGGCAGTCTACTTCCTGTGCACACATTATCCTGCCTGTTAATTTGCCAGGTAGCCACTGCATGCTACAGTCAGCCTTCTGGTCACTGTAGGAATAAGAAGAGCTACAGAATCCAGTGATGGAGCCTGCAGACCACTGTGCCAAGTCTTGCTCATTGTTCCTCTGCTCAGAAGCACCACACAGAAGCACACATTTCTCAGTTACCCAGAGGACTAATCACTGTTTGTCCAAATCCACAAGAGGCTGATGTAAAAGCCAGCACACCAATTTATTAATTTACAATGGGAGATGGGGCAGGTTCAGGGAGCCGGGCAGCGTGTTCTCACGTAAGATACAGCCCCCACAGGGGCTAGGTCCACCCAGGGGACCAAATTAAAGATTACAAGGTTGCTTGGATAGCAAAGAATTAAAGCGCGAGGAGCCATATTTCCTCAAGAGAAAGCTCCATGGAGGTCCAAACCTCACTAGGTATCCTGCACCGCAGCCTATTTTGACAGACCAAGCTTCTGTCAAGTATCTTCTAGTTCGCATGTCCTACCTGAGTTCCTTTAACATATGAGACACATGTGCCAGGAAAGGCAGCTTGTATCTGTGAGTTTACTGGAACTGCATGGACCTCAGTCCAAAATACAAGGAGTACTTGACTTAGGAAGAATGTACAAATTGCAAAGGGTCCAGTGGGCTTCAGAGCTTGACCTCTGTCGAGGTTGTGGCCTGGCCTCCCTTCTCAGCCTGTACGAATGCTATCGGGCAAGCACAATCCTGTTTGGACCAAGCTGCAAGGCTTCTACAAAGCGGCAACCATCTTAGGTTAACATTTTACAGATACGAGTGTGTGACTGGAGTTCAGTCCACTGAGGGACCTTTGGAAAAGTTCCTTACTGTAGTAGTAAACCATGAAACTTACCATGTTCAGCACTGCTACGTGTACTGCTATTCAACACAATGAGTCCATTGACTTGGTTGTGTAATTATCATCACTGCCTGTCTCCAGAACTCATTTCTTTCTGAAAACGTAAACTCTACCCATTAAACAGTAACGCTCCATTCCCCACAGCCTCCTGTCTTCAGGCGTCTGCTTCCTGTCTGTTCACTTGACCGCTCTAAATACCTCAAAGAGATGCAACTGTACAGGATCAAGTCTGCTCTGACCAGCTGGCTTTACTCATCACACTGTCTTCAAGGTTTGTTGCCTACTGTGTGCCAAGATCCCCTTCCCTCCTAAGATGGGGTGACATCAAAGAGTGCGTGTGACACCTTCTTTGTCCATTCCCCCACCACTGGACCCCCATAGTGGCTTCAACTTTTGGCTAATGTGAATGGAACTGCTATGAACAGGGTGTCTGTTTGCTCAAGATCTCACTTTCAGTGCCTTGGGGGTATTTATTCAGAAGTAAAACAGCTGGATCACATGAAAGTTGTCTTCTTTTCTTTTTTTGAGGAATTTACATTCCATTAAATTTTCATAGCAGCTACAGCATTTTACATTCCTCTTAGCACAAGGTCCTAATTTCTCCAGAAATTTTAGTAAGTCTTTTAAAAGTCCAGACTTTTTAGTAAGTCACCATCCAAGTGGGTGTGAGGCAAACTTGAGGGACGAGTAGCTCAAATACATCTCAAAATAGTCATGTCCCGAAATATCTGGGCTTAGAATTCCTAGCCTTCAAGTCAATGCCCTCTCATGTCCCTCAACATTTGCTGCTCAGGACTCATGAGGCAGGAGGGAAGCATGGTATCTACTCTTCAGGACAAGAAACCAAAGCCCACAAGAGCTAAGCAGCTTGGCCAAGAGAGCAGCAGGGCTAGCCCCTCCCCCACCCCACCCCGATCTGGCCAGTGAGTTCCCCACCATTCTCTCTGCAGGACAACGTTTTTTCAAGACTGGCAGTTCAAAGAAAAAGAGTAAGGAAACTCCCACGCTAACATTCCTGGACTAAATATACTTGAGAGGTTCAATCCTCCAGTGCCGTAAGGGACTAGGCTTCTGGAAGGCTTCTGGAAGGCTTCGTTCTGAACCCTGGGACCAGCTCTTAACTATTGTCCACTTCCAAGGCAATATCCAGTGGCTCTGCAGTGGATTGGGGAGGGGCTCACTACAGACATGGAGACAGACATAGTTAACAGACCCAAAGGGCTGATTTGTATATCCCGGGGAAAAATGTAGGGATTAAATACTGTGAGCCAGCATTAGTCCAGCTAATGAGTAACCAATAAGAACAAGGCTGTCTTATTGTCCATGGAAAATCAACTTGGTACAAAGGAGATAAGTTAGTACCTGCAGTTGGAGCCAAGCCCTTAGCAGCTGTCTCAGTCAGCCCCAGGTATTCTCTGACGAGCTCACTGAGCTTCTGGTAGGCAATGTCCAGGTCATCTACAACAAACAACATAACATTTTAACGTGCTACAATCACTCAGTGTTCAGTGGCGAGTGAACTAACCTGGTCACTACACTTCATTCTCTTGCTGCTGTGTTAGGTACAATTCTAAGATGACTCTCACGACATTTCCCTGTCCTATACCTCCCTGCCTCAAGTGTGGGCAGAACCTGTGGAGGTGAAGAGAGCTCATGCCCATGAATATTTTGCATTATACACAAAAAGGGATGTGTGGTAGAGTTAAGGTTACTAACAGCACGAGTGACTCTAAAGGGAGATTATCCAGGTGCTTCCCTCGGATCATAGCCACGGAAGAACAGATGTGTCTAGTTGGTGACAGAATAAAAGTCAGACACTCAGCGTGCTCTTTGTTGTCTAGAAGATGGCCAGCATCATATAGATAAGACTAAAGAACAGCCTCGAGGAGCTATGCACAGCCTTCCAGAGGCAGCCAACCAAGAAGTGGGCGCTTAGGCCCACACCTCAAAGAGCTGCATTCTGCCAACCAGAAGGTAATTGGGAGCTAAGCTTTTCCACAGAGCCTTCAGATGAGACCTCAGCTCAGCCAACACCTTAATCTTAGCACATAACCGAGCCCTGTTATGCTGACCTAATAGGCTGAGCAGGCTCTGGGTTAGGCATTGTCTTAGTCAGGGTTTCTATTCCTGCACAAACATCATGACCAAGATCCAAGTTGGGGAGGAAAGGGTTTATTCGGCTTACACTTCCATGCTGCTGTTCATCACCAAAGGAAGTCAGGACTGGGACTCAAGCAGGTCAGGAAGCAGGAGCTGATGCAGAGGCCATGGAGGGATGTTACTTAATGGCTTGCTTGCTTCTCCTGGCTTGCTCAGCCTGCTTTCTTATAGACCCCAAGACTACCAGCCCACAGATGGTACCACTCACGAGGGGCCCTCCCCCCTTGATCACTAATTGAGAAAATGCCTTACTGCTGGATCTCATGGAGGCATTTTCTCAACTGAAACTCCTTTCTCTGTGATAACTTCAGCTTGTGTCAAGTTGAGATGCAAAACTAGCCAGTACAGGCATTAACCATGAACATTTGTATGCAGCAGTATAAAACCAATATAGATAAGCAATACATTAACACAATTTAGAGGCTTGAGAAAATGATTAAATGAACCACATAAAATTGTCATTTGCAAATAGTTGAATACTAGCAATATCATATGGTTCAATGTAATGTCTCCCTTTCTACCCAGCATCTCACCAAAAGGCTATTAAGAGTTTATTCAATTTATTTATTTAAAATTTACTTATTTATTTTGAGAAAGAGTGTCACTGTGTAACCCTGGCTAGCCTTGAACTCTCTATGTAGACCAGGTTTGGCCCCAAACTCAGAGATCTGCCTGTGCATGCCTCCTGAGTGCTGGGACTATAAGGCATGCCCCACCCACTGTGCCAACCCCCTCCCTTTCAATTGCTGCATTTATTCCTTTGTTGGAGGGGATACACATGGCAGCCACAGGACAACTTACAGAAGTCAGTTCTCACTGGGGATGGGGGTGGGGGGCGGGGGGCGCACGCCTTTGGTCCCAGCACTCGGTAGCAGCTGGATCTCTGAGTTTGAGGCCAGCCTGATCTACAGAGTGAATTCTAGGATAGCCAGGGCTACACAGAGAAACCCTGTCTTAAAAAAGAGAACAACAAAACAAAACAAAAAACCAGTCAGTTCTCTTCCATCATACAACATGAGTCCGACAGGTTGAAGCCAGGTATCGGGCTTGGCAGCAAAGACACTACCTGCTGAGCCATCTTACCGCTCCAGGCATCTATCTCCCTATCTATAGAGTACTTACCCGTTCCTTCACGGATGTAGGAAGTAGTATAATTGAAAGCATATAGAAAGTTCCATATTTCAACAATTTTTCTATCTTTCTCTCTGGCTTCTGCCTCAAATTATTGGCCATTTTTATTTTTCATTTTTTATTTGATAAAATTTTAATTGACATAGTTATCCATATTTATGGAACAATTATGGTTTCAACCCATAAATACAATGTATTTACGATCAAATTTGGATAACTATCACATCCTTCACCTCAAATATTCATTATTTCTTTGTGGTGATAAAATTTGAAAATATCTGGGAAAAAAATGACACACTTTATTCTAAGGTAGTCTTTTAAAGTGTTTTATCCAGATACTTGAAATTTTCAATATTTTCAGTAACCATGATTCTTTGTAGAGACAGATGATGATAAAATTACCTGAGCTTCATGTGCCTTTAAGTGTTTAAATATATATTTCAAATGAGTTATCTTTGTTCTCACAATGCCCCCAGGGGAAGAAATCTATGTCCCTATTTTATACCAACTGTATTACTCGCAGCCTGATGGGAACAGTGGGGGCCTGGGTCTCTCTCACAGGTTCTTACCCACGTCTGCAGCTTTTTGCAGCTTGGAATTACAACAAATGTCTCTGTTTCCTAAGAATTTTCTTTTCATGACATAAACTGGAAATGCAGTTGTGATGGCTATTCCTGGTTGTCAACTTGACTACATCTGGAATGAACTACAATCCAGAAATGGAGGGTACACCTGTGATCCAGGCTTCTGACCCACATCTTGTTGTAGAGATATTGAGGCATAGTGGCCATGAAAAGCTTAGGCCCAGGCAAGGCTGTACACACCTTTAACCCTAGGAGACTGAAGTCAGCACATCTCTGAGTTCAAGGCCAGTCTGGGACAAAGCAAGTTCTAAATCCAGGTATGGTGATACCACCTTTAATCTGGGCCACACCTTCTACTGGAGGCCTACATAAGGACGATGGAAGAAGGAAGATTGGCTCTTCTTTGCCTGCTTGCACTTACTAGCCAGCACATCTTTTGGAACCTACTTCTACAGAAGACTAGCTGAAACAACTAGCCTCGTGGGACTGAGCAACTACTAGATTCTTAGACTTCCCATTCACAGTGCCCATTGTTGGGGTAGTTGGGTTAGTTAATATATAGAGACAGTCCATAAGTTCTGTGACTCTAGAGAACCCTGACTAATAAATACAGCAGTGATTGTATACTTCAAACATGAAAACATTAAAAAAATAAATAAAACTCTGCTGGGCATTACTGACCTGCATTGATTACTGCATCAAAATATCCTGGAAATTTCCGATTAACTTTAACATAAAGGTCCACCCTGGAGACGGCAATCTCGATTTCTGCGCGACTGAATAATCCCTTTCTCCGCAAGTACCCCTCATATCTTTCCTTGTCCATAGGCACCACCAAGATATAGCGAGGCTCAAAATAGGAATATTTCAAGCTTCTTACACCCTAGGTGTTTAAAGAAGGTAAGTCAGAAATGGCTTGCCCACTGTGGACATCACTGTGGGGACAAGTGACAACTCAGGGGCACCACACAGTGTCACACTCAAGAACACATTTCATCTGTACAATCAGGTGCTATTTCCCTATAACTATTTCAAGGCTGGGTTACTTTTCTCTCTTCATCGAATATTAAATTATCATAGGCACTATAACAATTCATTCCACCGGTTGTCCTCAAATTATTTGTTCTAATGAATATGGCTGTTAAAAAAAAAAAAAGAAAATTGCCGGGCATAAAGTAGAGCAGTATTGCCATTTTATTATTGAAAAGTAATTTGATTTCAAATTTCAGCAGGCATCCTTGAAGCACTAGAAGATAGAGCTCTTCCCAGGGAAAAGGGGCTCCCATGGTACCCTTCTGCTGTCCGTCACCTTGGCACCACTGGATAGATAGGCAGAGATAGAGACATAAAATTTAGCACCATGATCAGACTACTACAGTCACAAATAGAGTCCGTGAACTTGGTGGGCTTGGGGAAGGGGTTGCCAAACATGAGTGAGTGTTGTGTAAAACATGTCTTCTTTGTGGAGGCTAGACCCTGCTACCACTGTGATTGGCTGAGTTCACACATCTACCTCACCTGTCACTTCTCTGGGTCTTGGGTCTTGCTACCTTTTGTTTCCTGGCAGTAATCAGACCCTCCTGCCACCACCATAGCCGCCACTGCTGCTGGAGCCACCAAAGCCACCTGGCATCTATTGTTTGGCAAAGCATCGGCCCCCACCACCTAGGGACCAGAGCTTCTGCCACTGACATACCCTCCATTCACAGAAGCAGAAGTTAAAGACTTGTTGTAAGCAAACAACAAAAAACCCATGTGGTTCCACATGTTACAGCCTCCATCCGGAAGAGGACAGACCAAAGTCAGCTTAAGCAGGTGACCACAGGGCGAAGGGGTGTGGTCTGTAACCTGGGAGGTCTGGGTTGTGACTCCAGCTCTCTAGTTCCTAAGGACTCTGCACACATCCCTGAAACTCCCGGGCATGAGTTTCCTCT
>CM052700.1:101212075-101243959 GCA_028551405.1 Uromys caudimaculatus
AAAAAAAAAAAAAAAAAAAAAAAGACTGGAAGACGGTCTTGGTGGGGCCTTCTTCCTCCAATATGTTTCTAGGTCACAGCTTGTGTGGTCATATGGAGTTAGAAATATATTTTGAGAGCAGTACCTATTAATCTCTAGGCCACCAGTAACTAATACAGGTAAAGAAATGGTGTCTGACCTAGTTCTAAACCAAGAAGAAACAGTAAAACCAAAGCCTAATATCACAGAAGAACTCCCCTGCCTAGCACTGTTGGTTCTACAACAGAATCATGCTCTTTCTTCATGTATCTGTACATGCAAGTTGGCATGTGAGAACTTCCCTGATTGTCTTGATCATGGTGCATGTAATTTTAAGAAGAAAAATACCAAAGAAAAGAAAATAAATAATTGAGAAGAGCCGAGTAAATATCTGGGAAAGTGTTGCAGTGAGATTGTATTTGTGCCTTCTTTCATTTAATTAAAAATCTACAATCCGTGTGGGATACGGAACAGTAAAAAGAAACTGTAAATGAAAGCAGTGGCTTGTCTCCGAGGATGTGCTTTGGTTTATCTTTATCTTTAATCATAAAGTGGCTTTGTAGAATGGCAGACCTATCTTAGCTTTCTCGATGGATCAATCACTAGCTACCTAATGCCCTTCTTTGTGACCCAAGGGCATGGTCTTTGACCCAGACCTTGGTGGAGTTCTTAGAATGATCTGCCACAAGACAAGCCTGGCCCTCTGCCTCCATGAAAATGCTGGGACCAGTGGGTGGACCTACTTCTGACACTCCGAGGTGGGGGATGAAGGGAGAGGTGGTGGAGCAGATGGTAGTGCTTTGATTCTCATCACTCACTCCAGTCAGAAGAGAAGAATCAGTGGCAGACCCAGCAGAACAGCCATGAAGCTCATTGTGAGGGGTTTGCCACCTCACGCCTGCACAAATGTCACATAGTCTGTGTATTAAGGCAGCAGCTTGTTACCAGGTTATACACTGCACAAAGGAAAGGACCCATGAGTCTTTTTCTTACTGTATCGTCAGGCACTAGAATGTGGGAGCAATTTAGTAAAGATTTACTGAATGAATGAATGAATGAATGAATGAATGAATCCATCCATCCATCCATCCATCCATCCATCCATCCATCCATCCACCCATCCACCCATACATCCATTTTTCTTGCACAGAGCCATCAGGAAAGCCATCGATACTTCCTGTTGTTGTCATTTCAGCTAAATTTGCATTCATGGTCATTAACCTAGCTGTCCATTTATTCAAGTAGTCATTCACTTAATAAATATTTATTACACATGTATTAAGTACCTGGTCATCCATTAGACACCGAAAACTCACTGGTGAATAGGCTTAGGTAGGTGGCCACTTGTCTACCTGGGCTTAGACACTCCGGGGGAGGGGGAAGACACTAAGTAAAGCAATCGAATCAGGATGGGTAGGCATTTTAATAAGGACATGTGGGATTGGGCGAAAATGCGTAATTGAGCCAGATAAGAACATCGGAGCAGATTGAATTATAAATTTTTTTTTTTTTTGGTTTTTCGAGACAGGGTTTCTCTGTGTAGCCCTGGCTATCCTGGAACTCACTCTGTAGACCATTCTGGCCTAGAACTCAGAAATCCACCTGTCTCTGCCTCCCAAGTGCTGGGATTAAAGGCATGCGCCACCACTGCCCGGCATGAATTATAAATCTTAATGGTAAGTAAATAAGCATATCCAAAAACATATCAGACCAAACATGCTTTGGCAAGAGCAGTAAGAAATAAAAAGGACCAGGCCACCAACTATTGCCAGATGCCACCACAGACGTGACAGGGATGAGAGAAAGCCCTGGTTCCCTAGGTGGCTTTGGTTTGCTAAAGGGTCCCAAATGTATATCCTGGCACAATGGTCAGTTTGTACCCTTGACCTCTGGTTTGACCTTCCATTCACTGTGCTCAGCTTGTCTTTGAAAGCAAGCTGGGTGTCCCCACTGAACATAATGGCTGCTAAGCCATAAGTGGCGCACAACAGTGGGGCTGTAGAAGGACACCGCTTTCAAACTCCACTGTGCTCAGTTAGGAAGATCAGGGCTTTCAGATCTTGGGGAATGATTTGAGCCCTGCATTAGCTTAAGCATCTGAAGAACTAAAATAAAACCCAGTATACACTAAAGAACAGTAAATGGCAAAGAAGCTAACGGACCTTGTGTGGGAAAGGTATGCAAAGGCATGAGCACGCCCTGCTTGCTTACTTGTTTGGCTGGCTGGTCACCGGCATATTTACTACTTATCTCATCGAAGACAAATCTTTGTCTCTTTTGGCTAATTGCTACGTTCTTTTGTAAATGGAATAAACTTCTGTAAACATCTCTACTACATCAGTTAGGACGGCAGGAGAAGAAAGATTCCATATCACACAAGACCACAATCATACCACTTGGTAATCATACCAATCCAATTGTAGCAATAAACGACCTTCAAGGGTGCACGATGGTGGTCGGGACTTGTGAGAACTTGTCATCTACCCAACATTCACTTTATTTACCACTTCTAGCCTTTAACTATAACTTACATAAATTGCTGCATCTATGTAAGAATTTTCTCAAAGTAGACAGAATTTGCAATATCTGAGAACTTTGTAGAAGGAAACTTGATGTTCCCAACAAGGCAGAAGAATCTCCCAGACTTACATGCCAACAGGCATACTTACCCATATCTGAAGTAAGTACTAAACTGTCTGCAGAGGCGGTGGGCGAGTTCTCGTTTCCCGCAAGCTGCAGGCCCAGTTAGTATGAGCATGGGATAAGGGGCGTCCAGACTTGGCAGCGTGCTGCAATGAGATCCAGCAGGGACACCTGCGTTAGTCTCCTGCACAAGGTACAGTTTCTACATCACAATCATAACTAATGAGCACTCGCTGAGTGCAGGCAAGGATGGTTCCACTTTCCAGAAACAAGATTATAATATACCCAAAATAACATTCAGGGCTGGAGAGATAGAGCAGTGACTCACTTCACTTGCTGCTCTCACGAGAAGACCCAGGTTTGGTTTCTAACAGCCATATCTAGCAGCTCACAACCAACTATAACTCCAGTTCCACAGGAATCTGATGTCCTCTTCTGGTCTCACAAGTACCTACACACACATGGCGCACACATACATGCACTGGGGCATATACAACATAAAATAAAATATACACACATATACAACATAAAATATAACCTTTGGGGAAAAAATAACATTCAAAGGATAGATAATAATGTAAAAATACAAATTTACCTCAATTTACGTTACCAAGCTTTTCTAAAGGAAAAACATGGTAGGACACATTAGTTCCTGATTGCTAATCTATTCCTCCTAGAACTTATCAATGAGCAAAGTGGGTGAATTCTGGGGGCAGTGTTTAGAATCCTCAGAACACAGGCATGCCAGAACTGGGATGAAGCCTGTGCAGGATGATTCTGGAAAGGTGGCCATATTACAGAGCAAGGGGCTATCAGTGGCTACCAGGCTACTCACAGTTTGTCTTCATCATCTTAATCAGGCATCCTCACCCCAGGGACATCAGGTGAGGGGACACTGATTCTCTAACAATGCAACATACAAATGACAGGTCAGGTCCCGGCTGTGGCTGGTGCCTACTCCAGCTGCCAGGGCCCGCTGTGTCCTGGCACAGTGGGAAGAGCAATGTTTGGGCTACATGGCAGCCATTGATGCAGAACTGTCAACAGTGCCCCATCCTTCATCATCTGGACCTGCCTGGCCTCTGCCCTTGTTTGTCTGGCAGCCAGACATGACCATGAAATATATGTTTCTTAAACACTGCTACTGATGTCTTTGATACATGTTCTTACATAAACACAACCCTAAGCATCAAATAGCCACATTACAAATCAGAGAAGAGACCTTCTTCCAAGTCAAATGTACTTTTCCTGATGTACACAAAGGAAGGATAAATCACTTCACCCAGAGGGCTCTCATAAACATGCAAACCTGTCAATGTCAACATGATTACATTATATGTAATAACCATGTCCTGGATTGTGAAATAAAACATCCTACTCTCTGTGGGAAGCCAACCGTGAGACGCAGAAGCCAACACCACATGAAGTAAAGAAGTATATCCAAGAGTTTTACAAGTATTTTTAAAATGCCTTTGGGTATTGATAGAATTTCTATGTTATACTTATGGCATAAACGGCCATCTGCTCTGACAGACTGTTCAAAAAGAAATGGAGAAACCGTGGTAAATCTGTCTTTGGATCTGGAGGTGAGAGACTGGAATCACATGTGCAGCCAGGCAAGGTGGCTCCTCCCTGCTGGGCTGATGGCAGCTCTGGAGGGGACTAGTCAGGTCTCCCTGAGGTGAGCTGGGCTTCCTTCTAGGGACTCCCTAGAAGTCTGAGTGCACAGGATGCTCTCTGGCAGGAGTCTATAACATCTGCTCATGGTTAAGGAAGGGTTTACAAGCGATGGTGTGATGGTTAGCTATAACGTTCAGCTTGTTTGGATTGAGAAAGCAAGCCTAGGAGATCAGTGAGGCACACCTTTGGGTGCATCTTTGAGGATTCTTCCAGAGAAGATCAACTGAGGGAAATGTGACCCATGCTCAATGTGAGTGTGTGTGGTGCTGTATTAGTGACTTCTGTGGCTGTGATAAAATATCATGGCCAAAAGAGACTCATGGAAGAAAGAGTTTACTCTGGTCTCAGGTTCTTCATTGAAGACCAAGAAAAGTAACAAATGTATTTATAAATCATAAACATTTTCTGTTAATGAGATAGAGGTCTGTGTTTCTATCCTAGGGCAGAAAAGTTAACACTTTTTATTTAGAATTCAAATTCTCTGACATTTGGCTCAGGCTAGCTGGAATACAAGGTACCCTATGATAGAGAAAAGAACCAGATCACCATTATGTCTGGGTAGGCCACCAAAGGATGAATGAACAGCTCATTCAAGTACACGATAACAGGCCATGATTGAACACTTGGTCCCTTACCTCTGAGAAAGCAACAAAGAGCTTTGAAAACAAAACTATGATTTAATGTATACAAGTGTTCTGCCTGCATGTCATCTGGGTACTATGTGCATGCCTGGTGTTCATGGAGAACAGAAGAGAATGTCAGATCCCTTGAGACTGGAGTTGCAGACAGTTGTGAGCTGACATGTAGGTTCTGGGATTGAACCCAGGTCCTGTGGAAGAGCACCCAATGCTCTAAACTGCTGAGCCATCTCTCCAGCCCAGAGAAAGCAGTTTCCATGGGGAGCGAGTGAGTCACAGAAGAGAGGTCTTGGGAAAACAACAATACTGTCTTTGCTTACCCACCCAGCCTTCTATCTGTGTGGCCCTAATAAATACCTGTCGAAGATCCTCTGTGGCTGTGACATGCTGTTGACAACATGGGTCATGTGATCTTGGACAGCGACCACTTCAGGGGGAGGGTCATACTTATTCACTGCAAAAACCTTTTCCAGAATTAGAAAAGTAAAGAGAGACATGTTTGTTTCTCAAAAGAACAAGGATTAGGCTGTCCTTAGTGCACTTTCTAGACTGACACGGTAAGGCACACAGTCAACTCTAACTTTCTTCAAATCCCAATAATGAGAGTTACTATAAAGAGTTGGGTGAGTCCTTTTATCTTTATATTCTCTGGTTTGGGAGGAGCTAAAGAAAAAAGTCAGAACAAAATCTCTGAAGTGCCTGGTTGGTTTTAATGCAATAAACAATCCAACTTGTAGTCCAAGAAGGAGGGATACAAAGTGCTAGTTAAGAGTCCCTGTAGTTGACACCAGAGAACAATTTCCTGAGTCCTCCTGTCCAGAACTGTCCCCACTCTCTCACGGTCTCCGGACTTGCACCTCTTCACCCTGGCTTTCTCTAGCCAAGGACACAGGCCCTTTCCTTGTTGTAGAGGCCTCTCTGTCTTTACTATCCTCCTAAATACATTTCCCCTTTACTTAACAGTAACTTTCATTTTAACATTTCATTTCATTCTATTTACAAAATGTTAAAAGAGGCCTCCACCCGTGGTCCGGGGTTGGAGAAAGGATGAGGAAGGACAGGACTATTTCTAGTCTGGGCTGCAGAAACATTTCGGGGATGGATATGTGCCCACCTGATACCTTCCTTCATTCCTGTCTCAAGTTGGATCTGGTTTAGGAAACCCCTCATTAGTATTGATTCCTGCCACAGCTGTGGGAGGGAGGGAGGCAGACTCTGGCTAGCAGGCCAGGGCTCACTCCTCTGGAGCTATGTGGATCAGATGGATTCTTGTAAAGAGCAGATTTAAGGAAACTGCAATATTAAAGCAGTGATTGAAGCATTATTTTGTTGTTAATCTCCGTCTTAGTCAGGGTTTCTATTCCTGCACAAACACCATGACCAAGATGCAAGCTGGGGAGGAAAGGGTTTATTCAGCTTACACTTCCATGCTGCTGTTCATCACGAAAGGAAGTCAGGACTGGAACTCAAGCAGGTCAGGGATCAGGAGCTGATGCAGAGGCCATGGAGGGATGTTCCTTACTGGCTTGCTTGCTTCTCCTGGCTTGCTCAGCTGGCTTTCTTATAGAGTCCAAGACTACCAGCCCACAGATGGTACCACCCACAAGGGGCCCTCCCCCCTTGATCGCTAATTGAGAAAATGCCTTACAGCTGGTTCTCATGGAGGCATTTTCTCAACTGAAACTCCTTTCTCTGTGATAACTTCAGCTTGTGTCAAGTTGACACACAAAACTAGCCAGTACAATTTCCAATATGACATAGATAGAATTTCAGACTCTGATTATATAGGGAAGCAATACATATTGCAAACCAGTCATGACTGGCCATGGGCAGCAGGAGGGGTACCTGTATTCCTCACTGCCAAACGTCCCATTGTACCCACGGAACACCTGTCACTGTATGTGTTGATGTCCAGCTCAACAGAGGGTTCAGCTGCCAAATCCTAGGACAAGGACATTGTTCCTAAATAAAGAACTAATTTGCATTTTGCTCTGCTGCTCACTGATTGGTTACATGTCCTGCTGTAAGCACTGTGACATTTTTGAATGTATCGACCAGAAAGCACATGAGGCAACATGGTTACATACCTTTTCTTCCACTCTAATCTTCTGCTGATCTAACTCTGTCAGTCGCAGCAGCATGAATATTACGAAGAACCAGTACTCTGACTTGTGCTGTTTAAAACAAGAGGACTACTGAATGGCTTTCCTCTTCCCGAGGTCAGCAAGCACCAACCTTCTATTCTCAAGGACCTCTCAACACTTGCTGCCATGACCCTGCCTTTCAGACCCCAACACGGGGCTCGGCATTTTCACGTTTGTCAGGCCCCCTTCAATTAACCACCAAGATACAGAATGCATCCTGTAAAGCTCTTCAAATGTGCAGAGCTCACTAATCCGTGTGATTAAGCGGGAAGGCAGGATTATCCTCTGGTGTAGAGGTTGAGCCCACAGAGGTGGTAGCCCATCTGAGACTCCAAACCCTTCTTACTAATGCCAAAGAGTTTCACTACTGAAAATAATGACATTTGATGATTTCTTAGGATTTCATTATGGGTTGACTATTTATTGTGTTCTTTTGTATTAGATGGGATCTTTATGAACTTGTCTTACAGTAATAAAATGTTACTTGCTTATGAACTAATTCCTCTTTATTCCCGGCCAGCTGTTAGGATTGCCTGACTTTAAAGCGGTAACTGAGGGGTTTATTTTGTGTAAGATGCTTCACCTCCCTGAATAGCAAGCTATGGGTGTAAGATGCCTTTCACAGACGGGAACGCATGAGAAGTAAATACATAACAGCATCTTTGCTTAGGGTCCCAACAGAGAGACCCAGGAAACAGAACGCTAATTACCCTGCCTGGATCCTTCCATATTGGATGCTTGAGTGAACCACCACACTGCACCCCGGAAACCTGTGTGATTATTAAACACCAAGTGAAGCATTTTAAAGCTTGTCTTGCATATTTCAAAGTGTGCTGTGAGAGTGTTTGTTTATAAGTGAATTCATCTGCATGAGAGGGTTCACCGTGGCCATTGGTGAGGATGCAGAAAGCTCTCCAAGGGTCGAAGTCTGGGGTGTGGTGGCCACCTCAGGCCTTGCTCCTTACTTCCTTTGAGGTGCCTTTGCCGTTGTCTGCACCATCCCCTGTCTGCTTTTATTTTTCAATGTTTCTTTTTTATTTCTGATTTGGTGTTTTTACTTGTCTAGACGTAATCATCAAGATATAAACAAAATGAACACAAGAGAAGCTTCTGTAGTCTGGACTCTATGGAGGCACACGGGAAGGATATGGGTAGAAAACAAAGCCATGACGGGCAGTGAGTAGGGTGAGGGGACTGGGAAGGAGGCCTTAGCAATGGACGAATAGAGAAACCTGGAAAACTGTCCCTGATCCTTGGGTCTCAAAGGCTACAAACCCTAGGGACTGTGTTATTTCAGTCTGTAGTTATTTTATGGTCGTGACAAAGCCATGTCTATACCCAGGCACAGCACTCTAATATGGCTTTCCCTCTGAAATAAAACAGGGACCACATTCTGTCTGAACCTTTGGACTCTTTATTCTTTGATATAAAAGAACGCTGCTTTACAATTTTCATTAATTCTCTGTTGTAATGTTTAGCTCCACCCACCATCTGTCCTAAAGGACAATGAAGTCAGTGACTTTCAAATGCGGGCTTTAGGGGAACTGGGGCAGTTGACACTTTGTTAGCCAGGAAAGACAATCTTACTTTTCCAAAACAAGTTGTTTGACGTGTTAGCTATTGTACTTGTGTTCAGAGGGGTGTGTGTGTGTGTGTGTGTGTGTGTGTGTAGCTGTATTCACATTCCTGATGCTCCCAATCAAGGCTGAATTGGAATTCCAAGACCCGTCCCTCTTCCCCTCCCCTCCCCCACTCCTGAGGGACACAAACTCTCACCTGAATTGGATTCCTTAGTAGATTGAGAACTCGAAGGATAGGAAGATTTTCAATGTATTCTATTTCACTCAGCTCCTTAATCTATTTGATCAAAAAAATAAATCCACTGTCAACAGCCGGTGAGCAAAGACAATAGGGAACACAATATAATAGGAGGAATATAATTGGCTCCTTTAAATGTAACTTATTTTAAACATGTCCTGGTGAGTATGCAGCCTTTCAATGAGAATGCTACAAAGCCATCCATGTTGATTTTAAAGAGAAATAAAATAGTGTGTAAAGGAAGAGAAACAGCCAGCCACCCCCCACCCCCACCCCCGTCCTAGCCAGGCAGACGCTGGCTTCACCCCTCCAGGCCTTTTCTCCTTCCCTGCTGTGTCTGTGACTGACTAAGCCTTCTTGCTGCTAGGAGACATGCAACTGTATGTTTTTCCCTTAAGAATTACTTTACAGTGGAAATTGTATGATTTGTTTGTTTGTTTATTTTGAGGTCTCTATGCAACTGTAGCTGGTCTAGCTGGCCTTGAACTCACAGAGATCCTCCTGGCTCTGCCTCTCAAGCCTGTAACTAAGGGTGTGTGCCATTGCCCAGGGGGAACTTCCAGGTGGAAGTTCTAGTTTACAATTTGAAAAAAACGGACATTATTCCGCAGATGGACTCGTGCCTTGGTTTAGCCAGGGGTACAGCCTGGGTTACAGTGGTCCTGCACCCTCAACCATACTAAAGACAAACAGGCTTACTTAAAATTTCTGCAGTAAACAGTTACAATCTTATTGCAGACACAGATAATGGATTTTGTAATAAATTGGTGTTTCTCACAGCATTCTGCATGGCTCATAAAAGCATTCTACCAACAGGTTCACAGATAATTTCTGAGTTATCCAAACCCAAGTGACACCAAAATGCAAATTACCCCAAAACTAAGTCAAGGTTGAACACTCATGCCCCTTTCAAAGGATGCCATTTCCAATAATGTAATCAGAAAGGCAAACTCCAAAGTTCCAAGTGTCTCCTATCCCAAAATCAATCTAGCTAGAGTAGTGGCAAGCTGTCATTATCCTTCAGACTACCATTTTAGTTATAATACAAACTAAATTATGGATTAAGAATTCAAGGTCGCTGAGTGCCGTATCACATGACCTAAATCTCAGCCCTCAGAAGATAGAGATGGACAGATCTCTGGTTTCTTGGCCAGCTTGGACTACACAGCGGGTTTCAGGCCAGAGTGCTGTATAGTGAGAGCATATCTAAAAGACAAAAGAACAGAAACAAGAGCAGAGGGAGGAGCCAGAGAGATGGTGGGGATTAAGAGCACTGGCTGCTCCTCCAGGAAACCAGGGTTCCACTCCCAGCGCCCACGGGGCAGTCCCAGGAGGCCCGATTCCCTCCTGGTCTCAGGGACACTGCCTGCACACAGTGCACATGCAAGCTTGGAAGGAAAGCATCCACACGCTAAACAAACAAGTCAACAAGGAGAGGAGAGTGAGACATGAAAGTCGCTCACGCTTAAAATCGTTTTGTTTAAAAAACAAAAAACAGTGGAGGAAAAAAAGTTAAAGGTAGTAACAACACAGCAGAAAAAAGTTTTGATAAAGCATCTATCAGATCCAGAACGGAAAAAGATGTCACAAGAAGGTAAAAATCATAAAGGAGTATATTACAAAAAATGTTGACATTCTACACATTATTTTAAATGTGTAGCTTAAATTCCTTACATACAGAAAGAAGCAAATTACAGCTGCCATAAGGGAAATGATGGCTAGGAGAATGACTGATAATTTTTAAAAAAGAAATAAAATTAAAAATTAAAAGAAATGTTTAACCTCACTGATAATCAAAGAAATGTATATCAAACAGTATACAAGGCACCAGGTTTCACTACCAGATGAACAATTTTTCAATGATCCTGTTGACAAATGAACAGCCAGATCTGCCCACACTAAGTCATCCTAACTTCATAACAGCGGTGGGAGGAGAAAGCATGGACGTTCAAAACAGAAACCGACAAGCTTTGTGACGCGCATCCCCAGAAACAGCGTTTCCAGAAAACCAGCCTAAGAAAATAATAAAAAATGCACGTAACGATGGATTTATGTGTGAGCATATATACTTCAACATTATTTTATCAGCAAGTTGTAAACACAACAAATTTCAATAAGTAAATAATTCAATAAATCCTGACAGATCCATTAATAGATTATCTTATGCTATTAAATCAGATTTTTGAAATGCTGGGACAATTTGTTTTCTATATGGGAATTCAATATCTAATGCACACTGCCCCCCTCATACACACATCCTACTTAAAGACTACATAATGAAAAAAAAATTCCAAAACTTGACATTACAAAAAAACAAAAACATAAGAATATTTTAAAAAATCAAAATAAGGAAGATTTATTAAAACACAAAAATCAGAAATGACGAGATCACAGTTAAAGGTAACTCCCAGACTCCCTCATTCCCCAGACACAGCACCACACCACCACCAAAACTTATAGGCCCAAAATAACAGGAGTTAATTCTTATGGATCTGAAGATGAGACTAGAATCCAGGGCTGGCAAGCCTGTGACTCTTTTGAGGGCTCTAGAGGAGAACCCTTCCTTGCCTCTCCCAGCTTCTGGTAAAGCCAGACAGTGTTGACTTAGAGCAACATAAACCCAGCTTCTGTGTCTGCTCTCTCCCCTCTGTCTCTTGTAAGAACACCCAGGCTTGAGAGATGGGTCCTCGGTTGGGAGGAACCGAGTTCCACTCCCAGCTTCCCACATGGAGGCTTGGAACCATCCCAACTCCCGTTCCACAGGCTTTGATCCCCTCTTCTGGCTTCTGTGAGCATCAGGTGTACACACGGTACACAGACATACATGTACCCACAGACAAAATAAACCGATAACTGAAAACAAAACAAACTAAGAAGCAAAAAACCACTGGCTTTCAGGCCTCTGTAATTCCTAATTCCAGGATGACAATCTCATCTTGGGATCACTAACCTCATTGGTAGAAACTTCTTTTCTAACCGAGGTTATGCTCACAGTTTCAGAGGCAGAGGGGCTTGGGCATATATATCCCTGGTGGGGGATGTTACGGTTTAACCATTCTACCGTGAAGGATTAGCTTCCAAGGGAAGCTGCTCCACAACCACGGTTACCTTCTATCTGAGAGAGGGAACGGTGCAGTTCCCTACACTGCAGCTACACTGGAGTGGGACCCTGCTTCTAAAACGTTTAGGGACATCCTGCCTCACCGCCATGCTGGTTAGCACCACTACCATCCCGTCACCTGCCACCTGACAAAGACTTGAATCATTTACAGTATCTTCTCCTCATCTACTGTGTCTATTCGGCCTTGCTATTCCCACCTCAGAGGGCTCTCTGGAATCTGCCTTCTTCACTGCCTCTGCCTTACAGAAGACCCTCAGAGTCTCCATTAAAACAAGTGTACTGATCTTCATGCTTTTTTTCCCTTTCTTTACCCAGTAGGCAAACAGCTGATCTCTTCCTTATACATGGTCTTCCCAGAATTTTACTGCACCTTAAACATCACCCACACACTTCAGAGGTGGGTCTGAGGGCTCTTGAGAGTCATATTTTCATCCAACAATCTTAAGTACCAACCGTAAACCAAACATTGCAAAAATTGAACAAAATAAACTCCCCAAGGTCAACTACACCCCAGAGCAGTGGTTCTCATGCTCCCCAATGCAGCTACCCTTTGATACAGTTCCTCATGCTTGGGTGGACCCCAACTATAAAATTACTTCCACTGCTACTCCATAATGGTTATTTTGCTACTGTTATAATAGTAATGTAAATATATATTTTCTGATGGCCTGAGGCCACCCCTGTGAAAGGGTCATTTGACCCCCAAAGAGGTTGCAATCCACAGGTTGAGAGACACTGTTCCAGAGGGAAGGGAAAGGACTCATCAAGACATAAAGTATAAAACGTGACACGATATACTCTTCAGCAATAATACCAATGAAAAGCCCTATGGAGGATCGAGAACACACAGGAGGAGGTGCTGGAGAGGCTAGACATGGAGCCCGTGAGCCAGACAGGAAGAAAAGGATACTTCTGACCTCCAATCCCTAACCAGAGAGCACATGGCCCCAGGCTTAACCTAAAGCAGACTAGTCTCTGCCCTAAGTAGTGTAGACTGACTGTAACAGATCTTCTGTCTTACACTGATGGGCTAATGATCTCAGTCAAGTCCCTGACTTCTTTAGCAGGCATGCTCCAACTCTGTGGACTAGTTTAACTACAGGCAGGCCAAGCTTGCTGCTATGGAGTCAGCATTAAGTAAAGGGAACGTTGCATTGGTCTTGACCTGAAAGCTCAAAACGTACTGAGGAGGCAACGAAGCAGCTTAGGAACAAGGCTGCAAGTGAAGACCCATCAGCACTCTGCAGAGAACCAGCGGCATTACCACTATCTTTAGGACGGGATGGCGGCTCAGGCTATCTAGCCTGGGCTGGCCTCCTCCTTGCTTGTCTCCAGTGGCAGGAGTAGAAGAGAGACTGTAACAGTGATGTGTCCATGACAGCATCTCCAATACTCCAACCTTGGGCTGCCTCTGCTTCAGTGCTGGGCCCTGCATAACCCAGGAGTCCCCCAGGATCATGTACCCAGCCATCCCTCAAGTCTAATAAATGTAAATCCAGAGAGAGAAAGACAGATCAAGTTCACTTGGCAGTCAGCTCCCCACAGATTCATTTTGCTCATACACATGAACCAAAGTCTGAAACCAGGATCCAGGAGGTTTGGTGGAACGTCCTCTCACTGCTTGCCTTGAGCCATTGAAAAGAGCACGAAATCCTTTGCATCTGACCACGCCCCATCTAAAGCCTTACAGAAGCAATGCTTAGCTGTTGCTACCTCTGTCCGCATCACGGGCCGGAGAGTGTCCAGGGCTTGCTTAGGACTTGAGATTCTTTCTTTGCATCTGTCGTTTTACAAGCATTATTTTGCTACTCCTTACAAAAACTGGCAAGAAGTAATGAATACATTCTGAGGTATGAGCCAGACATATAATCCCAGAGGCAGGCAGATATATGAGTCTGAGGCCAGCTTGGTCTACAAAGTAAAGTCTAGAACAGCCAGGGCTACACAGACAAACCCTGTCTTGCAAACAACAGCACCTACCCCTGTTCCCTCCACCTGAGGGTGAGTCTGGGTCAGTTTTTAAGTGCTAGCCATGGTTTGGGATGTCACAGGGACTGTGGAGGCTGGCAGAGACCTCCCTAATCAGCAGACAGTGGACACTGGTAAGGGCAGACAGGCACACACATATGTACAGGTGTAACACGGGTGAAACTGCTACCAAGAACACAGTATTTCTAACATCAAATTTAACCATGGAGGAAGAAGCAGCATACTATGCTCCCTTTACAAATACATTTTCCATCCCTGAATCAAAGAATTATCAGCTGTCTTGGAGAAACCCCCTAGGGCCTCTTCAGATAGTTCAAATGACATTTCAAGGGACTGTAGGTTACTCCCCAGCATGCCCAGTGGGGAACCAGGGAACTATGTTACCATCAATGACTGATTTGCCAGAGGAGTCCCCTGTAGGGCATATGGCCACTTTATACAAATAGAGTCTCTGACATTTGAAGATTACAAACTCCTTCATTTCAACATATCTTTTTTTTTTTTTTCAACTTTTCCAATGTAGGTTAAAAGGTGACTTGAAAAGCAAGAGAGTGGTAAACCCTGTGTAAGGTGGTTCTAGACCCTCACTCTGGCTAAATGAAGGGAGACGCACTCCACTATACCAAACACCCATGTCAAGTCCAATACAAAACAATGGGAGACAAGATAACTCAATAATAACTTTGTATATAGCCTGTGTACAATTACATTTCAGCTATACCTAGTTAAATAGTGTGTACTATTAAAGTTAATATTTCCTGTTTCTTTCCCCCATTATTAGTTTGAGGCGCTTTAGATCATGCCCATGGCTCACATCCGAGCCTCGTGTTCTCAGTGTCACCCCATGCCCATTTTGGAAGGGAGGGCCCTAGATTCTCACCTAGTATAACTGTTTTGTCAGTCTTGCTGCTGCTTCTCTTGAATTCTGAGATGTACTGAGTTAGGATTTAATGAGCATATTCTACCCTTTCAGCATCCCCCATATAAAGACGAGAACCATTTTAAGCACAAAATGTTTCCTAAGTCAATATTCAATGGCAACCTCAGAAAAAGAACAATTTGGGAAGCCATTTGGAGCTGAAATTGTACTGACTCCCGACAACACAGATGCAAGGACCGAGGTCATCTGATAGAATTACCCTGTGAGAAGTCACTACATCTACTCAGTAAACAGATCAAGAGAGATGAAGATCAACATTAAAACTGTGGTTATTCTCAGACCTTAATAACTGACTCGGGTTGGCTTGTTTACAGCCTAAAGAATGATGCCAGCTTGCTGGGGGGAAGGATTAAGTTGCTGGGAATACAACTCAGTCATGGGGCTCGTGAGCACCTATGTGAGGCACCAGTACTGTGCAAGGAAAGAAGAATGGAAAGAAAGAAGAAATAAAGAAGAGAGGGAAGGAGAGAGGGAAGGAGGGAGGGAAGGAAGGAGGGAGGGAAGAAGAATTAAATAAATTAATCTGACATATAGCTCAGTGGTAGAGAATTCAAAGAGTTCTAGGTTCAGTCCCCAGTCCCACCAAAACAGAAAGGGAGGGGGGAAAGGGGAGAGAGAGAGAGAGAGAGAGAGAGAGAGAGAGAGAGAGAATGAATATAATTTTGAACAGTAAAGGGTACATTAAGCCAGATATGCAAACAAGTTCATTCCCCAACCCATCAAAGAGACACTATTGCTGCCAGCAGTATATAAGGAATCACTTCTGTGTCTCTTCTCTTTTTCTTTTCTTTTCTTTTCTTTTCTTTTCTTTTCTTTTTTTTTTTTTTTTTGGCTTAATTTTTATGGTTAAGTCTTTCCTGTAGTATTTACATTTATTAAATTATAGATACAACTGTATATATTTAACATACAACATGATACTTTCAAATATATCTACATTTTGTAAAGGCTAAATATAGCTAAAATTGTACTGTTTTCTAAAGTTTATCATCTTTGTGGTAAGAACATTAAAAACTCATTCCCAGCACTTTTCAAGACCACTATTGCTAACTAGTGGTGGTGGCTCTTGTCTATAAATTCTAGCACCTTGGAGGTAGAGGCAGGAGGATCAATGGTTCAAAGCTGACTTTGGCTATATAGCAAGTTTGAGGCTGGCTTAAACTTCCTGAGATCTTGTCCTAACATCCACTACTCTACCACCACAAAAAAAAAAAATCCATACTATATTGTTAACTCCAGTACGTGGTATAAATAGATCTTTGATTGCATCCCTCTGCCTGGCCTCTAACTGAAGCTTTGGATTCTTTTTAGTGGCACCCCTTCCCCCACAAGTCTCTTCCACCAGCAGGAGTTCTACCAACTCTTGAGTGTAGAACGAGAGGAGACATTAGCCTGTGGATATTCTCTTGCCTCTTCTTGCTCAGACATTTCAAATGTTCCCGATGCTCTCTTTCTACAGAAAATGTTGCATGAACACAACAACTTCAGGAAATTACACACACACGATGACAGTTTAAAACAATGTAAGTAAGAATCATCAGGTGCTTAGAAATGACTGAGTTTTTTAAAAGTGTCATACTCTAAGAACTGTCCCCTGGGAATTTGCTAGAGTAGCATTCCTTGAAAAGCCAATGTGAAGTCATTGTGCCAACTCTCAATGTGCCCACTTCCTGAAGCCACTGAAGCCACGCACTGCAGTACCAACCTTGTTGTCCTCGAGGTTAATCACTTCCAGGAGGTCATGGTTCTCCAAGCCCTGGAGGCTGCTGATCTGATTGTGGGACAGATCCAGGTTCTGCAAGGCTTTCAGCTCCTCCAGACCTGTGATGGTCTCAATCTGGTTGTTGCTCTAAAATGGATATAATACAGTTTGTGTTTTAAAGCAATGTCTAAGAAAACTTGTAGTGCCAAGTCTTCACATTTGGACATGGGCCTCAAATTATTTAAAAACAAAAACAAACCAATAAGCAAGCTGTTCTCGCCCCACGCCATTTCCATCATTCACCTATCTAAATGCCTACACAGATACCCAAGAAGAAAATCCTAGCTTTTTTATTTAAAAGGCCAGAAAGTAGTATTTTCATTTACTATTTTAATATTTTCATCTTTAGAATAAACTTTCTAGTCAGTAGGAAAACCAGGCACTAAGTGATATAAACTTTAAAAAGGCATGATATGATGATGTTAGTGCTTTGACTTTTCAAATTACTTCATTTATTTTTAAGAGTATCGTTTATATCGTTTCCCTCTTTCTTTTCTTCCCCCCAAACCCTCCCACATGCCCCTCCTTGCTCTTTTTCAAATTCATAGCCTCTTTTTTTCCATTAATTTTTACTACAAACATATTGCTTGGGAAGGGAACTCAAGAAAAGATTCGTGAGATGGGTTGCCTGTGGGCATGTCTGAGATGGATTATATAGATTATGTTGATTGAGGTGGAAGCCTCATCTACTGTGGGCGCCAGCATTCCCTAAGCAGAGGATTCTAAAGAAAGGAAGCTGAGCGCTCACATACAGGCATCAATTCATTGCACTCCGCTTCTGTGAATTCTGTGAATTCCATTAGACATGCTTCCTCAATCCCTGCTATGATGGACTGTGACCCAGAACTGTGAGCTGAAGAAACACTCTTAAGTTGCTTTGTCACAGTTGTTTATTAATGCCACTAGAAAAGAAACTTAGACACACCTTGAAACCTGAATATCAGTTCAGCTTCACTGTGGTCTCTAAAGACATGACCTGGATCCGCTCACTCTTTTAGCATCATCACAGTAAACCAATACTGTAATTCCACATACATTTGACACAGTCTAAAGTGACATCATCTCAAAGTCAGTGGTGACTGCTGACTCAGTAGAGTCCGGTTATTTCTGCTCTTGTGTCATATCTCCTTTTTAACCTGTGCTAGCCTATAATAACCTCTCTTAACCAAGGGAGTATGACAGAACTGTGTAGTCCTAATTCTAAGATATAAGATCAAGTCACTTCTGCTTTCAGGTCTGAGGAGCTCTAGATACTACGTAAGAATTCCAGTATGAGAAAATACCCTGAGGCTAAATTGGGTGGAAATCTAGTCAGCAAAGCAAATTTAGTAATTCATACATAAGCATTTTTCAGACAATGAGAATAGGAGGAAGTTTCCCATACTCAAATGGTTGTCCACTTTCTCAGTCTCCACACAACCAGAGCAATGACAGAAATAAGAATAATTTCCATTTTTGAATATTTTCCAACATACTCTTCATTATTTGGATCCTTTGCCTTAAGGAACAGGAAAATGTAATAGTAAAATTTAACCTTTGGTTTGAGTCAAAAGTTGTCATAAAGAATAATTTCAAATTTTTGGTTAATATTATGTTTTACCTACCCTTAATACATTCAAAACTTTCAGGCCAGGTGTGGTGATGCAGAGGCAGGTGAATCTCTGTAAGTTCATAATTTCAAATTTTCAGCTAATATTATGTCTTACCTAGCTTTAAAACTTGCAAACTTTCAGGCTGAGTGAGGTGACACAGAGACACGTGGATCTCTGTAAGTTCAAGGCCAGCCTGATCTACATAGGGAGTTTCAGAACAGCCAGGACTACACAGAGAGAGCCTTCTCAAAAACGAGAAACAAAAACCAAAACAAAAAACATTCAAAACTTTCAAGATTGACTTAAGAACTGAAAAATTAATGTGTTCCCTTTAATCTGAATATTTTCACTGGTAAATGTCTCATGGCACATTGAACAGCAAGAGCTCATTTCAGCCTGTCCTTCATAAAATTTCATTTTAATAATGGGCCAGATTTGTGCTCACTGGTAACTCTATAGCCCTTAAAATATCATAATAGAATGTTAATAATCTTTAAAGTAGGTTATAGCCTATGAGGGTTTATTATACTATTCTTTTTACCTCTATATGTCTGAAAAAATGTAATAAAAAGGAAAAAAAACCCATAACCTTATTTGCCAAAGTGAAATCAAATTTTCCTGTTCAAAGTTCAAAAAAGTTATAAAAAGTGAAAAGAGGAAAGAGACCACACTGAGCTCGCCATCATCAATTTAATGTATTGAAATGAGGGCTCAATCTCCCACTCAGACACTGCCCACATATCCAATTTATATACAATACACTTCCCCCCAAAGGACTGTGAAGCATTTTCTCTGTGCAAGACAGATGTAATATTCTTCAGTGTCTCTGATGGCTTTCAAAGGGGTAGATGGTCTGAGCAGAGCGAGGCACAGAAAAGTTTAATTAGATAGACTGTGGTCATAAAAGAGAAGTTGAGAATCACAGAATTGCTGATTGAAAACCAGCGTGGTAGAGCCTTTGTCCAGCACTGAGAACCCAAAGGCTCACTCCTGGGTGTGGACATGAAGTGTCTGCACACAGTTCCTCCAGCCTCGCAGTGAAGAGCAAAAAAAAACCACACCATTTTTAGAGAGAAGCTGTTTGAAGTAAATTAAATTACAAAATATTCTTCATTTACCAGTATGTCAGGAAGACCCGACTGGCTTTTACTTTGACAAAGTGAAGTTTAAGGTTTTCAATACAGTGTCACTATGCTCTAATGAGAATGTAGTGGCCACCGGCAAGCCTCGAGGGCCCCCTGCCAGCTTTTCCCGGTCCCAGAGAGGTAGAAGGGCAAGTGTTAGTAGGTGGACTGTTCTTACTATGCTGCAAACTGAATTCTTGTCAATAGCTAAATCACATTATGTTGTGATCCCATGAGTTAAAAATAAAGTCAAGAAAAACTCCTGAAGCAAACACGTATTGCTTTTGGTTATAAATTTTATTCAAATTTGGGAAAGACAATTTTCCAGTTCTCAGGATCTCAGTGAAAATGAGTAAGAACATTTCTGTATTTTCTAGTCCATCGTCGGTGCGAGGTGTAGGGACAAGAACAACCTATCTCATTTGTTAGCAGAAAAAAAAAGGTTAAAAAAAAAAAAAGCTAGTGTCCTCAAGGGGCACGTGGTTACTGAAGCGCAGAATAAAAGGAACGCACTGTTTTAATAACGCCTGTCCCCCCCTTAAGCACACGTGTCTTTCCATTCTACTGCAGGTGAATGGGATTGTCAATACAGACAAGACGTGTGGAGGGGTCTGCAGTGGAGGCTCACAGCTGCAAGCAGGTGGCAGAGGCAAGAAGATCATCACAAATTCAAGGCCAGCCGGTCCTCATAGCAAGTTCCAACCAAAATGGCAAAACCACACACACATACGCACACACACTTGCACACACAGAGATAGAGAGACAGAGACAGAGAGACAGACAGAGGTGAGGAGGAGGAAGAGAAGGTAAATTTCTGAGAAACTTCAAAATGGTGAGCAAAATAACAATATGTTAACAATAGCTCTTTGGATAGTTGAAATTTTCCAATGTGATTGGCTCTCTTTATTTTATAACTTAAAGTTTTATATTTAATTTATTAGATTCTCCTTCATTCACATTTTGCTAACATGCCTTAGCAGGCAGAAGACATAAATCTCAGGTCAATTATGAAAACTTTGTATACATGGTAGGAGAATGCCTACCCTCTACCCTCACTGAATTCCATGGAGGGCTAGAAGAATCTTTAGACAGCATTTTGAGCTTTAAGAGGAGCCAAACGTCGGTGATCTACGGTTAAGTAAAGAATTTCTATTTGTATGTAAACAATGTGCAAAAGAGGCTGGAGAGATGGCTCAGCAGTTAAGAGCACTGGCTACTGGTCCGATTCCCAGCACCTACAAGGTGGCTCACAACAATCTGTAACTCCAGTTCCAGGGGATTCTACACCCTCTTCTTGCCTCCCTGGGCACTAGGCATGAAAGCGGTATTCAGATATTCATTCAGGCAAAACACTCATACTTATAAAATAAAAAATACTTTTTAAATTAAAAAAAGTACACATAACCCAATGTGCGATTTCATGTTTAACACCCTCCTATGAGGACATAAACATTACTTAGATACAAGCCATGATGAAATGCTCCCTGCCCACCCTCTGGTGGGTGTGATAAAGGCCAAGAGAGCCTAAGGCTAAGAGGGAGGAGAAAAGAAAGAAGAATCCTGTATATAAACATTAGCACCCTCTCTCAGGTACTGGGAACCCATAGTGTTAATTTATAAATATCATATGAATTTTTGAGACTCTTGGGTCTCATTAGTGAACAGTCTCCATTTGCACTTTTTGGTCACGTGGCATGCCATAGGGCTTAAAAAGACACTTTCTTTGGGAAACGGCAGTCAGATGGAATCTTTCTGACTGGATCTATGCTTTCATTCTCAGCACAACTTACAACTTCTAGAGCAGGAGCCTGGCATGCATCTGTGTAAGACGGGCTGCCTGAGGTCGGTGTCTAGGAAGCATTTCGCCGTCCATTTGCATCCAATAAAGTGTGAGCAGCAATAAACATGCTTACTATGCTCAGATGCTATTTTCACCAATAAAATATATATTAAAAACTACTTGTTAAAACACACCTCCTTTCACAGCATAGAAAATTGTCTAAAAATTTTTTACCTTGAACACCAAATATGGAACTGGCTTTACTTGAACATGGACTATTGGTCATACACACACACACAGATACACACACACAGACAGAGCAAGAGAGGGAGAGGGGGAGGGGGAGGAGGGAAGAACAGAGAGAGAGAGAGGGCATGCATATCAGACATCATAAGGAACAAAGAAAAATTCTAAGCAGTCACAATTCAGACACTTCTTAATAATATTCACTACTTCTACAAAGAATGATATCATGTTGGACTCACCAAAGAAAGCACTTTGATGGGTAAAGTCCCTAAGCCCTTGATTACTGTGATCTTGTTCCCAGCCAGACTAAGGTGGGTCAGGCTGATGCAGTTCTCTAGCCCAGTGATTTCTTCTATCTCGTTGTCTGTATGCAATGACTATGTTTAAGGAAAACGTTATTCAAAGTCTTTGGAAAGATTTTACACACACACACACACACACACACACACACACACACACACACACACACACACACAGTGCTGGGCCAGGGAGTTGGCTGAGCAGGTAAAGATATTTCTTGACAAACCCGAGGACCTGGAGTTCAATCTCTAGGTCCCATATGGTGGAAGGAGAGAACCAATTCCTAAAAATGGTCCGTTGACATTCACTCAAGCACCTTGGAAAACACACACATAAATACACACATGCACACACACTAAATCAGTGTTAAATTATCACTAGAAAAATCAGATAAGAGTTTAAATAAAGGAATATTATATGCCCCACATAGGATAAGCCCTAAATCTTGATGTGCTTTTCATATAGGATAAAACATCAATTCTATAAAATGCTAAAGGTATTGCATGTCTATCTCCACGTGGCTCGTTTAAACTATGGAAGGAAACAGCAGTTCAGAGCTGCCTCCTGGCCTGTGCATGCTTCCCTCCGGTAGTTAATGATGCCCACGAGCTCACAGCAGGGAGCAGTCCGTCCAATTCATATTGGCTTCTCTTCTCCCAGTCAAATACAGGAAGCTGGAAGTCTCTGACATCATTTGTTGTTTCTGTTCTCGTGATCACATTTAAAGTTTATCTTGTGCCCAAACTGCAATTCCAAAGCAGAGTTGTGTACTCACTGGTGAGCCACCAGGCTCCAGGGGATAGTTTTAAACCCATGATCACACAGACAGCCCTTGTTAAACTCCGTGAGTCACAAAACAGAATGGAAATACATGAGTGAAGGAGAGGAGCTCGGGAAGACAGCAGTGGGGTGGAGACGAGAGGGAGTGGCCACAAGAAGAGCCAGGATGCACTAGATACATGCATGCTGACAAAGAACAATTTTAATTGTTTTAAAAAGGGTGTGAATGAGCTATTCTTCCAATTAGAAGGCACTCTTTCATCACTAAATTACAATCACATGGGAACAAGGAATCAAGTCCTCTAACTTTTAGCATGGAAGTAGATAACTCAAGGCTAGGATCTAATCCAAAAAGATCTGTACAGGGAAAGAGATAAAATAAGAAAACTGGACAAAGACATGTTACCAAATGTAGCAGAAATTTTTAGGTCTTCCTTATTGGTTCCAGATCCCACCCATGGGCAGAAACACAGTTTTTGCAGTGGTCAATATGCCATCTCAAATCTCCTGTGAGCAAGGTCTCTGCCAAAACAACCATACAAACAGATACTCACAAACACTATCTCTCAGATCCCATTTTCTTTGGGCTGGCTAAACAATGCTTTTGGAAATAGAATAAAGGCCAGCTCTTTGTAAATATGGACTCTCATGAAAGATGAACATGAAATATAGGAAATAAGAGATTAAATTATCTCCCACAGCTGTGTATGAAATATCTTTGCAGCAAGCAATCTTTGGCAACAAAAATTAAGCCATGGAGACTTCAAATAGCCATCTGTTCAGCATCAGGGAGAGTGGAGTGTCTAAGGCTGCTTCAGAACGCCAGTGTCCTGGAGCTTTGTTCCCACCAAGAGGAGGATGCTCCAAAGCCCAGCAGAGTAAATGAATCAGTAAGCCGCCAAGGGCGAGGAACTCGAAGACAAGAATCCTAGCAGTGACAGTGGTGTCAGGGATTGGAGGCTTGTTTCTGAGACCCCAGACGCCGCCTCCACTCCCCTGGTACCTCCAGAAAGGAGGTGAAGTGTGGGTCTCTTACTGCAACCACGGCCCAGGCTCCAGCAGGTCCTACTAGATGCCCAGGGTGTTTTGCAAAGAGTAAGGGACCTAGCAAGCGCTCCTGTTAAGAGCACTGCCTATTCCCCGCCATTGCCTCCCACCTCCCATATCTCACTCCCCCTGACACAGAAGGATGGACGTCCAGGCGCCCTAGGTTAGGCTCCAAAGTAAAGGATCCGCTGGCCCTGCATCTGCATGGATTCCACACCGTTTCAATCAATCAACCACATAATGAAGACCTTGATGCAAAAACCATACAACTGCGTGGAAGTCCTGCAGACTCTCCCCTTATCATCATTGCCTAGCAATATGGCACAGCGATGTTTGAGACAGCATCTAACTCATTATACACAAGGATTTGAGTGCCCATGGCTTTGGGCACCTGAGGAGTCCTGGAACACACTCCCCAGGAATGATCACACTCTACACTGTCACCTGCTTCTTCCTACTACTTGTTCCAACAGTCACATTAAGTGTCACTGCCTGTGGTGATTCCAATCAGGACACGTGACTAGGTAGAGACCAGCTCCGAGTTCCCAGGTAGCCACACCTTCCCAGCTAGAATACCTTCTTCTCTCTCTCTCTCTCTCTCTCTCTCTCTCCCTCTCTCTCCCTCTCTCTCTCCCTCTCTCTCATTTCCTGTTCTTTCTGAGGTCTTGGGAGTTGCTGATAAGAAGTACAATCTGATAAGTCACTAAACTATTCCGATGAATTAGCTTACCTGACTAATCCTCCTGGGTGCATTATAATATTAAAAGGGCTATCAGGAGAAAGACTCCAAGAACCAAAATCATCACGGTTGCTTTCCAGTTCTGAAGTTTTAGCATTCTTGTGAATAAATCATTTTCAGCGGAATTTTATATTGTTCTGGAAACCAAGTGAAGGAGCCCTGTGGCGCTTAAGCATAACTTCATGGCCGAGGTCTAGGGAACCCAACCATATATTTTTACGTTTCGGCAAGGCTGTCAGTAGTTCATAAACGCTTGACATGAATTATTCACTAGCTCAGCATTTGCTCTTATTCATTTGTCTACAATCATAAAATATGATTTGGGTGTACAGAAAACAGTTACTGAGAAATAGTGCCGAAATCCATCACGATTCTCTTAGTGGAGAGACCCATGATGACGGCTTTAATCACAACAAATCCTGAGAGATCTCTGCTACCTTACCAGTGAAAAACGGTCTTTGCCACCAGAGTGAATCTCAAATGTGCATATCACTTAGACAGTAGCATTATAAAAGCAGTAATTGCTCAGTGCATTGCAAAGTGAGCAAACCAACAGGATTCAGAATAGTAAACTCTGATCAGCTGTTTCCAGGTAGCTCCAGAAAGGTGCTGACCTTCCCTGGGTCTCCGGCTCCTTTCCCATAAAATACATAAAATAATGATTAGTCTGGCTGACCGCTAAAATCCTGTCTAGATTTTAAATTCTACAAATCATGTTTTTAACTTATCAACAACCAGTCAAGCCTTACAAGGTAAAGAATAAACCACACCTTTACTTGATAATAAGTACATTTACTTTACCTTGACTCAGTTTCTCATCTTGTAATTTAGGATGGTTGTCAATTAATTATCAATTATCTACACAGGGAAGGACAAAATAATCTAATAATGATAAACTGAAAAATTGACACCTTAGAGTTACCAATGTAGTTCAAGATATTAACATAAACTACTATAATCACTTTATATTACAAGCATAATTGGTTTAAATTATTTTCAAATGACTCAGATAAGAGTTTCCAGGGTTTGGGGCTGGAGAGATGGTTCACGGTTAAGAATATGCACTGTTCCTGCAGAGGATCTGAGTTTGGCTCCCAGCATCTACATCAGGCAGCTTATAACTAATTGCCTGTAAGTCCTGTTCCAGGGTATCCAACACCCCCGTCTGGCCTCTGTAGACACTGCACACATGTGATACATGAACAGAAAAGCAGGTGTGCACACACATGCATGCGAATGCACACACAAATAAAAATAAATAAAAAGAAATCCGGTTTTTAATTCTTAGATAAAATGGATTGTTACGCTTATTTTTACTTTTAAAAATATAAGGGGGCAGGGAGTTTGGCTCTGTTGTAGAACAGTAGCCTAGAATATACAAGACCCTAAACTTCAGTTCTAGAGCACACACACACACACACACACACACACACACACACACACACACACACACACTCACACGCCCCACCCCATCCCATACACCTCTCCTGTTTGATCTATGTATATTCCTCTCAAAAATGCTTACTATACAGAGTTGTCTTTCTCCCCTTTGTACCTAGATTGTATTTACTTTTATTAAAATTCATCTCTGGGATAGAGAGATGGCTCATGGATTAAGAGAATGTGTTGCTCTTGCAGAGGACCTGGGTTCAATTCCTGGCACCACATGGAGGCTAACAAACATCTGTTACTCTAATTCCAGGGGATATGTCACCCTCTTCTGACCTCCTCGGGCACCATGCATGCACACAGTGCACATACATACACGCAGGCAGAATAATCACAAACATAAGATAAGGTCTAGAAAGAGCTCTTAACTATCCCTCTCTGCTGCAACCCACTGGTACCCGTGCCCCATCACCTCCGCTGTAACATTCACTGTGACCTGACAGTAGCGTAATTTATGTACAGCTTCTCTTCTCGATGAGCACTCGGTGTGTCTTCATTCTTGCTATTACAGCCAACACTACAATAAACACTCTTCTGCAAGCCTCCAGGCACACACACGACCAACTCCACACAAGTCAGAAGTGCCAGGTCCTAGTGAGTGCAGATACTCACCTTTATAAGGCAACTTATATCTGTTTTCTCCAAGAGGGTGAGCTAGTGTCAGAAGCATGGACAAGCTACAGAGAGATCCTCTCGCTTGGGCATGTTTAGATTAGTGTGCTTAGAATACCTTTGTAGGGAGCACACACAGAGAGAACCCTGTATTGCTAGTTTCCTGGGTTGTGTTGTGAAAAAGCACTAGATTTGGGAGCTGCAAAGATGCCCAAAGGCACCTGTCACCATGTTGATGACTTGAGTTGGATCCCTGAGAGCCATATGGTGGAAAGAGAGAACTAACTCCCCAAAGTTGTCCCCTGACCTCCAGGCGGACACTGTGCTGTGTGCACCCACAAACATGCGTGCATACACAATAAATTATAGAATGTAATAAAAAATAGAAAAAGTGATAGATTTCATTAAAATTCACAGATCACTTGAGTTTCTTTACGGGGAAAACAAAAAAGTTTATTTTTCCAAATCTGTTACTTATATTTATAGAATTTCTAATATTAAACTATTTGTATAATGGCTCAAGAAGAGCGGTTTGTTTTGGCTATTTGTCTCTGTAGTTTTTCAAACAGTTTTTCAAACACGATCTACTCTATCTGCCTATGTTCTGGATTTCCATCAGTCTTGATATAACAATCACTTCTCTTTGTTTGTCGGTGGAGAGACCCAACTGCTATGTCAAATGTCAACATTTAAAAAGAAAACCTAGTTTCTTTCTTTATGATGTCATTATATTATTTGACATTTACAAGGTGCTCATGCTTTACTTTTGTACATGGAAAGCTAAATTTATTTTAAAAATAAAAACCCTCATGATAGAAATGTTTTGAGTCTACAGAGTGAGAGAGCTTTCTTCGGCAATTCTGGGCTGCACACTGAAGATATCTTTCCAGAGTGAACATTCTCCATAACTGGCTCTGTGCTGTTCTCTGGGTACCGTGAGGCCTGGGCAGGGTCTGAGTGCTGAGTCTCTTCCGACAGGCAAGGCTCTAGAATAGAGTCAGCTTCTTAGCTTTCATGTGTATTCAGACTGTCTAGATACTTGGTTCAAATAGGCCTTGGGCAGAGCCCAAGGATCCGGATTTCTAGACAGTCCCAGGCTATGCTATGCTGGTCCCTGTGGGCAGCGCTCTTCTGCAGAGCCAGAGAGGAGTGGATTTCTGGGCCAGGAGGCTTCTGAGTTCTCGCTCTCGGAACGTTCAAGTACACGTGATGGCCAAGCATGAAGCCAAGGTTCCATAGGAAAGTGTTGTGTCTGTGTGTGCCTCTGATTTGCCATGGAAACATTTTGTTTAAATTCTTATCTGGTGTCTCCATTGGGCTGACTGTGAGCATCATCTAACGGTCACCCACTGATTATTGTCATCTGTAAGTTCAAAAGGGAGGGCGGCTGTGTTCCAGCACTCCACATATAAGGAGACTTTCTCTACAAAACACAGCTCCAAAATCACTTCTGAAGTCTCAGACTTACACAAACAGGCTGCTGTCTCATCCCTGGAATGAGACACTCAGGGGTAATCGACTCATCCTCCATTCTGCCCCCCCCCCCAACCCCCAATTCTCAAGTGGAGAGGAAGATACTTGCTGAACAACAGAAGGCATGGCTCTCTTATTACCCAGACAACATCAGTCCCTGGTGTAACGAACTCGAGCTCATTAGAGTCACACATCTTCAGTTAACTCTAGGCTGCACCAGTTGAAGCTGGCACTCTGTTTGCACTGGAGCCTGACTCATGCAATGCATGCATGCTGATGTTCCTGAAGGGACCTGCACATCAAAACCTGGGCTTTCCTTTTAAGTTAAACATGTTTTAAATATACTCAGGAGGTACAGGTCTGTGGTAGGGCACTTAACCAAGCATGTCCCCAGTTTAATTCCCAACACAGATAGATAGACAGATAGATAGACAGATAGATAGATAGACAGACAGACAGACAGATAGATAGATAGATAGATAGATACTAGATAGATAAAATACTAAGATACCTTGCTTTATTTAAAAGCAGAAGTATGAACTCCTCTGTAGAATAACTACTTATTTTCCTGATGATATATCTAGATTTTCATATTCTGAATTTGTATAAAATAAGGTAAATAAAAGCTTAAGTAAATTTAAAGAAACATGTTCCTTAAACAGAATTTATTTTAGTTCTAGAATCAAGAACAATCTTTGTTTTATGACTGGCTATTCTTTCTTTTTCTTTTTCTTTTCTTTTCTTTTCTTTTCTTTTCTTTTCTTTTCTTTTCTTTTTCTTTTCTTTTCTTTTCTTTTCTTTTCTTTTCTTTTCTTTTCTTTCCTTTCCTTTCCTTTCCTTTCCTTTCCTTTCCTTTCCTTTCCTTTCCTTTCCTTTTTCCTTTCCTTTCCTTTCCTTTCCTTTCCTTTCCTTTCCTTTCCTTTCTTTCTTTCTTTCTTTCTTTCTTTCTTTTTCTTTCTTTTTGGTTTTTCGAGACAGGGTTTCTCTCTGTAGCCCTGGCTGTCCTGGAACTCACTCTGTAGACCAGGCTGGCCTTGAACTCAGAAATCCACCTGCCTCTGCCTCCCAAGTGCTGGGATTAAAGGCATGCGCCACCACTGCCTGGCTTGACTGCCTATTCTTAATTACATGAGTCACATTCTTCCGGGAGTCACTTCTCTGGTGCCTCTCCGTGTTGTTTGTAACGGCCTCTTCAGTGGGGCTACTCACCATTGTCTCCCCTTCCCACATTCAAAGGATACTGTCCAAAATTAGTTGAGTGAGAGTATGGTATGCTGACAGGTCATACATTTCAGAAATCTGGTTGGAGGAAAAATCCACCTTCTGGTGACAAAAAGAGAAGGAAAGGTTACATGATGTCTCCTTCAGGCTCACTAGTGTTTAACAGCAGAAAAGGAGACATGTTTCTGGACACAGACTTAGAACAGCCTCCCCCAGGTGCACTAGAGTCAAACCTGGCATTCCCCCCTCTCTCAGTCTTTTGTTGTTGGTTTGTTTGTTTTTTTCAATAACTTATTTTTTCTCTCTCTGTCTTTTCTAACCTGGACCCTATAACTGCCACCACCTTGGGAGGGAACTAAGGGAGAAAGTCTTCTTCATGGCCCAGAAGATGGATCCACAATCTGATTCTCCTTTTCCCTCCTTCCCTCCAGGGTCTCACTTACTAAGTAGGCCTGGCTAGTCTTGAACTCAGAGATCTGCCTCGAGTGCTGGGATTAAAGATGTGAGCTGCCATGCCCCACTCATTCTCTCCTCAGTTGTATTTCAAACTTCTTTGGTCTTCCTTCAGGATTTAGTTCGCTTCAGCCATAGTGTCACGTTCCCAATTTTCTCTAATACCCAATAGACCACATTCACTGCCCGTATGTGCACACACATCTGTTCGCCAGACATTCTCACATGCCGTCCCCGACTGCCCTCAGGCCACTCCTGACTGCCGGGGCAGCAGTCCTTATGACCCCCTAGGCTTCAGATTAATATCCTTTCTCAAAACTGACTCATTCAGACAGGCATTTGTCAGCAACATCTGTTGACCCTAGGCTAGAATGAGAACACAAACAAACTAAGCAATTAAATAAATAACTTTGCCTATGCTGATACCACGCCTTCTACACACCAGTGATAGTAGGCTTTTGAGCAATTTAAAAAGGTTGATTTTTTTTTTCTATGACTCCCACTGAAACCTATAGTTCATAGAACACACCCACCAAATCAAATTAACAGTTTCACCTACTAAGATCAAAACATATGAAAATAGTTATTATTTTATGTATGTAAGTGTCTGCCTGCACACCCATGTGTGTATCATGTATATGCTTGGTACCCACAGCGGCCAGAAGAAGGTATCAGGTCCCCTGGAACAGGGATTAACAGGGTTTATTTGAGCCACCATGTGGGGCTGGGAATCAAACTCAGGTCCTCTGCAAGAGATGTAAGGGCTCTTAACCACTGAGCCAGCTCTTCAGCCCTGAGATCAAAATGTTTTAAGAAACACAAACATATTAAGTACAAAGTTCTGCTCCTTACAAAGGAAATGGATGCTTTTTCTTGATGGCACAAGCCTCACCAATATTAAAGGGGAAAGAAGCCAATCTTCTCAAGTGTGAAAGAGTTTTATTTCAGCTTGTTTCATAGAAAAGGTTACACTCTGGACTATTAGTGGTTCTTCTGTCTCCCTCCACAGCCTAAGGAAGATTCTTAGCCATTTTGTGCTTCGGTGTTTTTATCCACAGATGGGCCAATATCAACTGGCTCACAGCTTTGTTGGATTAAATAAGAATGTACTGAAACCAGCAGAAAGCCTTAGCGTGGGACTGCGCAGGCGCCCTAGTGTTGACAGACCTCCTCGAGGCCATCTGGCACACAGCAAGCACTTCTCTGGGAGACTGGATATGAATTCTCCATGAAGTTAGACCCTTGAAGATGAAACACATGGTCTGTTTGGTTTATTTGTAAGGTCTTCTGGAGAGGGGATTGGGATGAGAAGAAACTCCTAGAGTAACTTCTGAGGGGAGGGTCAGGCTTCTCCTGTGACTGACTAACCTGGAATGCAAAGTGAAAAGGGCAGCTGAGGAGACTGAGTTATTTCTGCAAATGCAGCTCTTGATGTGCTCAGAGCCCCCTGCTGAGTACCGACAGGCATCCATGGCAGCCTCTCTGGACAAAGGAATATTGCCCAGGCAATAAACGGGAGAGGGAGGGGGGAAGGGGGAGGGGAAGAGTGTGTATCTCTGTGTATATGTGTCTCTGTGTGTCTGCATCTGTGTGTGTCTGTCTCTATGTGTGTGTGTCTGTGTTTGCCTCTCTCTGTATGTGTCTGTGAGTATGTCTGTCTCTGTGTGTGTCTCTCTGTCTCTTGTGTCTCCATCTTTATCTCTGTCTATGTGTGTGTGTGTGTGTCTGTGTGCATGTGTGTGTGAGTGTGTTAATCAAAGCAGAATGACAGAAGGACTGGAAACAATAGAAGAGAACACAGGGTTTCGATGTCAGTATGGAGAATTCCAAATTCTTGATTTCAAATAGACTTTCATATTGGTTCAGGTCTAAGCAGAAGAATTTGGATCTAAGTTAACTAGGTTTATAAACAAAATAAATGTATAATAAAAGGTAAGAGTTGCTCATTCATTCCTTAAAATAATGTTTTTGTTAAATATTTGAGATCAACAGAAGGAACCTTAGCCCATGTTCTCGGGCAATGGCTCTCAAATTGGTTAGAATATTAGGCTCATCGGGGGGCCATTTAGCAAGTCCAAGGCCCCAGGACTTCCCTTGAGCCTCTTAAATCAGATATTCTGGTAATGGGATCCACACCTTAATACGTCTCCAAGATCCCAGTGGCGAAAGGCCCTTGTGACCTCTCGTAGCACAGCCCATGCACGCTGCAGTTGCCCTGACAGCCAGCTGGACCAGGAAGCTCAATCTCAGGCACATCTCCCATCAAACTGCCCAGTTAGAGCCTTACTTTCCCAAGAAGCAGAGGTGACCTGGGC
>CM052700.1:101244459-101265268 GCA_028551405.1 Uromys caudimaculatus
GTGGGTGGGTGGGTGGCAGGTGGAATTCCCTCATAGAGGCAGGGAGGGGGAGGGGATAGGGGGTTTCCAAAGAGGAGACCTAGAAATGGGGAAACATTGGAAATGTAAATAAAGTATCAAAAAAAGAAAAAGAAGCCTTGCAAAAACTATCTAATGGTCAAGGCTGATCACTCCAGTTCCTGAAGGCACAGCTTCAGCCAGGGCTGCTTGACTCTAGATGACCTTGCAAGTCTCCGCCTAGGTTAGAGGAGGCTCTCACCCTGATGGCCTAGTTATGTAACAGGCTGCTCTAACTGGTGGGAAAGTAGAAAGCTGTTCATTGGTGCACACACAACCCTTCATTTACATGCAAGGTGAGCAGGTTGCTCAGGTTCCAGGAGCAAGCTGGCTGAGAGATCTCCTGTGCTGGCTCCATTGGTTATAAACTGCAGCAGGCCCAGCCAAGGCCTCTCTGGGGGTGAGCTGGTGACGTGAAGAAAGCAGCAACAGAGACATCGGTGATAGAAGCAGCATCAAAGTGACAGCAGTAACAGCTGCACAGCTAACAAGCCAAGTTACAAACGGTGGCGGGGCATTAGGCATTGATCGCTGAAGAAGAGGCAGCTGGGCTGGCTGAGAGAATGGTCAGTGCAGGAGTAGGGAGACTAAAGAAACTAGGGGAGACAGTGAGTCGAGGCTGAAACTGACGGAGAATGGGAGGCTGGAGGAGCCAGAGAACAGAAACTGCTGGCCACCGTCACTGAAGAGCTCCAGAGACCTGTCAAGTCTTTAGGGTCCAGAGTCAGCTACTGCACGCCCTCGAATTCTAACACTAGTTGCTGTCAAAGACTGAGAGAAACCCTGCTCCGTAGGCCTTACTGGAAGCTTCGATGCCAACTACTACCAGAGACTGTCTTGGAGGTCTGACTTCCCAGGCTACAAGGGAGCCTACACAAGGCTTGCAGGAGCTCTGACAGCAGAGGGAGCTGCCTGCTGCTGCTCCCAAGTGTGCCATGCTGCAGGCTGCAGTCAGACACTGAGGGGAACAAAAGCAGCCACATGCCAGCGCTGAAGGAGCCTGCATTGCTGACCGTGATGACTATCTGAGCTGAGCCAGCCGATTCGTAATAAAAGCATTATTTCCCTAAAAAGCCAAAGTTGGATAAGCAAGAGGACAGAGTGTACACGAAGGAAAACGTTATTACCTTTTCAGATAGAACTGAGCTGCTATAACAAAAGAAACACAACAGCCGTGGCTACTTAGAGCAAAGGTGCTGCTTGTGGTGGCTCCACGCCTGGACTCCCAGCTTCTGGGAGCCTGAGGCAGGAAGGGAAGGAGTTCAAGGTCAGCTGGAGCTGCACAACAAGACCTGCCTCTCCAAACCAAAGAAAAAATACTCGATTAAAATCCTATTTTTAATCTAAGAAAATAAAATAGGTAGGCGATGGTGATGAACACCTTTAGTCTCAGCACTTGGGAGGCAGAGGCAGACAGATCTCTGTAAGTTCAAGGCCAGCCTGGTCTACAGAGTGAGTTCCAGGACAGTCAGGGCTACACAGAGAAACCCTGTCTTGGAAAATCCAAAAAGAAAAGAAAAGACATATGGCCAAGGAAACAGAAGGTAGCTTCCCTTTGAATGTAACTTTTCAGCAAAGCTCTCGAGGGCGGTATGTTGATGGAGCATCTTTTGGCAACGCCAGCGACACAGACACTTGTTTGTATTCCAGTCCAGACACTCACACTCTCCTAGTCTGCATCTGCCCTCTCCGTTAGCTCTCTCTAGACTGTTCAGGTGTGGTGGCAACCACCTACCGGACGTGATTAGTGTACTGATGAGTATACCTTGAGGTTTTGGGGTGGTTTGAAATTGAAGAAGGTAGTCAGCTTGTTCTGAGAAGCATTTAGTTCTAGAAGATACGGCATGCGGCTCACACAAGACAAATCTGGGGGCAAAAGAGGTAAAACAGTAAGATATTAGGAAAAGCCATTAAGCATGTTACATCAGAACACGTACATTTTCCCCCCAGATAGGATCTCATTGTATAATCCTGGTTGGCCTGGAACTCCCTGCAGACCAGGCTGGCCTAGAACTTAGAGGGATCCGCCCGCCTCTGCCTCCCAAATGCTGGGATCAAAGGCATGCACTACCACACCTGGCCCATGTCGGAATAATTTTTAATTATGCCGGGTACAAGCACATCTCTAATATTTCAGTTGAGTCAAACTAATAAAATCAGGAATGTGTGAAGTACTTTTTAAGTGTAGAACAGACAAAATCAGGCACATTCAGGGTACAGGAGAAGGTGTAAATAAGAGGTAGAGGACCACAAGGACACACTTCGTTCTAATATGTCCTAACAGTATCCAACACAGTATGAGCTGACTTAAAGAATCAGTGACTTCTCTTTCTCCCCTAGGTTCTCCCCATTCCTTCCATCTCCTGTATCTCTAGGATTCCCAGGTAGCTAATGGCTGCGGCCCCTTGAATGGCCCCACTTATTTTTCCCACAATCTGCTAACTCCTAAGAACTTCAAATATTACCAGCCTTACCAGAAGGGATGAGAGACTGTAAAGCCTTAGATAATCCTCTTGATAATTAGCTCCTAAATGACTGAATTAGGTCTGTTCAGAAGATTGGAAATACCACAATTAGGGAAGTCTCTGTTGCAAATTCAATTTTGTTGTAGCTGGACTTAATCCTAAATCTCATTAATTATTCGAGGTGATTTAGATCATTGCTTGTTATTGTGCCTTGACTCTGGATTGGTTCAAAATCACATCTGAGCTCTGCATTTTATCCCAAGCAGATAGCCCCACACTTGATGCTAAGGACAGCACTGCGCTAACAGAGCTCGTATGTAACAGAATTACATGCGAACTGTGGCTGGGAGGCAGTGTTGGCCGTTCTTTGTTGCAGCTGAGGCTTTTGGGCACCAGAATGAAAGACTCCACACAGTACAAGTTCTAGCCTTGTCAGTACAAGAGACTCAATCTCTACCAGAAAGAGGTGTGATGATGGCACCCCTTTCTCTCTCAGTCTGAAGGACACAACAAACCAGGACAGCCGTGCCAACCACAGGCAAAGCCAGGCCAAGTGGCACAGACACATGCAGAGAGGGTGGCACGCCAGCTGTGTCTTGGGCAGGGTTGGCAGGCAGTGAGAGATGGCTCTGCCATCTTACATTTTATGATAGTTTGAGTGAGACATATTCCCCATAGTCTTGGGGGTTTGGATGCTTGTTCTCCAGCTGGTGGCTGTTTGGGTAGGTTTGGGAGGTAGGGCTGGCTGTAGGAAGTGCGTCACTGGTGGCCACACACACCATCCCCAGTCCGCTCTGCTTCCTGCCTGAGGTTCCAGGTGTGAGCTCTCCACTCTCAGCTCCCACTGCGGCTGCCATGCCTGCTGCTATGTCTCCGTCATTATGGACTCTAACCCTCTGGAACCTTAAGCGCATATAAACTCTTTCTTCTATAAGTTGCTTTGGTCATTTTTATCAGTGAAACAGAAAGGTAATTAATATGCCTGATCAAGAGTCTGGGAAGCCAGAAAATCGCACCAACTTCTGCTTTACTTCTTTGGATCAAACAATACGGCAGTTGCGAGCCTCCCTTGAAGAGGTTAACACACTGGGACATCAACACTTGGGTAGAAGTCAACGGGCCAATCAAGGAAGGTTGCCTGTGAGACAAAACCTACGGGGAAGTCAGATGCTAACAGTTTATATCTGCCCATTCTGCCCCCAGCTGCAGGTCTGTTAAGAGTGGTCCCAATTCTGTTGTTCCACTGAGCTCCTGAACTCCTGCTGGGGTCTTTAATTCGAGCCTCAGGGATATCTGTTTTAAAGTAGAAGCATCAGCTACTATTTAGACATATACAACGAGATGGTAAATATATCTCATACTCTGTATGAGACTCTCATACAGTCACTCATACAGACACTCATACAGTCACTGTGACACAAACCGTCCCTGGCTTGCTAACCCTCCTTGGTGCAGTAACCTCTTTGTCCACCAGATGGCAGGAGCACCTTGCGTCTACACCAGGGGTTCTGGACCAGCAGCATCAGCCTCACCCTCCCTTACTGCAAATGTAAATTCTCAACCCTTCCCCCAGTTCTACTGAGTCAGAAACTCTGAGGGTGGGGTTCATCAACCAGTGTGCTAACAGCCCCCACTCTAGCACAAGTGAGTCTGTTGAAAGTTGAAATGTGGTCTACCTCAGGATACCTGTAAGACTGACTTCAGTCCCCTAGAGAAAAACATACTGCTATCCTGACACGCATCAGACTCTCAGACTCCCAATGAGTCTGAGAGTGGGTCATGGAGAACCAGAGGGGTGATCTTCCTAGAGAGGAGTGTGCCTTGAGTGACCAGGATATGAAGCTAAGTCTCTGGCACTGAGCATTGTTGGAGCCTCCCACGAGGCTGCAATTTCTTATTCAGTAAGGGTAGAAAACCAATCTTAGAGATGTGGGGTGGGCAGAGCAGAATCAACCTTGTAGGCATCAGGTGGGCAGACACTGCTGCCCGTAAAATGCCTTCTTAACTGTTGGATCACCGAATAGTCTGGGGTTTGCTTTAAAGTAACACGAGGGACAGGGAGGGTCACGTGGAACAAGATCACTGCTTGTTACTCATGAGCCTCAGTACTCGACCCAGAACTTCCTCAGCTCATGCATTTGTTTGCAGTTTCTTAAAATGGTTTTATTAAAACTAGAAAAGCAATGAAGCAGTCTCCTGAACAGGGGTATTTGAAAGAGGACAGTGCTTCTAGGCACCCAAGGCCTTAACTTTGCCTATTAGAGTCAGCTGAGGGGGAGTGGGAAAGGCAATGGAGAGACCACTGTCAGTAGCATTACGGTTTCTGTTCAGGCAAGTAAAAGATGCAAGCAGGCAGCCTGGTCTACAGCGTGAGTTCCAGGACAGCCAGGGCTACACAGAGAACCCCTGTCTTGGAAAAAAGAAAAGAAAAAAAGATGTAAGCAGAAAGATGCTCAGTGGAGAAGGCGGGTCAGAAGTAAGTGCTCGCTTGTATCTCTAGGAATCTAACGGATAAAAATGTATACTGTTCCATCAAAGATCAGAAAGTCAGAAACAAAGACCGGACTTTGAAGAAAATCTGACAGTTACAGGACTACATCTGTTAAGTGTGAAGAAGGAAAGTAACGATGAATACGAGGACCTGCGGAAGGCGTGGTCAGAAGAGCCAGCAGAGCACTTGGAGACGGGGATGGAAGGCTCTGGGAAGTCCTGGGGCTTGAGCATCAAAGATAGGAGGGGCTAGCCAGGGTGGAAATGCAGAACAAAAGGTCAGGTGGGGAAGGCTCACCCATCTGAGCTGACACAGTTGAAGAACAGTGATGTCCATCCCTGGAGGGCCTGCTCATTTCTGAGGGGAGCCCAGGGGTGGGCCTAGGAGAGAGGGGAGGGGAGGGGAAGAGACTGAAGAGACCGGAGAGGGAGGGTGTGGTGGTCCGGATGTGATGTGTGAGAGACGAATAAAATAAATACATGAAAGAAAAGGCATATCAAACAGTCTGCAAGTACCGAAGGTGTGTTAGCCCTGTGAGGCTTCCTGGGTGACCACCACCGTTCAAAACACTGAAGACCCCCCTTCCTTCCACTTGGGAGACAGTGTTTCCTATCTCTCTGTCTCTCTCTCTGTCTCCATCTCTGTCTCTCTCTGGACAACAGTGAATCAATATGTAAATTGATCTACAAATCACTTACATCAAATTCAGTATTATTAAACTACATTAAGTTCCGTACGCAGCCTGTAAATCTCTGCACTGGCTCGGCGATCAATCGCCTCGACCGACAATCACGTACCTTCGATTCTGTTTCCCGAAAGATTCAACTTCTGCAGGTGAACATAGTTACACAGAATGCTGATGTCGACCAGCTCACAGTGCTGAGGGGAAGCAGAGGGGGAGGGGGTTCAGTATGGCCTCTCCTCTGTTTGTGTGAGAAGCAACACTGATGGGAAGAAACTCAGAATTTCTCTCAAAAGTGTAGAAGGGAGAGGATAAAACCTAAGGCCCACCCACTACTAATGGGCTCCCAAAGTGGACTACAGGTCCCACCAAAAGAAAGTATCCCTTCAGAGGAAATACTAGTCCATCAGGTGTAGTGGCACCGGCTTTTAATCAAGGCAGAGGCAGGTGAATCTCTGCGAGTCTGAGGCCAGCCAAGGCTACACAACAAGACCCTGTCTCAAAAGGAAGAAGAAAAAAGAATTATCTGCGTAAGAAATTAGTTACCAGCAAGAACAAACCTCGTGAAAAGATAAACGGGTCGTGGGAACCGTTAGGGCAGAGTATGAAATAAACTGATGGCAATAAAGACTACATTTTCATCTAACCAAAGAAAAGCAAATGCTGGGAGTTTAAACGAACTCTTCAGGGGACAACACACAGCATGAGGGTATCACTAACAGCACACGCTGCAGAGAGAAGCACAGAGAGGTGTGCGGCCAAGCTGGAGTACAGAGCACCCCGGGGAGCTGAAGCAGCCGACCCTGCTGAGTCTCTGTCCAAAATTCATACCAGAAAATGGTGCTCAAAGCAAGTTCAGACAGACTTAGGAGGGGAATTTGATCCCAGGCATAAAGACTTGTACTAGTGGTATATGTCCATTCTGTCACAAGCAGTAAAAAAACAAAAACAAAAAAACAAATGTCTATAATAGAATCATTTGAAAGCCCCAAGTTCTCATGTGGAGGAGGGATGGTTGCTGCAAGTGGCAAACCAGCACCCACTGTGTACATCATCGTGGGGTTGAGAAAACAGGGAGGGGCGGAGCTCTGCTGTGCCTTTAAGAAGGTTGGACTCTGGCAGGAGAGAAGATATGTATGCAAGTAATTAGAGGAGTCAAATAGATAATAATAATAATACATTATTATGTATTGCATAAGTAAGAGGGTGGTGATGATTACGAAGATGATGATGATGGTGGTGGTGATGATGATGGTGATGATGATTATGTATAGCATAAGTAAAATACTAAACCAGAAAGTGTATTCATTGAGACAGGTTTTTGAGGCCAAGTAATTCAACATGTAATATCTCAAGTAAGGAGGTCAGTGGCAAAATGAGTTAAGTTCCATCCCTCAGATTCAATGATTGCTTTTTTTGGCAGATCAACGTTAAGGCACAGCACTACATGCGTAAGTAGACTGTTGGTTGAAATGGGCCTCCCTGCGGCTGTACTGACTGATAGAACGACACCATCTCAATGTCTCACACAGTGCCGTGTGTACAGGGCACGCCCGGATGTCACACCTGAGTGCCTGGGACACCCACAGAAGGCCAGACATTGCTGGGGATGGGAGGATATGGCCTTCAAGGACATACTATGGAGCCAGCACAGGGGATGACACTCCATTGGTCCTTGGGCATTTTATGAGTTCAAATCCAAGGCAGAACACCCTTCCAGTCAGGAACGAGGCAAGCCAGAAAGCTGAAGTGAATTTCAATCAATGTGCTTTTCTTTAAGTACAGGTAGAGTGCATATTTGTGCAGGTATGGGTGTGTGTGTGTATAAGAGGTGTGTGTGTGTGTGTGTGTGTGTGTGTGTGAGAGAGAGAGAGAGAGAGAGAGAGAGAGAGAGAGAGAGAGAGAGAGCAGGTAGCAGTGATGCTTCATTTCAGGTGTCTTCCTCACTTGCACTTCACCTTGTACACTGAAGCTGCGTCTCACTGAAGCTGCAGCTCATGATTCCACAGCAGCAGGACCGGGAGCCCAACCCCAGCCCTCACACTTACCCCTCGAGCACTCTACCCATGAGCCATTGCACCAACCCCTTGACTTTTTTTTTTTTTTTTTTAATGGAAGCAAAATGTGCTAAACTATTTTTCCAGGTCTACAAGCAACAGCTGCAGCGTTGGCCATCAGCTCTTGCAGCCCCTGACAGTCAAAGTGAAGTCAAGATTCTGTGCTACTCGCAGACGAGGGTTGAAATCTTGAAAATTGATGGATAACAATAGATTTTTTTTTTTTTGCTTTAATGATAGGCAACTTTATGAAAATAAAAGATAGCTCAAAGCTACTTACTTCTTGACATCCTTCAGGGGAAAATCAATAATACTCGGTTCCCTGGGATTCAGATAGAGTTTAGCTCAGCTTTGGCCGATCAGAGCGAAAATTCTTACAGAGTTTTTGATTGGTTTTACACATCCAGATTCAACCTTCTGAAGAAAGCATTGATTGCTATAATATGGACTACTTAGGATGAAAGAGGGTGCAGAAGAGAATAAAAACAGAAGAGCTGGGGGAGCAGACAGCCGGACAGCAAGGCTCCCTGAGGTCTGTCATTCACAGGCCCATCACTCATCAGTCCTTCTGTCCAACGGGAGGCCCTGAGCTTTGCCACCACCACGTGAATGCCAAGGATAATGAATGTCATCTGCTCATGTGGCCAGCCTACAGTGACCCTGTCATACTCACGGATAGATTTAGGTTGAGGTAGACCTGCTCCGTGCCACGGCCTGACCACCCCAATCCACTGAGTGCCTCAGCCACATTCTCCTCTCTCAGGATCCCGTCATACTCATCCTGCAGGAAGCAAATGGTGGGCAAAGAACTTGCATTAGAAAGGCAACCGGCTACCTTGTCCTATCCAGCTTCTGTGGGGAGCACTTCCCGAGTTAACTCTGGCTGATGTCTTGCTTGTGATTAATCATGAATGAGCATGCCGGCCTCTGGCTTTGTTTTTAATTAAGACGTGCATTATACCTTGACAAGTTCTTCCACTTACGCATACATCCTTGAGAGACTGTCCATGCCTGAGGGAAATGACCTTAGTCAAACATGGATCCTGTGTACCATAAACTCACCACATAAGCATTTGTGGTCATTGTTTATATTCCTGGAATTGGTCATGCTTTGTGTTGCTTGCCTTTAAAAGACACTGAGAAAATACACTTGCTCACTGGCGTGGTCTTCACCAGCAGCCCTCCCATACCTGTCTCTTGCATCCTCTTTCTGCCTTTCCTACAATCAAGCTCACTCTCCCAGTCATGGTTCCCATTGACTGACCACCAGGCTCCGACAAGCTTCCAGAAAAAAGGCCGTCTGTGTGTGAGACATGTACACACTATATACAGTTAAGTAAATATTCATCAAAGTCATGCCTCACCACCACGGACTTCTCGGGTGCCACTTCCACGGGGTGTTTAATGCTGTGAGAACACAGTGGCCACAGGAACATCAGTGTTAGTGGCCCAGTGCAAGAGCTCTGCTATCAACCTGCTAATCCATCTGACAGCCCTGGGGTAGCATTCTTAACTCCAATTTAAGTAACTAAGGCTTAGAGTTTACCTCGCTCAAAATGACATGACAGTATGTCACAGAGCTGGAATGAAATCTCAGTCTGTCTATGATTCTGCACTGGGCTGCTTGCCCACACCTCAAAAGATGGTTGCATGAAACGAAGGCAATAATGTCTTGGAATCTGGTATTCTTGCTGAACAACTCAAGTCGTCAGCTCACGTCCTCGTTGCTGATTCTGTAAGATTCATCTAATTTACAAGATGATTTAATGGGTCACTTCCATGAGGAAACTCGCCCTTGGTCTATAGCCAATGGATGGGCATGGCAGTTCCCCGGGATGGCAGACAGCAGAGTCAACACACCAATCTATGCTGCACATCTCCTGCCTTGAACTCTGCAATGGCCAGCACGGACACTGACATCAGCAAGATGACAGAAAAACAGTCACCACGGTAGCCACACTGACGTAAAGTACTTAACCGTGACAAGCCAGCATATTAACCGTGATGGGAAAACATCCGTTCGTTAGTTCTTTTTTAACCCGAGAGCCAAGAATGCTGCTTGGGCTGTTGGTCCTGAGGACCTATGTATATAGACTCATGTTGGTGTAAGAGGTTGTCCCTAGGGAATATTGCCTGCATGGAGAGATAGTGCATGCTCTGTGGAGTGGGGCCGGCTCCCTTTGAACCCCACAACCTCTGTCATGTGACTTGGAGGAAGGCAAAGCTTCCTCTGAGCCTCATTTCTCCACCTATAAATAGAAAGTGTGTTTTTCTTTAAAGCCGTTCTAGACACACCATCCCTCCAAAGTAGGCTGCGTTTGGTGTATTGATTGTTTTGAGCTGAAGGCACTTGAAAAAACCAGCGAACACACGCCAAGGAGAGACTTTCTCTGAACTGCTTTTATCTACAGAGAGGCAGATCCTTCAAAAGGAACTCGATTGTTATAAATCCCCTCCCCGGGAGTTTCATCAACTGGAGGAGATTGACCCTTATCACAGGAGCAGAGAGGCCGACACCACGTGAGGCAAGCTTTGTCACAAGCTCTCTTATCCCCCACCTGTTCTAAGAGCCTGTCTCTCTCTCCAGAAAAGCATTTGCCCCCCACCCCTTTAAGAGGCCTCCTTTCCTTCTCCCCTTCCCTGCTAGCATGGTGTGCAAACTCTCAAATCTCACATCAAACTGTTTCCAGGTCGGCAGGATGACTAACTCAGTAGGTGGAGGCACTTGCCTCTAAGCTTGAGAACCAGAACCCCCACAGCAGAAGGAGAGACCAAACGCCTACGAGTTGTTGTCTGACCTCCTCAGGTGTGACGCACACGAATAAATAATTACAGCAGATTTTAACATTTATTTATTTTATGTGTACGAGTGTTTTGCCTGCACATACGTATACGCTCCATATGCATTCAGTGCCTGAGGAGGGCAGAAGAGGGTGTTGGAGCCCTCGGAACTGGAGTTGTGGATGACTGTGAGTCACCAGTTGAGTTCTGGGAACCAAAGCAGGATCGTCTGCAAGAGCAACAGGTGCTCGTAACTACCGAGTCACCTCTCCAGACTCTGCAATACCCTATTTGGAGGGTTCGTTTGCTTGTTTAATTTTATCTGTATGGGTGTTTGGTTTGCACGTCTGTCTGTGTACCACATACTTATCTGGTGCCTTTGGAAGTCAGAAAAGAGCTTTGGAGCCCCCTGGAAATGGAGTTACAGGTAAGATTAGGAGCCACGGTGTAGGTATTAGAAATCAAACCTGGGTCCTCTCCAAGAGCAGAGGGCTTTTAACCACTGAGCCATCTCTCCTGCCTCTCTCTAGCTAACTATTCAGTGCTTGTTAGACTATGGTTATTGGAGGAGAATCTACAACCACCAGTTTACTGACCCAGCATAATTCCTGACAACTGTCTTTAAACATCTGACTTTGAACCCACAGAGAAGTGTAGTCTTCACCCCTCAACAAGGAAAACTTTGGTTTGCAACTGATAGGGACCACTAAAAAACAACAAACGAACAACTGTAAGAGAAGATTTTTTAAAAACCTTTCCCTATGACATCCTGATGAATGTAACATAAACTACACTCACACCCTTAGTCTGTGTTAACCGGCTCATTCACTTTACTTCACAGGTTCAGCTATGAAAGCTAGGAGATTAGGAGGACCATTGTTTCTCTCCTATTCCTTATTTTAATATTTTAAGGAGAATTAAAGAAACAATGTATAGAAAGCCCTTGGCATGGTTCCTGGAACACATCAAATGCTTCAATAAAAGTGCTGTGTCCAAATGTCCCACGCCTGTCCCGCTGCTCACAAGTGAGAATGACATCCATGCCTGTACATGAAGTGCCTTCTAAAACCTAGGAGGGAGTGGGGAGGTAGGACCCTGCCTTCCTCCCACACTTCCCACCTGGAGCTCCAGAGGTCAAGTGACCTCACCCGACTCTGTTTCCTTACTTATTCAGGAAGGCCTGTTTGTCACCAGAGCTGTGGACCTCAGGTGAGCAGAACTGTCAGTGTTCTCTCAGATCCCTAAGCCAAGGCTCCACACAGTCAGCCCCTCCTCACCCTCGAGGTTCCTGGAAGAGGGAGCATACCTTGCCGCCAACAGGCAAACCAAGTGGTAATTTCTCTGGCCTCTCTCCATGTGACCTATTGGCAGCATAACCCACTTCCGTGTTCTGGAGCTGGCCTTGCCCTGGCTAAGTGTCATCACAGCGCTGTCATCATGTAGCTCTTCTCCTCCTACATCTCTGGACTGGACCCTTCTCAGACTTCTTCACCTGCACGCCAGTGAAATATCTGTTTTCCTACACTGCTGTTCTCAGTCCTTCCCACCTCCCCTCCTCTCCCTTCCTTTTCCTTCCTTTCTTCCTGGCCTAGTCCACAGACCTAGTGCTATGAAATCCACAGCTTCCTGCCTCTGTGATCCGTCTTCCCTGATTTCCAGTCATATGATTCTTAAACCCAATTCCTTGGTGTATAGTAATGTCTGTCCCTGACTCCCTTTGCAATGACCCAATATCCCCACTGTCCATGGTTTTTGACAGTGACATCATCATCCTGTCATCCCAGGTCTCTGACACTCAATTAATGATGGTCTCATCTTAAATGTTTTATCTTTAACCTACTTTATATTCTAAGCACTACCTTAGTCCAGAATCTCTCTGCTCCCGATAGATATTGCTAGAATGCACACCACCCTCTCATCTAAATTACCTGGTCAGCAGAGAACGGCTTACAATATCAAGTGAGTGTCCATGCACGGCCCAGAGCCTAGCTCTACCTCAGTTTCAGCTGCCTGTTCTGTTCTTACAGGTGACTCCTGAGTGCAGCTGTTCCTGTCTCTGTATATGAAACTTCAGGTGCTGCTTGCTGGGACGTACTCATATGTCACTCTGAGAGCATGGACCATGGATGTCTTCGGTCACATCGTCATCTTCTATTTTAACTGCTGCTATCACTTACTTATTCCATCTGTAACTTCTGAGAGCCTACTCTACCTAGCAGCTATTATACTGAAAACTTTATGGTAGTCTCTTACTCAATCTGAAGTCTAGAACTATCCAAGTGAGTAGGCACTGTGACTCACATTGAGTTACTGGTATTGGCAAAGGGAGGTTTTCATGCACCAAATTTTGGGTCAAGACACAGTCAAAAGAGTGCTTCCTATAAAGCAATCATTCCGTAAATGTTTGTTCAATAAGGCTAAAATCACTTAACGAGCTACAGGTAGCAATTAGAAATGTGTGAATTACTGTTTTTAGTATCAGGATTTTATTATGCTAAGAATTTAATTTTTTTACTATGCTTTTTATTTGTATGTGTATTTGTGTACCTGTACACATACTACAGCGCATGTGTGGAGGTCATAGGACAACTGTGGGAAGTTAAGTCTCTCCTTCCACTACGTGGGTCAAAGGGATTGGACTCAGGCCATCAAGCTCGGCAACAAGCCCCTTTACAGGAAAAGCCATCTCACTGGCCCTATACTAAGCATTTTACATATAGGATATCATTTGGCTATCTTATGAGACAGAGAGGATCATCAAGCCCATATTTGGAGTTCTAGATAAGCTAAATAACTTATTCAGAATCTTGGTACTAATAAGAGGCTAGCCCATGTCTCAGCCACAAGCCTTTCATCCCCAAGGCCATGCTCGAACAGCTAGTGTCAACTGCTTCCCTTAAATTCATTAGGGTTCTGGAGTTTGAAGCAGCTGCATTGCTGCTTACGGCCACCACATTATTACTCGGAATCAGGGTAAGATATGGGAAATAAAGCACTCAACATGAACGTAGGGTTCTCTACAACTTTTCAGTTCGTTCCACATTTTAAAACTTAATACCATGAAAAGTCAGTAACAATATTTAGAATATCACCGGAGGAAATAAACTTTTTCTCAACACATTCTCCAAACCAGAAAGGGGTAGCCAGTTGGATAGACCCTTCTAAGGCTTACTAATGGCATACTGAAGACAGATTAATGATGGCACTAATGAACCCATAACCAAGAAGCCTGCGCTAATTAGAATCATAAAGTATGCTGGTGGTTCATTTGTGAATTCCTCTGGGGTGGAAGGTGGTGGAAACCACACAAACATTTCAAAGAAGCACAAACACAGATATAGTTTGTGGTAGTTGCTGTTGAAGGCACCAAATTAACCAACAAAGGGAGAATAAAATAAATAAGGGCCTTTTTGGTTATGTTTGTTATCATCAGCATCATCTTTTTTTTAAGGCAGAGTCTCACTGTGTGGCTCGATCAACATTTCTAGCTAATCAGAGACCGAGTATGTAGACCAGGATAACCTCTAACTCACTCTTCCTGTTTCTGCCTCTCAGTGCAGGGAATGTAGATAGGAACACCATTGCCAGCACACTGCTCTAGCCAACTTCAAGCAGCATTAGAATGGAACGAGCCCAGGAAGAAAGACATGGAAAAGGAACAACAAAATGGGGGTGGGGGGGTTGGGCCAAATATTCCAAGTGCTCGAAGGGGTTTTAGAGACAGAGCCCAAGGAAAAGAGGACAGAGCTGGAGTAACTGCGTCAGAGGCAGGAGAATAAGAAGACAAACCAGCAGACATGTCAGACATCGGGAGAAAGGTGGCTTAGGAACAACGTACTCCTGAAGAAGCTGAAGCCATTTATATGCTGAGGGAAAAGAAGGGGAGGCCAACATAAAGGCAAGAAGTGAAATCAGAAAAATGTTGATTCCGGGTGGCTAAATCAATGAGAAAAGCCTAACTGTGCGTGAGAGGGAAACAAATCAATTTACGATTTTGAAAAAGAACAATGACTAGAAGCCAATAGATAGGAGTAACAGAATGCAAGAAGGCAGGGAAGGAGGGGGATGAGGAAGGACCCTCAGTGTGTGGGATACAGTGAAGTGTTGAAGGGGAGTGGAAGAACAGTTAAGAGAGCTGGGAACACTCCCCATAAGCCAACGGCTCTCCTGAGCTGGCTCTCTGAGCGTGCTATGGCTTCATTCTTAACCAGGAAGAGTGAGAGTGCTTAAACAGGCACTTAAATACCCCCAGCAGAGGTAACGTATAAAACTTGTAAGTTATTCCTCTTCAGCAGAGCATTTGGATTTTTTTTTTCACCCTGGAGGAAGGAAGATGAATGGCCCATAACTGGGAATAGTGCAGAAGTACTTCAGTTTGGAGAGACATATTTGGAATATTAAAGACCAACGCTTGCCTGTTTTGTAATAATGCATAATTTTGTCAATGCATAATTTTGAAAGCATTAGACCCCATACTGATACACGGATTTTTTTTTCCATAATAACAGTGTGCAATCTGACACATAAGAAACCATGAAAAGAAAGTAAATATTTGGAGGGTTTCGCCCCAAGACAGGAGGTAAAGGACATCAGAAATGGGGGAACAGAAATAAGCAGCAAAGCCCTTGCCCTCTGGGCTGAAAGAGTGGGCTGAACCCAGGGCGGGAGGAATGCAGAAGCAAGTTGCCACTGAGGCAGCCAGGCTGAGCGGCTGGAGGGAGCTCGAGACTGGAGTGGGGGTTGGGGGAGGGAGGCACACCTCCAAATTCTGCATTTCGGACTCCTCTGACTCTTCGGATTCTCCTTCCTCCTGTTGGTCTTCTTGCTCCCCTTCTGCCTCGAGAGTGCGGTGGATGAGCTGGTGGAGGAGGTAAGAGGAGGCGCTTCTGAAAGTCCCTTTTGATCCCATGGGAAAAGTAGGCCATCGTTTCTGACGCTCTTTTTCTGTGAGCGACAATATCGCCTGGGCTACGATGCGAGAGGCGCCCAAACCTTGCCGGAAACGGGTCCCTTTCCATCTCGAGGGATTTCTCTCGAAGGCCGCCATCTTGTTTACACACGTTGCCTAGGAAACTGACGTCTTGACCCGCAGCGCTGCAAAGAACTCTGGGGACTGAAGTCCAAGCTTCCGTACTTGCGCAGTCTATCAAGGTTTCTGTTCACTTTTGCGTCCTCTGCTGCTTCTTTTATTTTCCTCTTTACCTTCAGTCACTAATTTGGTTCCTTTTTGTATGTATTTTTAATCCCTTTTCTCCACCCACTTTCTTTGTCTCCTGCTGCCTGTCCTTCTTAGAACTTGTTCATCTCACATTTGATAACATTCACACAAGCATCTCCAGTCTGGCTTCATTCACACCATCGAACTTTGGAAGGATTTGACATCCCTAATTCTGTCGATCGGAAAGCTAGTAAAGATGAAATTTAACTCTATGCACAGCGCAGTGGGAGGAGATGAGGTCGTGACATAGATGATTGAGAAGACTGGACTCCTCTCCTTTTCCTTTCATTGTGGATAATGAAGAGAAACCACCAAAGGATTTTTGAGAGCTCATTTGCAGTTAATTTACATACCTGTCCAACTCTAAGTCTGGTTCTTGGGGTGAAAAAAACTAGCAGTGGGACGGGAGGGGCCGATTGGAGAAGGGAGGAGAAGGAAGGAAAAGGGAGAAGAGAATGAATCAAACTGACATTGTAGTATATCTGAACGCCTCTGAAGAGCTGTTAGTATCCCATAAATAATTGTATTAGTCAAGTGACCTTCGTCGGTAATTATTTTCATCCTGACGAATAGTTTTATCAAATGTTTTCCTTGCAGGATTAGAAAACATGGTTTTATGCTACTGAGATTTTATGAAACCCAAATCCCATAGCCTTAAGCTCCACAAAGCAGACACTCTATAGAAAAGCAGAACGAGAACTGTAGTAACTATTATTGCCATAGCTATGACAATAGAGATCCTGACAGGGAAGTTGTCCTCATCCTCTGGCCTTACTGGGCCATTTCTCCATGCTTCAGTGACAGCCGTTACAAATACAAAATGATCCTGTCCATGGCTGTCAGGGGAACAGGAAAAAAAATTCTTATGGACACCATCCATTGACTATTATCTTTCTTAGTGCTTGAGGGACCATTAAAACTGACATAAAGCTTTCAGAATTACCTTCCTTCATTATCTTCCTGCTCATAACTGGAAAGGGCAAAATGAAAGTATCTCTCTGCTAGGTTTGCCTTGCTTCTGATTTCTTTTCCTAATGGGTACAGATTCTGACAAGGGATTTCTCTCCAACCTCATTGCCTTAGGGTCTGGCTCCACCTAACTAGGAAGACTAGAGTGTTTGCTCTGCTCTTGCAGAAATTATAAAAATGCAAACCCTATGTGTGTTTTCAATAACTTAATTGGCATTTGTAGCAGAGGGAACTTTGCCAACGGCAATCTACTGAGAAAAATGTTTGATGGTAGAGTTAGGATCTGTCAAAGAATAATTTCAAAATGTAAGAAACATGTTTGTCCTACAACTAGAGTGAAACACACAGGAAAGAGATTATTTGTTGGAGTTGGTCCTGTGCACTGTGTATTCAGATGCTTGCTCTGTGCCCCCAAGGTCAGGTTTCAGTCTGGACATGGGCATTGTATTGACCTTTGTGCTGTAAAGAATGCTCCCCAATCTCTGCTTGGACAATAAAAGGCTAGAGCCCAAGACTGAGGAGGAGAGAGAGGAAGGCAGAACTTGAGATCAAGTAGGGGGTCGCAGGTAGGGACCACGAGAAGGAAAAAGGTAGGGGAAGAGGGAGTTGGCCATGAGGCAGGATGGCCCATGATCGAATGGCCAAAAGAAGCTCGCCCTAAGAACACACATGAAACAGAACAAGACTCAGCTGGCAAGTAGTGGGATATTCATCTGGTTATATTCAGCCTCGCTGGGTTGTCATAGTCTCAGACCCTGTCCAGTTTAGGTTTGTAGCTTGTTAATGAATTCTGATGTCTTTGTGTTGTTTATTCAAGAGCTAAATGGGAAAGAGTGTGACAGACCCCTCCTCCCATAAAATGACATCAATAATTAATCAAGTCCAACAGTGAGAGAATGTTAAAGATGGCAACCATATTCAGAATCCATAAGAGAAGGAATTGTGATGTAGGTTTGCTAAGTTGGAGACTGTCAGAAACAACTTTGAGGTCTCAAAGACAGAGCCCATCACTCAGCTGGAAGCATCTCAACAAGGCAAAATGTTACTCTTGTTCAGGAGGGTGAGTTAGAAAGAATGAAGGCACAGAGACCAGAAGTCCACTTGATAGTGGTGACTGTCTTTTTTCCATTGGCTGGGGTCTGACTTCAGAGACTGGATAGTTTTTTTAAAAAATCAGGGCAAGAGAAATGAAGACAGAAGGATCAATGACTTTAATCTGAGAACGTAGCAGGGTCTTCGTATAAACAAAGGATTTACTGGGTTGGGGCTATTAAACATTTACATGAAAGTCTTTCTGGGTGGGGGAGATAAAAAGATCTGAATTCCTTGTCCTAAACACAGGTTTTATGGTTGCATAGCAGCTGATAGAAAAGATGGATATTTACTATTTCTTTCAGAGACAGAACTGGCTAATACCCCACAACACATTAAGGCCTAGGGGTTGTCGTGTGATACTGCTGTGCATTTGGTCTTTTCCTCTCCACACCTACCTTTACCTTCACTTGATGGATGGGGCCACTGAGGCTCCAGGGAGGTCACAAATTGGCCTAAGGCAGGATGGGGCTGGGGGCGGTGCAAAACACCTGATGTAGACTGAACAGCACTGCCCACGGCTACAGTTTTTGCAGATGAAAAAAAAGGAAGGAAGGAAAAAGGAAAACAAGGAAGGAAAATGTGAACAAGATAAAACTTCACCAAAAGACTCACCATAAAAACATACCAGTCGGAGCTGGAGAGATGGCTCAGCGGTTAAGAGCACTGACTGCTCTTCTAGAGGTCCCAAGTTCAGTTCCTAGCAACCACATTATGGCTCACAACCATCTGAAATGGGATCTAATGTGGTCTTTTGGGGTGTCTGAAGACAGCTACAGTGTACTCTCATACATACAATAAATAAATAAATCGTTACACAAACAAACATACCAGTCAAGGTTCTTCAGTATGAATAATGAATCCACTCAGAGAATCACTCTTTCTCCTGGCCTCAGAATGCACTAGACTCCGAAGGAACCAAAAAGTCTATCTGACAGCCAACTTTTTATATAGCTAATTAGTGGCCCTCCAGGGCAGTGACGCTCCTCAGACAGCCCGAGTTCTGAGTTGGACTGCTCGGTGCTCAGCTTTGGTCTTGTTTTCTCACTGATGTGCCTGCTAAGCTGGAAATATACTATGGCACCTTATTTCAGAACTCTGCACATCAAAATAGGAAGTTTTATCCTTATAAAGGAGGTTGTTTTTACCAGGTATCCTGCCACACTCTCCCATGCGGGGAGAAATGCAGGCGTGGCCGGATCCCCTGGCTCCGGTTCGGGAGCGCAAGTGAAGGAGCGCTGGCCGCTTGGCGCTTTTCCTTCAGCGCTCAGCGCGCGCGTGCCAAATTGAGTCAGGTCTGGGCAGCTAGAGATGGGGCGAGCCTCAGGCGCTCTCCAGTCCAGCTCTCAGGCGACGCTGTGGCTGTCCCTGCCCGGGCACCCGAGCCAGTCAGGCTGCTTGGCCTTGGCGCAGGGAAGGAGCGCAGATAGAGACTAGCTGTGGGTGCTCTCCAGCTCCGTTGTGCTCAGAGCACTCGCCACCCCACGCCAAGTCTTGACCATAGCGCGCTTCCCGTGGTATCTGCCGCCAATAGGAGCGCTCCGCTGCAGTAGAGCAGGTCTCCTCGAGGGCCCAAGTGTTACAGCCCCTTAGACAAAGTTCTCTGATGCCAAAGTAGTTTTCATCTTTATTCGTTCTGGATGGCGGGCAGCGATCACGGGGCAGGCAGGTGGATAAGGAGGGGAGAGAGAGAGAGAGAGAGCTACTCCGGTCAGGGTGTTCTATTTATATTGTTCTTGGAGGGGACAGAGGTTTGGTAGCCGATACTTTCCATTGGCCCAGCTTGGAATCCTTTTGGTGCCTCATTTGCTTTGCCCGGGACTCAGGTTTGCTTTCTACGTAACAAGTCTCACACAAGTTTCACACGCCAGGCCTCTCTCTATACAGGGGTTGTAAAGGCTGTGACCGGTTGTACAGGAGTCCTCCGGGATCATTGACTAAAAATATGGTCTGGTCCCTTGTGAAAAAATATCACAGGGTCTCCCAGAATTTTTTTTGCCTGAGCTCAACCGGATGTCAGATTGCCTGTCACAGATCACTGCCCCACAGTATCCGAGCTGGTTTTTGTCAACTTGACACAAGCCTAGCCATTTCTGGGAAGAGAGAATCTTAACTGAGAAAATGCTCCTGTAAGATTGGCCCATAAGCAAATCTGTAGGGTATTATCTTGATAAGTGATTAATGTAGGAGGGCCCATGTCATGGGGGAGGGTGCTACCCCTGGGCAAGTGGTCCTGAACTGCTTATGCAAGCTGAGCTAGCCAGTAAACTACTTTCCTCTATGGCTTCTGCTTCCGATCCTGTCTCTTGGTTCCTTGCCTTGAGTACCTGCCCTGACTTCCCTCATCCATGGATTGTAACCTGAAAGTTGTAAGCTGATATAAATGCTTTCGGTTACGGTGTTTTACCACACCAATAGCAGCCCTAAGGTACCAGGTAAGGAGAACATTAAACAGAGGGTAGAATGTGAGGAAAGGGTATGTTTTGTTGAAATTCTTCTACTTACTATAAAACACTAGTAATTGCATCTATGTATCCATAGCTTCCTGTAAACCAGGACCGTAAAAGACCAGTCGTGCATGCGTGCGTGCGTGCGTGCGTGTGTGCATGCATGCATGCTCATAGAGGCCAAGGCCAGGGAAGTGGAGTGGGCTAGGCCAAGGCAGTAGGATATGGTCAGCTATATCCTACTAAACAGAACAGTAGCACCATAAGTCTTGTAAGTTCCTCAAGGAGGCACCTGGGCAGGAAGCTGTTGGCAGAGAATACAGTTTCCCCCCATGTTTGCTAATCTTGGCCTCAGCTGCTTGCTGGCTTTTCCTCAATGCTGTTAAGTCTTCCTCTCATTTCCTAAGTGCAGCTGGTATCTTCCTCTGTCCAGAGCCAGCTCTCTCCTTAAGACCTTACTTTGCTTGGGCCACAGGGCCCCACAGCTAATCAGCGCCGGGACAAAGATCCCTCTCAGGACATCGCAAGACCCAGCAGAGGGCCAAAGACA
>CM052700.1:101265768-101402628 GCA_028551405.1 Uromys caudimaculatus
AAAAAAAAAAAAAAAGACCTTACTTTGTTGAAAGTAGAGAGAAGGCAAGGTGGGTCCTCTGCTGCCTAAATTTAGAAAGAGAACCAGGCCGGGAATGTGGGCCTTGAGCAAGGCGAAGGATATGTATCTCCACATTCTGCTCCCCAGCCTCCATTTTGTGTTGGGGAAAATGGAACTTCTTTAAGTATGTTGAGACTGGAACACTCAAGGTATTTGGAGATGGTGTTATTGTGGTTTTAAATTTTTATTTTGAAATTTTATACGCAAGTATGGTAGTTACATTATTTCTACCCCTTCCCTTTCTCTCTCCAGTTCCTCCCATGGCCTTCCCACTTCTTTTCAAATTCATGATGACCTCCTCTTCTTTAATTATTTTATTGTTTTACATATGTACCTCTCTCTATAAATGCAACAAGCAAAGTGGATGGTGAAATCTCACAAGACCCCCTCCTAGAAGAAGAGCTCTAGGTGGATCAATGGCTGCTAAGAGATGGATAATCAGGGATGAGTCCCCCTGATGGTTTGAATGAAAATATTCCCCATAGGCTCTGGCATTTGAATTCTTGGTCCCCAGTTGGTGGTCTTATTTTGGTGGGTTTAGGAGGTGTGACCTTGCTGGGGGAAATGAATCACTCAAGGTGGACTTTGAGGTTTCGAGAGATTGTTGCCATCCTCAATTTGCTTTCTCTGATTCTTGATTGTGGTTCAAGATGTGAGCTCTCCACTGGTCCAGCACTAAGCCTGGTGCTTGCTGCTGTGTTTCCTGCCATGATGGTGTTGGACGCTGAGCTTGGTCCTGTCATTTCCATTGGACAACAGAGAACTGTAGTAAATGTAGCACCAGCAGAGATTTGGGCATTCTTGGCCATAAGGCTGCTTTTTCTTGTTGCTATTGAAGATTCTGTGACTATCATGTGAAAAACACTTGGGACAGTCACCACACAGCAAGAAACACTGGGCCCGATAACCCCTGTGGTCACAGCCACTGGCCTTCCATCAATGGATACATCAATGTGGGCAGTGTAGATCATCTGGTACCAAAAGGCTTGCTAGCTGATTCAGATTTATGGATCAAAATGACACAAAAGAACTTTCCAGACAATTCGAAGAATTGTGATGACGTACATGTGGTTGTAAGCCACTGCTCTTTGGGGGTTCTGAAAAGTAGCAGAAAGTACTTATACAGAGTTTCTGTCCCTTCCAACAGATTGAGGCTAAAATCTTTATTTCCTGAGTCTCACCATATTAGCCTTTGATATTGTTAGCAATCAGGCATTTCCACTGGCCTGCCCTCGGGGACCTAGCAGCAGCAGTTTACGTCATCACCCGCCCCCAGGTGCACCAGGTGTGCCAAGTGCTGAGCATGAAAGGCCCCAGCCACGCCAGATCCCTCTCTCCCCCTCGTTCTCTGCCTTCTTCATTCTCATTCTCTCTGTGTCTCTGTGTCCGTGTCTCTCTGTCTCTCACTTCCTGTCTTGTTCATTTTCTGTCTCTCTCTCTGCTCCTCCCTCTCCCCCCACTCCAAGATGGCCTTTTGCTCTCCCCCACCTCCCACCTTCAATAAATCTCTTACTCTAGATCTGTTGCATGGTGTGATTTCTTGGTGGCACACCTTGGAACTGGCCCAGCAAAGGTATCCCCGCTTCAGTGCTTTATCCTAACAGTCTCACCGATTAAATGCCAGAGCGTCCCCAAATCGTGCCAGTATTTCAGGATCAAGCATGAGCCTTTGGAGGGGCATTTAATATTCTCATCATAAGAAGGACACAGATAGAACTAACTATAGTTAGTTAATTATAATTAACTACTTAATTATAATTAGGTACCATCTTCCTTACTTAATCAGTCTTTGCTGATATCAATTCCAAAAAAGAAGCTGCAGATCTTCCCAAATGAATGGATTGGTAGTTGAGGTTCTTCAGAAAAACAGAATGGGTAATATGTTTGTCACACACTCTCTCTCTCTCTCTCACACACACACACACACACACACACACACACACACACACACAAGATATAAATATGAAAATACATTAATAGGTAGAATAAGAAATTAGCTCATGGAGCTATGAAGCCTGCATTGTTCACAACCTACAGGCAACAAGCTGAAGACCCAGGAGGCAAGTGAAACACTTGGGAGTATCTGAAAGCCTGGGGATCAGGATTGCTGTCCTGTAACTCAGGGACAGGGACAAATCAAGATCCCAGCAGTAGGAGAAATTCCCTCCTACTCAGGCCTTTTGACCCATTCAGGGCTGAGCAAGCCCTCGCGTTGAAGGGGGCTGTCCCCATTGCACAGCCCACCAATCCCTAAGTTCATCTCAGCCTGCAACACCCTCATAGGTAAACACAGAAAATATTTAACCAGTTAGCTGTGCACTCCATGGTCTAGCCAAAAAAATGACTATTCTAGCCAGTGAGACTTGTGGTAATTTTCTAAGTAAATGACTGAATCTATGAAGGGAAAGAACCTGACGTCATTACTGCTGCTCTAGTGGCCTCCTAGCCTTGCAGTTATGCTCATGGGTGATTTGCTTGATCACTCTGACATTTCATGCACCACGGTCTGCACAACACTCCTGCCTTCTTTTAGGTCTATGAAGACGCAAACCACTAGAGATATCAAAAAAGCTGAGGACTGTATCAGTGAGTGCTGTCATCATTATGACCAAAGTATGTGAGAGAAACAACTTAGAGGAAGAATCATATACTTTGGTTTATCCTTGCAGAGGGTTGAGTCCCCGGTTGGTTGACAACTATCCCTAGTGATCTACTTTATCTGGCTAAGGCTCACCTATTAAAATTACCACAGTATCCCCAAATCTTGCCAGTACTTCAGGACCAAGCATTCAAAGCATGTGCCTTGGGGAGAGCCTTTAATATTTCCACCATAAGAAGGATACACATAGAACTAATAATGATGAAAACTGTCTTAGTTAGGGTTTTACTGCTGTGAACAGACACCCTGACCAAGGCAACTCTTATAAGGACAACATTTCATTGGGGCTGGCTTACAAATTCAGAGGTTCAGTCCATTACCACCAAGGTGGGAACATGGCAGCATCCAAGCAGGCATGATGCAGGAGGAGCTGAGAGTTCTACATCTTCATCTGAAGGCTGCTAGCAGAATATTGACTTCCAGGCAGCTAGGGTGAGGGTCTTAAGCCCATGCCCACAGTGACACATCTACTCCAATGTTCTAATAGTGCCACTCCCTGGGCCAAGCATATACAAACCGTCACAAAAACCAAGCTTAGACTGGAGTGCTGTTAAGAGCGCTTACAGATGTAGGTTCGGTTCTCAGAACCCTGGCTAGAGAACTCACAACCGATTTTTAACTCCAGCTCTGGGGGATTCAACATCCTCTTTTGGCCTCCACAAGCACCCACATGGCAGACTGTCAAACAGACACGGACACATAAATAAAAGTAAATCTTAAAAGACTCATGCTTGTGTGGAAAAGTATAGCAGACTCCAGTCAGCCTGGAAGTTTATTCCTCCTCAAGTTATACATCAGAATTTCAAAGAGAAAATGGTTGATGTTCAGAGAAGCTTGACTGTGAACCATAGGGTCTTTGGTGAGTCGTAAGACATTCCATTGCCAGCATGAATTTCTAGGGAACAAAACCCACAACCATCAGAATAGGAAAGAGGCCCAGCCTTGGCCCGTCACTGCCCTTAGATACCCAAGTGGGAAAAATTGTGTCTGAATTATTTATCTGATTTATAAAGAGATTTGCAGACACAAAAAGCTCTGTGTATGCATAATATTTTCGTTATAAATAACTAGAGGCTTAGGGTATTTTTCAAAGTTCATTAATTATTGACACTGCCTCCAGCAGCTCTGCTTGGCATGGTTTGATTTTTGTTCCGACCAAATAAAGGTACTCAAGAGTTCACTGTGACTGAACTTATCCAGGAAGTAATTTATGGCCTCTTCAAAATTCTGAATAAAAATCATTTTGGGGGAAATTAGATTTTACCTCCTTCTATACTAAGTAGCTCTTCACAACATGCTTTTTTAAAAAAAAATGTGGGGTTTATCATCTGAGCATTTTAAGTGTGCACTTCAGTGGCATCCATGCGTTTGCTCTGATGTGCCACCATCGGGAGCCCCCATCTCTTGAATCCTCTCACCTTCCCAAGCCACAGCTCTGGACCAATTAAGTGACATATTCCAATTGCCTTTATTCTGCTCTCTGTCTACAGGAATTTAGGTAATGTGATGGTTTATGTGGTCAATTTTACAGGATCAAGACTCACTAAGAAGGCAATCCTCTGGGTGGGTCTGTGAGTGCTCTTCCACATGAGGCCAACTGAGGTGGAGAGACCCACATGTTACCGTTCTGTGGCTTGGGGTCCTGGACTGATAAGAAGGAGAAAGAGAACTAAGCACAACCATCCATCTCTCTCTGCTTCCTGACTCTGTGTCGATGCAGTGTGAACAGCTCAGAGCAGGGATCAGAGAGCTCACACTCTCAACTGTAAGCATGAAGCAGAGAGTGTGAACTGGAAGTGGTGTGAGGCTTTTAATCTCAAAGCCCACCCCTAGTGGTGTGCTTCCTCCAGTAAGGCTGGAGTACTCATCCTTCCCCAGAGAGAATCACCAAGTGGGGACTGAGTGGTCCATACTTGAGCCTTTTCTCATTCAAACTACCACAAATCACTTCCACATGTTGGCAAAATAGTAGAATATGGGAAAAGTAGTGCTTTGAACGTGGGTTTGCCAAGCTCTCTTCAAGACCCTGCTTCCAATGCTTTGGAGCATAAACTCAGAAGTGTACTTGCTAGTTACATGTGCATACATGTATGTATATACATGTTACTTGTACACATAACTGGGAGAGAGACGACCACAATATAAAATTTCCATAGTGGCTGTACTATTCTGCATTCCCAACCAAACAGCACGAGATTTCCAATGTTTAAAATTTATTAATTTTATGCATGAGAATGTTTTGTTCACATGTGTGTGTGCCTAGAGTTCAGAAGAGGGCACCAGATTTCCTCAGGCTTGAGTTGTGGATGGTTGTGAGCCATGGTATCGATGCTGAGAATTGAACTTGGGTTTTCTGCAAGATCAGCAAGTACTCTTAACCGCCCATCCACCTCTCCAGCACCAAGTTTTTCATTTTTAAAAACATCTTCTCCAATATTTATTGTTCTCTGTTTTGCTTGTAGCAATCCTAATGGCATGAGATTGTATCAAATTGTGACTTTGGTCTAATTTCCTTAATGACCACTGATACACAATAATTTTTATGTGTTTATTGTCCAGTTATATATGTTCTTTGGCAAAGTGTCTATTCAAATCCTTTCCAGTTTTAAATTTGGCTTTTCTTGCAGTTGTAGGAGGTCTTTACGTATTTTGTAAACTAACGCTTACCAGATCTACGATTTGCAAGCACTTTCTTCTAGTCCATGGGTTTTGTTTTTAACGCACTAGTAACATCTTGTGAGGTGGTCTAGTGTTTGTAGGGATGGTGGTATTTCCCCTGTCTACTTTATCTACTTTTACTTTGTTATCTGCGCTTTTAATGTCATATTTAAAAAGTAATTGCCAAGTTCAATGTCATAAATCTTTGCTGTTTTTATTTAAAATTTGTAGTTTCGTGCTTACATAATTGATTATTATGTATGATAGTCAGTGTAACTATACACTATGAAATGCTCACCACAGTCAAGCTTATTAGCAATCCACCACCTCCAATACGCTCCTTTTCTCTTTCTTCTTTCCTTCATCCCTCTCCTCCTGTCTCTGTCCTTGACATTCTCTCTCTCTCTCTCTCTCTCTCTCTCTCTCTCTGTGTGTGTGTGTGTAACTAAGCTTTACCCTCTTAAGTTACACACTTAAACATGCAATGCAGTTTTGTTAGCTATGATTGACATAGTATATGTCAGAGTGCTACAACTTATTCATCTGGCCTGAAACTGTACCCTCTGACCCACATCTCTCTCTTGGCCTCCAGAGCCCTTGAAAGATGCCATTTGCTCTGCTAGTTTAATTTGACGTCTTGAAAATCGACATATGAGATTGTGCATTGTCGTCTTTCAGTGGTTGGCCTAGTCACCTACCCCCGTTTCACCCGTGGTATTGCAAATGGCAGATTTCTCTGACCGTTTGTATGTGTGTCCACGTCACATTTTCTTTATTCACTCTGCTGCATATGTTATCTTTACTATTAGTTTTCACAAGAGACCATTCTGCTTTACATGAGGCTGTACCAGTTTGCACTCTTACTCAAGACTGAGCACGAGCTCCCCTTGCTCCACAGGCCTGCCAGTGTTTGTTTCCTTATGACAGGTAATGGTGGGCACCTTCCTGTATGTGTCTGTTGGTCCACAGTTGGTGGCACTGCTTTCTCCCTGTTTTCCTGGTGTGGTAAGGAAATGTGATCAGCCAGCTTCCTGCTTTGGCCACCTTCTACCATTCATTTTCTACCATTTTGGACTTGCCTCTGAAACTAGAAGCCCAAATAAACTCTTCTTTCTATAAATTGACTTTGGTCGTGGTGTCTTACCATGGCAGCAGAAACATAACTAATTGCTCCCGTTAGGAGACACATGGTTTGTAAATACTTTCTCCCACTCACTCTATCATCTCCTTTGATGTGTGGAAGTGTTCAGTGATGTAGTACGGTTTGTCTCTTTGCTTTCATCACCTGCTTTTTGTGTCAATTTGAAAATGCATTGTCAAGAACAGTGTCAAGCACCTTGTCTCCTGTAGTTTTCTTCTAATAGTTTTTTGTTTGCTTGTTTCAGGTCATGTGTTTAAGTCTTCATCCACTATGAACTGATTTTTATGTTTGGTGTGAGGTAGGGTCCACTTTCATTCTGTGTGTGGGCATTCCAAAGTTGCCAGCATCGTTTATTTAAAAGATACAGAAGCTTTTAAAACAATGTTTGTCAGCAACTTTGGCCATGACCTTTTCTCTTCAGTAGTCAAATTCTCTACAGAATTCTGAGTGAGCCTAATGTTTCCTGTCAGGTCCAGGTAGGAATGTTAGTTGAAAGGAGCCAGTGGAAATAATTAGTCCAAAGAGATACTCACCTTGGTACTTGGCATCCTGTTTTGAAGTCGCAGGTTTAGTGCCAGAGGCCAGGAGTCACTTCGCTTTTTCCTCCCCTCCCCCTGCCCCATTCCTGGTCTTCCTCTTATTCTTATTATTATCTGTTTGTTTATTTATTTACCACTACTTATCTATGCAAGCACGTGTGTGTGTGCACGCAGGTGTGTATGCATGTGTGTTCATGCACGTGCGTGCACATGTGCATGTGCGTGCGTGTATGTGTCACAGTGTGGGGGTCAGAGGACAATCTGTATGAATCTGTTCTCTTGTTCCACACATGGGTCCTGGGGATCGAACACAGAGCCCCAGGTGTGGCAGGTGCCTTCACCCGCTGGGCCACCCCAGCATCCCAGTTTTCTTTCTTTATCCTTTCTTGTCTTGTTCTCTCATTCTCTTTCTGTCTCTTACTTTTATTTCTTTGCATGGGGGAAGAAGTACCAATGGAGAAGTGAAGGAATGGGAAATGCCAGTGTTCTCCTTTCTTATTGGACTTCATTCCTTAAGGCTATTTCCATGTGAGTATCTAATGTTTCTCTTCGTAAAGGCTAAGATTTCAGAGGGAAAACATAAAATGGAGGAGTGAGAGCCCTGGTGAGCTCTGATTAAGGTACTTATTAAAAGCTGACTAGTAAGAATTATACTATCAGAGATCTAATACAGCTAAAAACAGCACATAAGCTTCCTGGGAGTTAAGCATCAGGCTAGAGTGTAGCTGCCAAGTGCAGCACTTACTCAGTACGCCCTCAGCCTGGCTCAGGTTTTAATCACTGTTTATATTCCATGTAGGCACAAAGACATGTTTGCAACTTGAGCATAAGAGGCAAACCTATAGCTGGATTACATTTCATGTCTTATCAGAATGTGGGAGTTTCTGTGACCACTGCCACCAGCAGAGTAAGGATCTGAGGGAGGCAAGAAGGTAATTTGGTTCTACACAGCTAAGTAGCCAGTGTTGGTTCAAACTTTGGGAGTCTAATCCCTAGTAGTTTGTTTTATGCATATTTTAAGCACAGCACAATTTGGTGAAATTTTTCCTGGCAATAATTAACTCAATCTGGTGTGTACAATAAACCTTGAGATGTGACTACCTCAAAACTCTTTGTAAAGTACATGTGACATCTTACATAAAGATTGACAACTCACAACAAAGGTCTAGGGGAGGGTGGGGGTGTGTGCAGATAACAGGTTATCCATCCATTTGCTTGAGGGGACAACCCTGTGTGTTTAATATTCCTGGTTCTCCTGGCTTGTCTGTGAGCACAAGAACCTCTGTACCTCCCCCATCAGAAATCACAGGGAAGGATGGCATCCATCTTCTTCTCAAAGGGACCTGCCATCTCCTGGTTCATTTCTCTCCTAGGCATGTAAACTGACTAATTGGGCAAACTCCATTCATACCCTGCCTCAGTTATTGATCGGTGTGACTAAGTTAGTCTAACACCATTTGAATTACATTATATATAGGCCACATTCAGAACCTTATATCATAGGGGTGACTCCTGATAAAGCGCTGTTAGCACACTTGTAGACAGAGTTGCAGCCCCTGCCACACCTAGCAGCTCCCCTCATTGTTGATTCAGGCTTATGATGTCTGTGGCTTCCACCCTCATAGACAACCTCACCATGGCCCAGCAACAGCTATTAAAATATGCATGGCTGAGTTCAGATCTCTGATTGTGTATCAGTTCCTTTTCTTGCTGAAGTCATCAAATGCCTGACAAAAGCAGCTTTAGAGGGGAGGGGTTTGTCTCGGCTCACTGTCTGAGGGTTTACAGGCCATCGTGGTAGAAAGAATGGCAGTAGAAGATTCCATGGTGCAGGGACACCCAAGGCAGACCTTTCCCCTTCAGTAAATCTCTGGAAACTCCCTCACAGGCGCACCCAAAGCTGTAGCTCCTTTTTAAACAAACACACACAAAATTAACTTTTATACCTTTTAAAGGTTTTTTTGTATAGGCGTTCTGCCTACATGTGTGACTTTGCCCCACATGCGTGCAGTCCCTGTAGAGGCCAGAAGAGGGATCAGATCTCCTGGGACTAGAGTTACAGATGTTTGTGAGCCACCATGTGGGTGCTTGGTACTGAACCCAGGTCCCTTGGAAGAACGGCCGTGCTCTTAACCACTCAGCCATCTCTCCAGCCCTAAGACATGGCTCCTCAATGCACTAGGCCTTTCTAATCCAATCAAGCTAACAACCAGCATTAACCAGCATAGGTGGAAATAATCCACTATGTGTGGAATATTTTGTAAGCCTAACCTCTTCCGAAGTTACATGAGTAATTCCTAATCCTTTGACCTTTCAAAAAGTATTCACTCTCTTTAAAAAATTTAATACATATGATTACAGTTTAAAATATAGAGATTATGGTGGGGGGAGAGGGATCCGGGGGCAGGGCTCCACCCGATCATAGGAGGGGAAGTGGAGGGGGGTGGAAGGACGGATTGTGGGAGTGAGGGCGTGACTGGGAGGGGGCAGTGATTAGGATGTAAAGTGAATAAGTAAAAAATAAAATAAAATATAGAGATCATATTCCTGACCAATTGGCTCCTCCTTATTCAAATAATGATTTAAAGGAAAAGAGCCGACTTCCGACTTTAATTCACAGCTACCCACCCGGCCATTCCTCAAAGAAGCTGCCACATCGTCTTAGATAAATCCTAAATGATATTTTATATTTTCATTATGCTTGTTTTTAAAAATGAAAGTAAAAAGACAAAGTATTTTTCACCGTGGTAATAAAGCTGCACAGGCAGAGAATTGGATGTCAAGGCTTTAGGAGCAGCCATATTATTTAGCTGATGAATGAATGGAGGCTGGGGAGGAGAGGTCGGGTTTTAAGCTAAAGCTGCATAACAATTAGGTCTTCGTGTCATTAAAATTCTACTTTCAGCTGCTACTAATTTTCTTTTGACCACAAAAGACATTAGTTTCTCTGAGTAAAACGGGAAAGAGACCTGTATTGTCTCACAACTGTATCTGCCCCAAAGACTGCTGTTACAGTGAAGAGGTTGTCATCTGCCTAGACAGGAAAAGATGTGCAGAAAGAGAAGAGGGGGAAAATCGAGAATGTACTGTGATGTGCAAGTTGTCATCTGGGCAGCGTGAGCTAACACAGCAGCGCTGTTTCCAGGGCCAAGACCACAGAGAAGAGGCAGCCAGAAGAAGGACCCAGGGGAGTTGGTTGTGCCAAGAAAGCCAGCCAGAGGGAAGTGAGTAGAGGCAAGAGGACAGTGAGACAAAGGCCATTCTGGGATACATAGGATACTCTGCCCCCAAAAACAAACAACTAAACCAAACCAAAAGCACCAGCAGAGGCTGGTATTTGAACCTATTTCTCTGCTACTACCGACAGAGTGCCCTGGACCCAGTATGAGCGTGAAATAAGTCAGATATCATCAAAAGAAGGAACCCAAACTTTGAAAAGGAAGATTATTGGTTTCATGTGATGCTGAAGTCAAGTCCACTTAGCTCTGTGTAGATATTGCCTTTAGGGCATTATTGACACATTAATTTGCATTGGGAACTTACTTGGGGGATGATAGGTGTTCTAGTTAGCTATTCTATTGTTGCAGTCAACACCATGACCAAAAACAATTTGGGGAGGAAAGAGTTTCGTCTTAGTTTATAGGTTACAGTCCATTATTGAGAGAAGCCACAATAAGAGCTTGCCACAAAAACCAAAGGAATGCTACTTACTGGCCTACTTTTAGGCTTACATCCAGCTACCTTTCTTATAAATCTCAAGCCCACCTGCCTAGGAATGGGACCACCCACAGTGGGCTGGGCCCTCCTACATCAGTCAAGAAATTGCCCACAGGGCAATATGATGGAGATATTTCTCCAGCTGAGGGTTCTTTTTCCCAGGTATGTCAGATTGACAACCACAGTAAGTTTCAGAAATTAAATAGTCAGTGTCTCTTGTTACAGTGTATATTTTAAGCTGAAGACTTTTGAGCAAACCACAGAACCAGATGGTTGTTATAACAGCTGGTCCTTACCTACAGGCTTATCCCCTGAAGCAGATCTTAGAATTTAGGATGGGTTTTTTTGACCTTCTCTGAAGCAGGTCATAAGACCCTAATCAGAGAGGTTCAGATTCTCTTTCCATACTGGGAGGAAAGGAGCATCAAACAAAATGCCAAGAAGGATCTAAACAGGGCTTGCCACGCCTCTCTTAGTTTGTTAGCATTGGATATTACTCTTCTCCACAGCTTCACAGTCTTTATCAAACATAGAATATACTGTACTTGGCGCATTAGTTTGATGTCACTGTAACAAAAATCTAAGGAAAAACATACTTGTCTCGTTTACAGAGGATTTTTATAGTTCGTGGTTGACTAGATCCACTATTTAAAGCCCGAGACAAGACAGTAGCATGTGCAGACCAGAAGTTGATACTGGGTGCCTTCCACTGTTGCTCCCAACTTGTCTTGTGAGACAGTATCTCTCACTGGACCCTTATTCTCCAGCTGAATGGGCTAGCTGGCCAATGAGACCTATCCTTGAACCCCCAGCATTAGGATTATAGATGTGTGCTTCTGTATTAGTCAGGATTCTCTGGAGTCACAGACCTTATGGAATGTCTCTATATATTAAGGGAATTTATTGTAATGACTTACAGTCTGCAGTCCAACTAACCCAACAATGGGCACTGTGAATGGGAAGTCCAAGAATCTAGTAGTTGCTCAGTCCTGTGAGGCTAGTTGTTTCAGTTGGTCTTCTGTATAAGCTGGAATCCTGAAGAAGTAGGTTCCAACAGATGTGTCAGCATGGCACTAAGTGCAAGCAGGTGAAGAAGAGTGAGTCTTTCTTCTTCCAATGTCCTTATTTAGGCCTCAGGTAGAAGGCGTGGCCCAGATCAAAGGTTCGTACCACTACATCTGGATTTGGAAATTGCTTTGTCCCAGGTTGGACTTGAACTCAGAGAACTGCTTGCCTCAGTCTCCTGGGAATAAAGGCATATACTACCTTGCCTGGGCCTGAGCTTTTCATGGTCACTATGGCTCAAGATCTGGATTAAAAGTGTGTATGATCCCATGTCGAGATCTGGGTCAGAAGCCTGTGTCTTCCACCCTCAAGATCTGTATCATGGGTGTGCCCTCCATTTCTGGATTGTAGTTCATTCCAGATGTAGTCAAGTTGACAACCAGGAATAACCACCACAATCCACCCCTTGCCAACTTGACATAAATCATATCTCATATCCAAATAAAACAATAACCAGGTCACAAATATGTCTAACATGATAAAACTATCCCTTGTACAATTGCAAATATATTATAAATTTAGAAGAGGTCAATGTCCCTTGGAAACATTCTTTTAGTATTAAATACCAATTGATAGTCTCTTAATTGATGTTAAAGAAATTGGAAGAAAGCACAAATATCTATACAGATGTGTTTGTTCTTAACAAAATAAAACAGAAGCATTCATACCACTTTTAATCCCCATTACTGCATCTGGTTATGTGGCCTTAGATGGTATTTATAACTATCTTTCTCTACTACCCATTCTGTATTTCCTCCACCCTCTGCAAACACCTCAGCAGTTCTTGGCTCTTTTTCTGGAGGAGTGACCCATACCTTCCTTCCTGATGGGTCTGTGCCCTTTGTCATCCTGCTTGGATTAGGCTGTTGTAGTTCCCCATTGACTTTAATCCTTCTTACCTCCATTGTGGAGAAGCAATCCAATTTCTCCATGATAATCTGGATCTATCACCCCTCCTCACACTGTTATTCCTTTCTTTGTTCCAGTTGGTTTAAGGGCATTAGAAACCCAAAATGACCAGGAGGAAGTCTGAACTTCCAGGTGATTGGAATGTTTGTTGTGGCTCCTGGCAGGAGCATTCCTCCCTCTGGAACCAAAACTTCCAGGCCAGCAGAACCTAGAGTTGTGGGGACAGGGAGCAAAATAGTTTCCTAGAGGGCCACTAGGAGCAATAGTGAGTGGAACTATTCCCTTTTCCACCCCTTGATTCCTGGACGCATGGATCCTGGCTATGGGAGAAACTGTACTACATATTGGACACTGACTCAAAGCATATATTGCCTTCTGAAGAACTCTGCCCCAGCCCTCCATGCTGCTGCCACCTAATTGGCACTGTAACTGTGTCTTCAAAAGACCATTCCATCTTTCTATCAGACCAGCTACTTCAGGATGGTGGGGAACCTGGTAAGACCAGTGGATTCCATGATTGTGGGCCCACTGTCGTACTTCGCTGGGTATGAAATGAGTTCCTTGGCCAGAAGCAATACTGTGTGGAATACCACAAAGGTGGAGAAGGCATTCTGTAAGTCCATAGATGGTGAGTTTTGGCAGAAGTATTACATGCAGGAAAGGCAAATCCATAGCTGGAATAAGTATCTATTCCAGTAAGAACAAAATGCTGTTCTTTCCACAGAGGAAGTGGTCCAATGTAGTCAACCTGCCACCAGGTTGAGGAATGGTGCCATATCTGGGGCTCAGTGTTGGTCTCTGCTGTAGCTGTAGCCAGGTCAGCCTTGGTGAGTGGAAGTCCATGTTGTTCAGCCCAAGCATGACCCCCATCTTGGCCACCATGGCCACTTTGTTCGTGTGCCCACTGGGCAATGACAGGGATGGCTATGGAAAGAGGCTGACTGTCCACAGAGCAGATCATCTTATCGATTTTATTATTGAACTCCTCCTCGGCTGAAGTCACCTTTTGCTGAACATTTACATGGCACACAAATATCTTCGCATCCTCTGGAGAGATCTATCCACACACTTTTCTCCAGATGTCTTTCTCACCAGTTTCCAATGAGATTCTCCCAAGTCCCTGACCATCCAGCCAAAACTGCCTTAAACACCTGGCCTCCATAAGCCCCTATTTTAACTGGAAGGCCACAATGTTTTTGGGATCTCCTGGAGTCAGCATTGGTTCAGAACCAGTCTCCAATAGACCCCGGAAAGTCTGATTATTTCCTTTCCCCCAGTGTATAGTTACCCTTGTAAAATCTCCTCACCTTCAGGTCTTTGTTTTTGGGATGGTTGGGTTCAGAACCGTAGCTAAGACAATCACAGTTCTGATTCTATTGTCTGTCACTCAATTAAAATGCTCATGAGTTTTGCCCTCATGAGTACAGTTTCCCCCAGTGTACAGTTACTGTAATGGTCAGGGTTTTCTAGAGTCACTGAACTTATGGGTAGTCTCCATATAGTAAGGGAATTTGTTGATGACTTACGTCTGTAGTCCAACTCCCCAACAATGGTCAGCTGTGAATGGAAGTCCAAGGATCTAGCAGTTTCTCAGTCCCACAAGGCAAGCAGGTGAAGAAGAGAGAATCTTCCCAGAAGAGATCATCTGGGACAGTTACCCATAGGCCCCTCTGGGGAAGAACTGGAGAAAGGCTAACAGCAAAACTTTAGGTGTCTTATCAAGATACTTCTTCATGGGAACCTGTCCATCCCTTCATTCAAGGGATTCTGAGTCTGTAAACTGTGTCAAGTCTGGAAATTGATTCACTGGCCAAGATTTTCTTTTGCCACGATCTAATGTAACCTTTCTTTCATTTGTTTGTGAAATTTTCTGCTTATACAGATCAAACAGATATTCAGTAGCCTTCCTATCTATTTCATGCTTGGAAACAACATGATTTACTAGCCAGTACCAAAGGTCCATACACGTGATGCCATCATAAAATTCACTTCTCTTGTGCTGACCATTACTGGTTAGGTCATTATGAACGTTGTTTGTCCACACTGACCATTGTAATAACTGTGATCACCTTGCCTCTGGTGATTCAATGTCCATCTTTTATGTGGGTGCAAGGGATTCTAACTCAGGTCTTTACTTGTGTGGAACTTGTTATATGAGCCAGGCTAGCCTCAGACTCATGTAGAGCCGCCAGCCTTTGCATCCCAGGGTAAAAGGCTTAGACCAACATGCCCAGCTCTAAAAACTGCTTTATCATGCCACAGTGTTGGTGTGGAGGTCAGAGGACAACTTGCAGGAATAAGTTTTATCCTCTCGCTATGTGGGTTTCCGGGGTAGAGTGCACTTAAGTTGTCAAGTTTAGCAGCAGGTCGGCTTACCTGCTGAGTTAACTTACTACCCCAGTTTCCATTCTTGATAACGCCTCCCACAGCACTTAGAACCTGCTTTGATCTTGCCAGTCTGTCTTGACACCAGCCAATGAGCATAGAGATGAGTGTAGTTACAGGGCACAGACTTGGGTTTGCAGTACAACCATGACGTGACATCCTACCCTCTCCCCTCCCCCAACCCCTTCTCCCAAACAAGTGCTGATATACGATCAGTGTCACCAGAACTATCCACCCACTTACTGCCTAATTACAGATAATAAAGACAGGGGCTGAATACAATCTGTTATTAAGCAGGCCCATTAATTTATTAATGGAGGGCAAAGCTCATGAGCATTTTAATTGAGTGACAGACAATAGAATCAGAACTGTGATTGTCTTAGCTAAGTTTCAAAACCCAATCATCCAAAAAACAAAAGCCCTGAAGGTGAGAAGATTTTGTAGCACAATGAATGTGTGGAAATGGGGAATCAGGACAGGGCCACCACTACTAAAACTCAGAAGTTGTTAGGAAACTAGATGAAGCTTGTATACAGGAAGATAGAAAATGGAAGCAAGCTGAGTCTACACATTTTGAGCTGTTGCACCAGAAGACCAGAAGCCTCACCTCTCACAGCACAGGAGTTAAAGAGAGGGCTGTCAGCAGAGGCTGGTGTGTGTGTGTGTGTGTGTGTGTGTGTGTGTGTGTGTGTGTGTGTGTGTGTGTGTGTGTGCGCGCTCGTGCGAGTGCACGAGCGCGCGTGTGACTCAGCTAGAATATAGTGGTCCCTTATATATGGGTCACAGCCCAGCCCTCTCTAGCCTTCCTCATGGCTTCTCAGGTCAGCTCTGCTAACTTTGCAGCCAGCCCTAAAAGTCGAGAGTAAATCGATATCTGGTGACCCCATCACAGCACTAAAAGGGGTCACATTTAGTTGGGAAATGTGTGCCATCTCACTCTGTAACTTTTATACTGAAAAGAAGCTTCCAGATTTGTGAAATTTCCCCTGGGAAGACAAAATCAATAAAGAGAGGTGCTTTAGGATAACCCATGGTCTAGCAGGCGGGACTGGACTGAGTCTAGATGGTCTGTAGAGGTGTGCCAGTTGCTGAGGAGAAGCTATGGAATACAGAGGGGGCCATGTCTAGCTAGATGGTAGTTTTGAACCCATCAGTTCTCATGTTTCCTTTTTGGAGACTCTCATTTGCTCATCTGGTTCCTCAAGCCTCGTTCCTGCAGTATTTGTGGAAAAATAACGCATTCTATCAGTTTTCCTTGTGAACTCTATGTTTTATGGTTTTTAAATATGAAACATGTCCCCTAGAAGGGTCATCCATTGAAGACTTGGTCCACAGATGGTGGCACTATCCTGGGAAATTGAAGAATCTTTAGAAGTCTAGGTATAGAAAGTACGTCACTGGGTACATATGCTTGGTGGCTGTATCTTATCTATTACATTTTTTTTTTTTTTTTGCTTACCATCTATCTGTCAATCATATCTATCTATCTATCTATCTATCTATCTATCTATCTATCTATCTATCTATCTATCTATCTATCTATCTAAATATCTAGGGGCTGGAGAGATGGCTCAGTTAAGAGTGCTGGCTGTTCTTCCAGAAGACCTGGCTTTAATTCCTAGCATCCCCATGGTGGCTTACAGCCACATGTAACTCCAGTCTCAGTGGAGCCAATATTATTTCCTGGCTTCTACAGGCACCATGCATGCATGGGGTGCATAGTCATACATGTAAGCAAACAGCCCATGCATATAATTAAATCTACAAATAAATAAATAAATCTATAAATAAATTTTGATTGTTGTAATGGCACATGCCTTTAACCCAAGCACTTAGAAGACAGAGGCAGGTGGATCTCTATGACTTCAAGGCTAGCCTGTTCTAAATAGTGTTTTCAAGATAAGTCAAGGTTACATAGTGAGACCCTATCTCAAAAAAAAAAAAAAAAAAGAAGAAGAAGAAGAATAAAAATAAAATGAAACAAAACAATTATCTATATTTTCTTTTTACTAAATAATAATAAATAATAATCAACCTAAAAATACAGTCATCAATCTAAGCCCCTCCCTGTCCAACGTGGGATAAATACCTCCTGCCACCATGACATTCTGCTTCACCGTGGATCTAGGGAACATGAACTGAATTCTCAATATGTGAGCCCAATAACACCCTTCCTCCTGTAAGTTATGACAGGTGTACATCACTACCATGAAAAGTTTGCCCCTTTATAGAACTGTAAGTTAATTAGTGTGTTTAGCCTGAACACAACCACTAGTTTGCAGTGAATCATACTGCCTAAAACAATACCTCCCAAGGGGTTAAAATTTCACCAGGAACCCCACACTAGGGAAGGCAAAGGCTAAGAAAGCCTTGAGGCCAGATGCTGAAGGAGCCTCAGAGGCCAAGAGTTACCTCACAGTTACATTATCCTGTGAGATATTGTTTGTTTCATCTTCTCTATGAAAGTGTAACATTGTTCCAGGAAAGGCAGAGAGAAATTAGGAGTCTTCCTCTCCCTGGTTTGACCAAACTATAAACAAAAGCATTTTCCTTTACCAATTTCTGTTCCTTAATATCTTTTGAAGGCCGTAGGTTCATGGTAACTAACTACAGGGTGCAGTCCTGGCTTCAGACAGATGGACTAAAGGAAGCTCTCAGGAAAGACGCCTGAGTTCTATCTCCCCATAGCCATAGGCAGGAATTACTGCCCTCATTTCACAGATGACACAGAGTTGAGGAAGGTTTGGTGACTTCCTCCCAGCATATATACTGCTTGGTGGTACAGCAAAACTGACAAACCTAAGCCTTCCAGGACCAAAGCCCATTGTCTTTCTGTCCATTCAGAGCCTTCAAAAGCAACTGTCATTTCTTAGAGTTAAAAAAAAAAAAAAAAAGGCAGATAAATGATTAGTTTAACAAACAGAATTAAATACTAGTCCTAAGAAATTCATGTGGAAGTACACCCCAACATTTGATGACCTCATTTCTGTGCTCCTTCCCCTCCCCTATTCCTTTCTTCCCAAGAAGCTCAACTCCCTTTAGTATCCATATTTCAGTGACCTCAGCCGGCTTTGTCCTTAGACTGATGACAGCCAATCCAAGGGTCTGATTTCTTACCAAGGTTCTGATCCCTCTGGTGATTGGGTTAAGATGCTCATGGGGCAGCAGCAGGGTAGTCACTTAAATGCTGTCGAGTGTCTAGGAACCATTTCTCTCTTCTTTTTAAAAGTTTCACAGGGAGAGACAGACGGTGGCTCTTGCATGACACTTCTGCGTAGGCCTCTTGAGACTCTTGCTAGCCTTTTGAGGCCTGAGACAGGTTGACACACAAGGATGGTGCAGTGAACAACCTATCTGGACCATGGATATGCTGTTGAGCTTTTCTATTTACATTCCTGGGGCTACATATCACTACACTTCCCACTATACACACAACCCCAGCCCGCTCTATGGTGTGTGCTTGTATGTGTTCATGAGTCTATGTCATGTAGAGGTCAGAGCCATCAGGTATCTGGCTATGACTCTCTACCTTCTACCTTTGAGACAGGATTCTCTCACTAAGTCTGGATCTAGATTGGTGACTAATAGACCCTCTTGATTGTCCTCTCTCCAACTCCACAGCACTGGGGATACAAGGGCTCCTGCCATCACGCCCCCTTTTGGTGTAGGTGCTGAGATTTGAACTCAGATCCTTGTGCTTGCACATCAAGAATATTTACCCACGGAACAATCTCTCTAGCCCTACTTTGTTGTTAAAGCCCTTGGACGCTAAACTCTCCCCCTTCCTTTGCTGTGATTCTTCATTTTGTTTTCTCTGAGGCAGGGGGATGACTTGCCTTCCCTCCATCTGTGTTTTGTGGGTTAGAGTTTTGAGTTTTTTCAAGGAAATTCAGTAGAAATTATACTACAATTTCAGGACTGGGAGGTTTCCCTGGTGTGTGTGTGTGTGTGTGTGTGTGTGTGTGTGTGTGTGTGTGTGTGTGTGTGTGTTCCTCAAAGGCACATTTCCTCCCTCCAGTTTAGGAGAGTAACTTCTAAACTTCTCAAAATCACCAGCCTTCTCAGCCATAGGATGGATTTAGGGTCCATGGGAGGCAGTGTGGGATTCTGAAAAAGGTTGCTTTTGTTCAGGCCAAGGGCAGGCTTGGGCCTTTCATCATTTCCCTTGGTAGTAACTGCCTTTGGATGTTTTTAGTGGTTAAATGGTTACTTAAGCTATTTTACCTTTCTTTTTCCTACTCTGGGACAGTTAATCACTTCCTATTCATCTCTCCTTTGTAATCTGGAGAGCTTTCTCTGTGAAATGCAGAGTGATTTTGAAGGGAGCCACAGGAAACATCTCTCTCCCTGTTTCTTTGTGAGATCAAATAAGTATCTGCCAACAAAGGGCAGCCATCCTGTGCTCAGACTCTCCAGTGTGAAAACGAGATAATGCTGGTCTCAGACATCTAGGGGTGTCTTCATGGGTCTGTGGACTGCACACTACCTACTCATCTTCTCCCAATTTGGCCCCTTTTGGTGTTCTCTCCAACTCCTCGCAAGTGCCAGCACATTTCTCCACATCTGTATTCTCTGTGGCATTTAATACGTTTACAAGGTACCCTGGATTCTTGTCATTCAATCCACCAAAGGTTGTCCAGCGCTTTCAATACTCAAGGATGCGTGATGGTGAAAAGGACAGCACAAAATAGGAACGTCAGCATGAGTCATGCATTGTAAAGGGAGGCAGAGAGTATAAACCGGGGCTGCATTATCAACCAGCGGAGGTGAGCGCATGAAACAGAATGCAAGGGAGCCGTTGCCACCCGCTTCCCAGCCTACAGATCATGGCAGATCTCACATCCAGTACCTCTCCCCTTCTACACTTTCCTTCATTTCCATGCTTTACTGTGTGCCACAGGTCAAACTGAGAACCCCACGCGTGACAGGTTCATGCTCCACAGAACAACATTACTTAACAACCCAACTGTCTTTAAAAAAAAAAAAAAAAGAGATTTATTTATTTATTTATTTTATGTATAGGAATACAATTATAGCTGTCTTCAGACACACCAGAAGAGGGCATCAGATCCCATTACAGATGGTTGTGAGCCACCATGTGGTTGCTGGGAATTGAACTCAGGACCTCTGGAAGAGCAGTCAGTGCTCTTAACCGCTGAGCCATCTTTCCAGTCCAACCCAACTGTCTTAACTACTTTTATATTGCTGTGATCAAAACCACCTTGGCCTAGGCAACTTATAGAAAAAAGGGTTTATTTGGGGTTACAGTTTCAGATGGAGAAGAGTCCATCATCACTGTGGTGGGAAGCACAGTGGCAGGGAGGCAGGCACAGTGCTGCAGGAGTGGCTGAGAGCTCATCTCTTAATCCACCAGCAGGAGGCACAGAGAGCACACTCAGAATGCCATGAATCCTTTGAAACCTCAAAGTCACCCTCAGTGACACATCTCCTCCAATAAGGCCACACCTCCTAATCCTTCTCAAATATTTCCACCAACTGGGCACCAAGCATCAAATATATGACCCTAACAGGGTCCATTCTCATTAAGAGCAGCATAGTAGCTGACTCTGCTTTGACTCTTTTGCCCTCTATTTTTGCCTCTTTCCCCCCCTTTTTTTTATCTGAATCATTCTTTTTTGCAGTGACCTTGGAGCCCACAAATGGCAGGACAGATCAATGAACATCTCTATGACAAGAACCACGGAGAAGTCTTGTAACAGTGCACCTCACTGGACAGATCATGATGAGATCCCGCCCCAAATGAGTCCCTCATGATGGGGAGACTGCACCCTGGCGGAGTACCCATCTCAGGGGTATCAGATTGCCCCCTTCAGTGATGACAATGAAAACAACTCCTTTAAAAACAAAGCAAAAGTCCAAAGGAAAAATGCCCTACTTTCTAATAACCAAACCTGACTGCTTAGAGCCTGACCCAGTGACTTGAGGTAAACAATTAGACAATTAGAGTCTAATTCCTAATGACCCCTGGGGCCTCACTCCAAATGGCCAGTTTCAGAAAAGACAAATGATATTATAAAGTTTACAACCCAACAAGATACCATGCACCTCTCATCTATTCAAATACGACCCCTCACAATTGACCTAGGAGTAAATTAGCTGACATAAAAAGACCCCAGTCCCCCCTCAGGGGTGTGATTCTTTCTGTGAAGTTGCTTACTATGTTCCTGCCCAGTGTCTATTTTTTTATTAAGCATTTCATATTAATTCTGGTCTGGTAACTACGCTTACCCCTATGCCCCTGGACTCATCACTCACAGCATGATGGTCACAGGAATCCCTTACAGAAGCAGGAGCCAGGTACCCACGCCATCAGCCTGACCCTCACTATCGCTCTGTCAGCTCTGCAGACCCTAGCCTCTTCTTTTGTTTCCCTTTTACAAAACAGCTCAAAGTTCCCAACATTTTCTGAGCCCTTTGTCTGCCCCTCCAGACCCAGTCACAGTTCCAAACCTTTCTCTGACTCAGGAGTTGTTCTTTGATCAGACAAACTCTATTAAGTTTATTTTGTTGGGAACTTTTATTAGAAGTAAAGTATCAGGACAGGGAGAGCTCTGAGGACAAATGTAGCTAACAAGAGGCCCCTGGTTTAGATGGCGGATTCGCTACCGGAGGAGTTACATTTAGAATACCTTACACATTAGGATGCTAGTTGTTGCACCCAGCGATTGAGTTACCTGTTGATTCTGAATTAAGTTTGTGTGGTGCTTTCCTTCATGTGGTGACTCAACTGGGTTCCAGAGGGAAAGATTTGTATATTACAGATCATATAGCCTTGGTGAGTCTCTTTGTCAGACTGCTGAACTGACCTGCTTGATCTCAAGGACTTTCAGCCAGATCCAGTCAGGACACAGACATCAGAGACTACAACAATTGTTGGTGTGGCCTTTTTAAGGCCAACCAACTTTCCCATTTTCCCTACCCTTCCCCCCCCCCTTCAAGATATCTCAGTGCCTATATTCAGCTGGAAGTAGTTATGAAGAGTCATCGCCCAGGTTCCCTGGACTTGGGGGTCTGCAGGTGGTTATTCTAAGTTGTCTTTCTGGGGAATTTAGAAATGGTCCTAATCTGAACATGGAGGAAATAGTTAGAATTGATTGTGTAGCCATAATATCATTTGGTAGAAATCTTTACAATAGTTACTAAGTTGAAGTCATAATTTCTTCCTTTTGTAACAATTGATACCAAATTTAAGGTTTTCATTAGTATGAATTTCTTATTGATATAAAATTGGGATTAATACTCTTACTCTCATATAGGCACTGTGCCTATATAACACATTTAAGAATACAAGGCTTGGACCCAGTCCTTTTTTTTTTTTAAGGTTATTCATGTGTGTGTGTGTGTGTGTGTGTGTGTGTGTGTGTGTGTGTACACTATTGCTGTCTTTAGATACACCAGAAGAGGGCACTGGATCCTGTTACAGATGGTTGTGAGTCACCATGTGGTTGCTGGGAATTGAACTCAGGACCTCTGGAAGGGCAGCCAGTGCTCTTAACTGCTGAGCCATCTCTCCAGCCTCAGTCCTTCTATAAACGCCATTACAAACTGATCTGAGATGTTTAAGCCTGTGAGTTAAGGGCCAGATAACAAATTCATGGCTCTGAGTTATTTGTTAGGGTGTTTTCAAGATATTTTTGTTAGAAATAGCTGAGAGTAGTTAGCAGACAACAGTCCAGATTACTTTACATAGATAGATAGTTTTCCAAAACGTCAGAAATCCACCGAACGTAACATTTAATGTTATTTATTCACTTGTTGTTGAGACAAATCCGCTCCTAACAGCTTCCCATTCGTGGATTCACAGAAGAAACTGAGCATCTCTACCTCCAGGTGAGGTGATACATTGCGGCTAGGTGGCCACTGGGCAGAAATTGCCTTTCTCTCCTGCAGACCTGTACCATTCTTGATAGGAGGACACAAGTTACAGGTTAGGACAGCTTAGTTCTGCCGAGACAGAATAAGCTAGTCCCTAATAATTCCTGATTTTCAAGGTCTGTCAGATGCCCCTGAGCCAGAAGGCTGCAGACTGATGCTCCAACTTCCTGACATACTGGGGCTGTATAAGTAGGCAGCTGTCTCTACAACTTGTCTCAGTTCTGGAAGCTGTGTTAAGCTTCCTATATCTTCAGATGGTATTGGTTGCTCTTGGATTTCTGATGGGGTTGAAAGACTACTTATAGTCTCATAGCCAACCCAGGCTATTTAGCATTGAGAGAATTTATTTAAGAGGATAGTTTTCAGATAGTATACAAGCTAAAACAAGGACATAACAGATATGGAATTGTAAGCCTTTTTATAGTTAGGATAGATAACAAAGTGTTCTATTTAATTGGCAAAAATGATGGACTGGGTGTTAGGTCTATCTTTGTACTTTGTAAATTACAGAATGGTAATAGTTATACTCAGCTTATATTTGAGAGAAAAGGTTTTTTTTATTGGACAGAAAAGGTGAGATGTGGCAGAACGTTCCCCTAATGAATAAAGATTTCAGGAGACCACTGGGTGAGGAGTAGGCGGGACTTCAGGTAGGGAAGGGGAAGAGGAGGCAGGAAAATGTGTCTTGTTTTTGGACGGGAGACAAGTGGAAGCTAAAATGTAGCTAACAAGAGGCCCCTGGTTTAGATGGCTGATCCACTAGGATTTGCCACCAGAGGAGTTATGTTTAGTATAACTTACAATATCAGAATGTTAGTTCCTGCGCCCAGTGATTGAGTTACCTGTTTCTGAAAAGAAGAAGAAGAAGAAGAAGAAGAAGAAGAAGAAGAAGAAGAAGAAGAAGAAGAAGAAGAAGAAGAAGAAGAAGAAGAAGAAGAAGAAGAAGAAAAGTATCACCCATTTTGAAGGTGGGGCTGAATCCCTTAACTACAGAGCCAATAAATACTTAGTGTACTGGAAGTTTGGAGCACACTGCATGAGTCCATGTGTAACTGTTAAGGAGAATCTGGGTCCCATCTTTAGGTTCTTAGTTTTCTTAATAAAATAATTTAAGAATGGACTCAAAAGGAAGCTCCAGGAAACACACTTTTTGAGCATTAAAAACAAACATACAAACAGGGTAAGCTGTAGTCTCAACAGCTTCTTGGCAGCATTGTGGTCATTCACATGGTGGGCCAGCAGGTACATGGTAGAGGGGAGCTTGAGAGAAAGAGGAAGGAAGCCCAAAGTACCAGAAAAATCATACTTAGGCTCTGTCCACCATCCGAAAGCAAAAGACAAAAAAGAAGAAAAGGCAAAAGTAAAGCAAACACAATGAAACCTCATGGCAGCTCACAGGGACTACTAGCCTAGGAGAGGGAATTCTGGGAAGGAAAAGCAAATTATCTCATTAAAGGGCTAGTTATCCTCCCTCCCCCTCTTTTACGTGGCTTAAGTTTGTCTGCCCTCCTGAGGAGTGGTCCCTTGGCCTGGTGACTCACTGGCCCAACTGGATCAACTCTCCTGAGAGGAGACCATGGCGTGTCTCCACATTCTTTCATAGGAGACAGCAGCTTTCTCTCAGGGCTTTCCATGGTACTTAACACAGGGCCATGATATGCAGTAGCTGGCTACTGGCCACGCATAACCCAAAATGTGGTTAGTATGACTGACACACACTTTTGGGGTAAAACGCACTCCCGGTTTTGAAGACAATACAATAAATGAGTGAATGACTAAATCCTTTCAATAATTTAAAGCTTTGAGTTGAAACAATAAGACTGTGCATATATTAAGCTAAATAGGATTATAGTTCAACGTAATTTCCAGTTTCTTGTTACCTTTTGAATGGGGCTATTAGAATATTCCAAGTTACACCCAGCTCCCGTTTCCTTCCATTGGGTGGCCTTGATTCAGTGAGCGAGAGGTTTTGGTGACAGGCCGTTCTTGTGGTATTTGTTCACAGTTGTTTGGATTAACAAGCTTCAGTGACAAGGGGTCTCATAGGATTCACCTGTACCTGGCTTTCTGAACACTTAAGCACAGAGCCAGCTGTGGTGGGGTCTGAGGTAGTGACAGGCGGCAGGTCCTTCTTGGCTTCACTTAGCCTAGGCTTATCCTATGCTGCTTTAAAGAAGGGACTCATGGAGCTAAAAGCAGAAGATGTCTGCAGGAGGCCGCGGAAGCTTTGTCCTTCTCCCGATGCAGCAATTAAGAAAGCTTTGATGATCCAGCTTCCTCTCTGGCCCAGAGCACATAAGCACCAGCTAATTAACTCTCCAAAGAAAGCCAGGAGTTGCAACTCAGAGCTTTCCATTTCTGCTTCCACTAGGGGACAGTGGCTTGGCGGGCTACCTGCAGGAGATCCTGCTTTTATTTTTTGGTTCAGACTTTGCAGGGCAAACAGCACTTTTTTTTTTTTCTTCATAATTTCATCCTTCCAAAGAGAGAGACAGCTCGTTAAAAGCCAGATTTCCATTTTTGCCAGTGACTTGGCCTTTTCTTTGCTAATACTGATGAGAGGAAAACAGGGTGTCTTTGAGCTCAGTGGGAGATTTTCCTCTTGCCTTGTGTAAGCCACACCTCGTGGGGTTAAGGCACGAGGAGGGGGCATAGTCACACAGAACTTCCACTGAGTCAGTGGTCTCTTGGTTCTGTTTTGTTTGTTTGTTTTCTCTCCTTCCCTCCCTTCTTCCCTCCTTCCTTCCCTCTCTCCCTCCCCTCTTTTTAGTTTCCTGCCTTCCCCTATATCCCTCCCAAACCCTGCCTCTCCCCAGAGAAGATTAGGCCTCCCAGAGACATCAACCACACAGCGCATAATTGTTTTGAAATATAATGTGGGGGGAGGGGGGGTACCTGGTAGGCCCACGCCAAGGGCCTCCCCTGAAAAAAATCAACACTCAACACGCAACAGATCTGCTATAAAGAGGGTTTATTTGGGGGAAGGAAGGGAGCGAAGGCCTGGAGAAGGGGTAGAGGCAGACAGAGCAGAGCCATGAGGGCAGAAAAGGGGAGGACAGAGAAGAACAGAAAGGGAGGGAAAGAGAAAAAGGGGGGGAGGGGGAGCTGGGATCACATGGGGGTCGGGAGGTGAGGCAGGTAATAACAATAGATGATGATGTAAGCCATTGCTAGGTCCCTGGGAGGAGCCTAGTGGAATCACCTGTAAGCCAGCAAAAACAAGCTACATAAGACGAGCACATCCCGTCACATCAAGGCTTTTCCCCCAGTAGGGGGAAAAGGGTCCGCAAGTAGGCAAAAGAGTCCCCACTCCCACAGTAAGGATTTCCATAAGAACACCAAGCTACTCACCCATAACTTATGCAGAGGATCTAGATCAGATCTATATAGGCTCCCTGATCTCTGCAAGTTCCCATGAGTCCCAGTAGGTTGACTCTGTGGACCCTGTTCTCCTGGTATATCTGTGACCCCTCTGGTTCCTCCAATCCTTTCTCCAGCTCCTCCACAGGACTTTCCTGAGCTCCACCTAATGGTTAGCTGTGGGACTCTGCATCTGCCCCCATTAGTTGCTGGATGATGTTGTAAGACTCTTGAGAGCCTTAGCTTACCAGAGGGGACCCCCCCCCCCACCATGAACACCATGGAGTTGGGGATTGATGCAAAAAGCAAGAGGAATTTATTGCATGCTAGGGTCGCCATGCACACAAAGGAGGGAGGGAATGACCCTGTGCAGCCCGTTCGGTGAGCTTTTATAGCTTTTAGAGCAGCAGCTATTAGGCACAATGTGATTGGCAGAACAGTGTGACTTTAAAACTGATTGGTCTTCAGGGAATGAGGTAGTAGGGGCTTAATCAGCCCCTCCCTTCCAGCCTACTTTCTCTCTAACTTGTTTCTTCCAAGAGGGGAGGGATGCCTAAGTCCTAGGGGGTCTGGTGGAATTTTCCAAAATTCCTGAGCTGACCTCTTCATTCCCCCCTTTTCTTTGTGCATGCTTCAATCCTGAAGCTATTGCTGGTATTCTGATAGCTCATACTCCTGGTCTTCTGTATCTAGTTCTTTGTATTTCTGTTTTAAGATCATTAGCTGTACTGTACCTCTGCATTCCTTAATAAAAGCAACCAAGCCGTTCAAAATGTAGGGGCCAAAAGTCAGCAATAGCAGGAGAACAATTAGGGGTCCTAACGGTGGATGTGAGGGTGGTTAACCAAGGGGAGGAGTTAAACCAAGACTCAAACCAGCCCTGACTCTCTTCTTTCTCTCTCTTCTGCTTGGCTAACCCTTCTCTTACCTTGGCCATTGAATCTTTAACAACCCCAGAATGGTCTATATAAAATCAACACTCTTCAGCTAAGGCAGCACATAGCCCTCCTTGCTGGAGGAAAAGTTAAGTCTAATCCCCTCCTATTCTGAAGTGCTACTTCTGACAACGAAGTCAGTGATTCTTTAAGATGACTGACGGAAGTTTCTATTCTCTTTATATCTAAATCAATGGCTGTCCTCAGACTGTCATAATTTTTCCTCTGTAAGACCAAAGTGGAGGTCCTGGTGGCTTCCCCAGCCATCCCCAACCCCAACAGAAGGGAGACAGTGAGTGCTATAACAGGTTTAGCAGACTGGCACATAGGATGCGGGAAGGAACCAGAATCCAAAGGTACCACCAGGCAGTCATGACCAAGGTCGAGTGATATTGAGCTTGAGCAGATTGTCCATCTTCTGTACCATCCAGTGGGGGTCTCTGGGGAGTGGGGCATCTACAGGTTTCACATGGGAAGTGTGCACCAGGCCACAATAATGTCTACCTTGAGGACCATAGGAGTAGCTAGCAGCGCCAGGAAGGTTCCCTTTCATCAGGGTTCCAGTGACTGTGCCTGATGCCTTCTTACATAGATCCAGTCACCAGTCTGGAAGCAGTGAGGGGTCTCTAGCATCCCTGGAGCATTTAAAGCAGACAGTTTGGGCCAAATCTCATATTGTGGAATACCTCCTGGGAGGGCCCAGTGGACACCAAGGGAGTTGGGGTACCACACAGGATCTCAAAAAGAGTCAGGTTAAAATAGTAGGGGGTGTTCCGAACTCAGAACAGGGCCAAGGGGAGGGGCACCACCCAGTCCAAGCCAGCCTCCAAGGTCAATTTAGTTAAGATCTCTTTTTGGAGTTCTGTTCATTCTCTCTACCTGCCCTGAGCTTTGGGGACAGTACTCACAATGGAGCTTCCAATTAATCCCCAATATCTCTGCCAATCCCTGAATTACCTTAGAACAAAAGCAGGACATTTATCTGATCCAATTACCTTGGGTACTCTGAACCATGGGAAAATTTCCTCTAATATCTTCTTGGATACCATGGTAGCTGTTTCCTGCTTGGTGGGGAAAGCCTCAATCCATCCAGAGAAAACATCCACAAACACTAGAAGGTGTTTGTAACCATATTTTCCTGGCTTAAGTTCTGTAAACTCGACCTCTCAATATACTTCGGGATGTTCTCCCCTAGGTCTCTTGCCCTGTTTACTCTTGGCTGAATAAGCACTCACTTGCTGCATACCTGACACTGTTCTACTATCTCTCTGGCCCAGAACCTGAGGTCTATTATATATACTTTAGGTCCCTTAACTGCTTGGACAAGGTATTTATCCCCTAAATGAGTCCATCTGTGCATTTGGCCTAGTAAGTCTTTTGCTCGCTTTCTGGGGAGTATAGTTTTCTTTTTTGTGTGTGCCATTGCCCTTCCTTCTCTAGGTGATAGTTGTTAAGGTGGCTAGCAATCTGAGTCCTTTCTTCTTCAGTATATTCCAAGTGAGGCCATCCCTTAGTCCAGTCCCATTTCCCAGCAGGTGTTTCTTGCAGGCCCATAACCAGGATAGGCTCCTACATAGCCACTTCTTGAGCCACTTGATCTGGCTGGTTATTGTCCCGGGCCACTGAGTCTCTCCCCTTCTGATGTCCTGGGCAGTGAATAATACTAACAGTTGCCGGCTTCATTAGGGCATCCAAGAGATCCAGGATTTCCTGTTTGTTTCCTCTGATGTGAGCGGTCCTCTCTCTTGGAATATAGCCCTGTGGACATGGGCTATGGCAAAGGCATCCCTGCTATCCGTGTGGATGTTAATTTTCTTGTAGGTTCCAAGTTCCAAGGCCTTGGTGAGGGCAATTAGCTCCACTTTCTGCGACAACATGCCAGGGGGTAGAGGTGCCCAGGGGTAGAGGTTCTGCTCAGATGACATTTGTGCTGTCCACCACAGCAACACCTGCTCATCTCTGACTTTCATGGAGAAAACTGCTCCCGTCTGTAAACCAGGTAGCCTCAGCTTTCAGCAGGGGTCAGTCAGAGATGTCTCTCCTTTTGGGCCAGTTAGTTGCAGCCCATCAGGCAGGAAGTGTATCTGGGCCCCCATTTTGGAGAGTATGTCTTGCCCCAACAGAGGGTAGGGACAGTCTGGGGTGACCCTAAGTGAATGGGACACCTGGCCCATTCTTAGGTCTACTGTTCTTTGGGTAGTCCATGGATACATTTGGTGCCAGTGGCTTCTTGGACCCAAGATCTCTCTCTCTCTCTCTCTCTCTCTCTCTCTCTCTTTGGAAATGGGCCATCAGCTTGGAGGACCGAGTGTTGAGTCCCCCCCCCCACGTGTCCACCAAGAATTGAGTGGGTTTCCCCCTCCACTCTCAAGAGTTAACCTGGGTTCGGGGAGGGGGGCTGACCCCTGTCTCCCCTAATCACTGTCTTCACCCAGGGCTAACACCTTTGCCACTTGGGGTGCTTTTCCCAAGGCCTGGGATTTTCTGGCTTCTGTTTGTTGGGGCACTCTCGGGCCCAGTGGCCTCTCTCCTTGCAGTATGCACACCGGTCCTTTTCTGTCTCTCTTCTCTGCTTTCCCTAACTACTGTAGCCAGGATTCTGTAGATTCCTTCCCTGTTGCTTTTCTTCCTTTTTCTTTCTCTGCTCCTTCTCCTCCTCTGCCACCCTTTTATGTTCTCAGCAACCTGCACTAAATTCCTCAATGACCTATCCTGTAAGTCTTTCTAGCCTCTGATGCTTTTTCCTGATATCTCTACTAGCTTTGTGCTCCTCGATGCTGGGGTCATAGGGTGTATACTGACGGAATGCCTTCATGAGTCACTCTGGAAAGGCTGCAGGCGACTCATCTATCTGTTCCCTGCTTAATCTCATGTACCTTGGTCAGATTTGTGGGTCAACATGTGGCCCCCTTGAGACCTGCCAATGGAGTCTGGCGGTGGACCTTTAGGTGCCCCTTACCTTAAAGTCCCAGTCAAGTCTAGTCAGGGACAGCCTGGTCAGTCGATAGTGCCCCGTGTCTGAGGGGCATTCTTTCTGGCTTCCTGCATTATCCTCTCTTGCTCTTCGGTGGTGAAGAGCACTCTCATGAGTTGTTAGATATTATCCTAGGTGGGCTGATGAGTAAATAAAACAGTCTCAAAGAGATTAATTGGCCCCTTGGAAAAGGGGAGGGGGCTCCTCCTGCTCCTCCCTCCTGGAAAGAGGGGTACAACTGCCCCAGTCCCATATGGGCTGAGGATCCTGGGACCAGTGCTGGTGGGGTCATGGGGGCCAGGGTAGGGGGATATGGAGAAGGAGGGTCTTGGAGGATCAACTTCTTCTCAGGTCCAGATCTCTCCTCCCACACTTCATTCTTCCTGATGGCCAGAACCGGTGAGACAGGTCTTGGGGAAAGAAAGGCTTTTATCTAGGGGGGGGGGGAGGGGAGTCCTCCACTAGATTCTTCTAGGTAGGGCACTTGGTCTGGGTGGTACTGACAAGTTTTCTCCTCTTTCCCTATCTTCCCTCCAGTGGTTAACTAGGATGTTTAATGGGGTAGATTCAGTCTGTCCAATGTCCAAAATAAAAAAAGTTCGTCATCAATTTAAGTCCAAGAACACAGAACAAGATACCAACAAACACAGAGGAAAACAATCAACACATAGACAGCTCAACCCTACCATGGGCAGGCATCCAGGTTCAAGAAAGATAATCAACATGCAGTTCGCCCTTCCATGGGTCCAGTTACAGACAGTTTGTCCCTTCCATGGATACAGAACAGACTTGTTTGGCAGGCTCTAGCTGCATGTAGCCAAACCAAGAGCCCCTGCCGATAGGGCAGGAGCCTGACAAACCAGGTTAAAGCAAGACTTGGCTCCTGCTGACACTGTCTTGCTGTTTCTAAGAGTGGAGCCTTCCTGGCTCCTTCCAGGGGGGCCTGAAGCGTCCTCCAGCCCCCCCCCCCCCACTGTGGTTGTGACGTTAAGGCACATCTGACATCAGCACCTGACTATCCCAAATACTGTGGGTTCTCCAAGCCCCTCCGCCCCCAAAGCTTGCAAGCAAACTGAAAGTTCAAACAGACTTGCAGACTCAGACTCTGACAAACAGTGAGACAGACAATCACAGTATCTGCTGGAGCCATTCCTCCAGTTCTCTCTGGTGTGTCCCCATGGGGGATTGCTTCCTGTCCCATGCACCAAATGTAAGACTCTGGGGAGCCTTAGCTTACCGGAAACCCCGGAATGAACACCATGGAGTTGAGGATCAATGCAAAAAGCAAGAGGAATTTATTGTTCCAGGATGCTGCGGTCACCCTGCATGCAAAGGAGGCAGGGAACGACCACGCGCAGCCCGTTCATGGAGCTTTTATACAGTTTTTAGAGCAGCAGCCATTAGGCACAATGTGTTTGGCAGAACAGTGTGACTTTTAAACTGATTGATCTTTAGGGAATGAGGTAGTAGGGGTGTGGGGCAGTGGTCTGTGGCAGGCAATCTGAAACTCAGTTGAGCACAGACTGAAAACTCTGGGAGACCCAGTGGAATATCCACAACCCAAATATGTTTTTGGCCGATGCTCCCGGAAGACTCCTGTGAAAACAGCTACAGCTTTTACAACCCCTATATATAGAGAGGCCTGGCATGTGAGATTTGTCATGTAGAAAGCAACGTTAAGCCCTCCTACAAGCAAATGAGGTACTACGAAGCCCCCAGACCAAACCAATGGAAAGTATCAGTTGTCAAACCCCTGACCCCTCCCAAACAGTATATTAGACCGTCTCAACCTGTGTTGCCCCCCACCGCCACCATCCAGAAGGAATAAAGGTGCGAGAACTACTCCGGCGTCTGAGAGGTTCTATCATAAGAGCTGTAATACTTTTGGCCCGGGAAGAGACATGCTCTCCTGAGAGCCGCCAGAATCCTCCTGCACTCCGCCGGCTAGTCAGCCTCTCGTGGGCTCAGCCCCAGCCTGACTCAGCACAGGGCAGCCGGTGCAGCGTCTTGGCGTGATCCAGGTGGCAGCCGCAGGGATCAAGGCAGAGGAGACTCTGTCCCCGCTTGCGCTCTCTCCCCTGCCAGAACCCTCGCATTCGGCTGTGCCAGAGACCCCCGAGGAAGGCTCCCAGCATGCAGCCCCACATAGGGGCTTAATCAGCCCCTCCCTTCCAGCCTACGTGCTCTCTAATCTGTCTTTTCCAGGAAGGGAGGGGTGCCTATGCACTCGGGGGGTCTGGTGGAATTTTCCAAAGTTCCTGAGCTAACCTCTTCAGGAGAAGGCAGCCCAGTAAGAGGGAAAGGGTCCCACAAGTAGGCAAAAGAGTCCCCACTCCCACAGTTAGGATTTCCATAAGAACACCAAGCTGCTCACCCATAACTTATGCAGAGGATCTAGGTCAGATCTATACAGGCTCCCCGATCTCTGCAAGTTCCCATGAGTCCCAGTAGTTTGACTCTGTGGACCCTGTAATCCTGGTATATCTCTGACCCTTCTGGTTCCTCCACTCCTTTCTCCAGCTTCTCCACAGGACTTTCCTGAGCTCCACCTAATGTTTGCCTGTGGGACTCTGCATCTGCTCCCATTAATTGCCAGATGAAGTCTCTGCTAGGCTCTGGTCCCAGCACACTCTGCAGGCAGGACAATCTCTAGGTCTAACATTTTTGTGGCTGGGTTGGTGTCTCAATTCCTCCACTTGGGGCCATTGCCTCATTACAGGAGATGGCTGGTTCAGGCCCTGTGTGGCCTCTGGGTTCCAGTCCCATGAATTTGAAGAATGAAATTCATGGACACTGAAAAGTGGGTTCAGAGAGGAGTCTTGTTAGAGATCAGTGACAGAAGATTAAGAGCAAGAAAGCAGCAAGCTCCTGTGTAGTCCTCCGAATGGGGCCCTAGAGTGGGAAGTCATTGAACTACTAGGCCTTCTGTAGGGTCTGCACGAACTGGAGCAGCCTACGTGTAGGGGAATGAGCCCATTGGCCCAAGTGACCCAGAAGGTGTAGGTGCCTCCTCCCAGTTTTGGTCACATCTTCACATACAGCTTCTAGGCAGTGGGAGGTGGGGTAGGGGTGCTCCTCTGGGGGAGTGGAGTAACAAGACTTGGAACCAGAGGGCCTCTGGCACACCTGATCTCCTGCCAAGGCAGAGCCAGAGACATTTGGGGTTAAACCTTTTGGGCATCTCTGGCCTTCAGCAAAAGGAAACACACACACACACACACACACACACACACACACACAAAACCCCGTTTACTTTTAGGGTCCCCATCCTAAAACTATCTGACTAGTTTCTGTCTCCAATTCTCCTCAGCAGTCTTTGAACTGGTAAGCAGAGAGAGAGAAGCAGAGAGATACACAGCTGAGTCTCCTGAGCATCTCCTCCCCTCTCATCTCTCTTCCGAAGAGTGGGACTGCTGTTTTCCACCCAGCGGCAAAATCTGCTTCTCTCTGAGGCAAATGAGTTACTCACTGGACTCCTCTGCTTGAGGCCTAACAAACACCCCAAAGTCAGTATATGCAAAAGACATTCCCAAAGTCCCCCATGGTGCCCTCCTTCTCATTAAAGCTGACCAGGCACATGTGCTCCTGGTCTCCAAAGCTCAGAGCCCTGCATTAGACCTGGCCTTCCCTCTCTTGCACCTGGCTTGCACACTTTGGCTGAGTCACACCAATAGAAAATCTGGGTTATCCCAGATTCCATGGTTCAATGTGAAAGCAGTTTCATAGTTTTATAGAATGAAGAAAGTCATAAATCAAGGGACATTTAAAGTACATTGGTGGGTACATTGGAGAGGCAGGTACAGCAAGATGGGAGAATAGGCCTCAGATGCTATCCGATGGTGGTCTTAGCTTTTGGGGTAAAAGTTAGTGGTCTGCTAAGTCAATGGATTTCAAAAGGTTTTTATGTATTAGACACAGATGGGCAAGGAGAGGCTATTAATTCTTAGCTAAAGCTAGCCCAAGATAAGATAGTTAGCCTGTGGGCCTCTAACCGGCTAACAGGGCACAGATATAGGCCAGATTAGACCAGATTAAAAGTAGATAAAGGCGGGTTTTTAGGCAGCAGCTCACCTGTAGGTTCACCAATCTCACTGGTAGAGGTCAGTAAAGTCACACATCCAGGCTAAAGCAAGGAGGTTTTACAGAGCTTAGTCGAGGCATGATGACATACGTGTCAGCTCGGAGTTGGGATTGTGTCCATACGTGGTTAAAAACTAAGCCTGGAAGTCTTGGGTGTGTTGCCAGAAACACAGAGACGAGGAGAGATGACAGGTTAACCTGGAGTTTTCTCCAAGCTGTTGAGGCAGTTTTCTCTGTGTGGGTGGGGTTGGGGGAAGGAGAGCAGAGGGGCCATCCCAGCTTGTGCAGGGGATGAGTAGGGGTTCCAGCCTAACGGCAGGCACAACTTCTTTCTAGAAATCTTCCTTCAGGGTCAGTATGTGTCTCCAAACCTTCTCATCCTGCCCTCTTTAATTTGCTGTGGTTTTCCTAATTCAGATTTCCTTTGCTGGTTTGTTGTTGTTGTTGTTGTTTTACAAGATTTAGGGGGTCACAGCCTGTGCCCCAACAAACTAAGCGAGGTTGCCTATCCTCAGTAATCCAACTAAAAGATTCAAATTAATGGAGAAGAAACAGGCAATTTATTCAATGTGGCCATATTGGGAAGAGGGACAGAGAGATTCAGTGAAACTACCCAACCTTGCAAGACCATCTTCTCTTTGGGGGGCTGCCAACATGTGGTTGGGGTTTGAATAGTAAGCAAGAGTGATGCATAAGAATCAGTGTATCAAGGTGTGGTCTGCTGCCCACCGCTGTCTCAGCTCCAAGCCTCTCCTGGAAGGTCACCTAGCAAGCTGGAGGGTTTTCCTATGTGATCAGTTCTGGCTGCCTGCAGCGATTCCACCATATCTTTTCTCAGCAGGAGATTCCGGGAAGTAGGCTTCTATATTTCTTGGGGTCTGTTTTTTCAATTATCTGATAGCCAAAGAATACAAGTGTTTCATTAGGATGTATTCATTTCTTCCAGACAGGTCTGTCACAGATGAACACTGAAGCTTCTCTGCTTTCCTGCTGTTTGCCCCTTGTCTGTAAGGAGGCGACATGGGAGATCATCTTCCTGTCTGCGTTCTAGTCAATGCCCTGTGTTCCCTGTGACACAGCTCTTGTCTTAAAGGGAATAGGAGCTAAATATGAGTGGCTCTGGCCCAGGAAGAGGTAGGTCCCCCTCTGATACCAGTATGGCAACAGTTCCATGGAATTTTCATAAGACAAAGGGAGGCTATAAGTCAAACACATTGCTTCAACTATCAGTAGGTGGGTTACAGAAAAGCAGGAAGTTGGCTGCTACCTGCTTCAAATGCTGTCGGGAAACAGTCTTAGCCTTTGGGTTGGTGGAAGCTGGGAAGTATAAAGACACAGAGAATTATGGGACATGGGGAAAGGAAAGGCTTTTCTTGCTAGGTGAGAAGTGAGAATTCCAGTATAATTAATATTTCCTGTGAGAATCAATAGTATAAAGATAATTTCTTTGCTATATAGATATTTAATGTTAAAATAGAAGTGACTCAGGCATAAGACCTGTGGTATATGACCTTGGGCAGGGCCTCATGCTTTGCTCAGACGTTTTCTGAGAATCTTAAGCCTATAAAGTTAGCTTACAAGGCCTTCCCTCCTGCATCTTGTGATCTACAGCTCTGCCTTGTTAACTGTAACCCTATCAGGTGTCCTCAGAATATAGCCTGTGATGTCATTTAGGCATCCTGATGTATAGCCTCCTTTTGTCTTATGAAAAAAACTCCAGGGAAGTGTCGCCATGCTTGTGTGGGGCAGTAGAGGGAGGCCTAACTCTTCCTGGGCCGCTCCATCCCAATTGCAGCTGACAGAGCTAGTGGCCTGCTAGCTTTGACATTGTTCTATGGAGTCCTCAGACCACACTGTCCTGCTGTAGCCTCTTTATCTTCAAATCTGCTGTACAAGAAATGGCAGGCTCTGACCACCTGTGGATCTACAATACTTCCTTCCCCAAAGGAAATTTACCAAGCACCCTGAAGTATCAGGGGCTACCAGGGCACATTTGCATAACACACATATTAAGTAAAGACTGAAGACCTTGCCCCTCCTCTCACTGCTCAGGAATAATAGACAACCTGACCACCATCTATACTATACCAGCCTGTGGCATAGAACCTCCCTATAATAGGGACCTCTGCCTTCTTAGTCCACGGGCCTGAACTCTCCTCAGGGTCTCTGTCATGTTGTCTTCCCATGTGTCCTTTCTGAGTCCATAGATTTCTGAAACCCTTCCCTAACAGTCAGACAGTGGCTTACAACAGACATACATCACCTTGCAGGTCTGCATCAGGATGTCAAGGGCCAGGCTCCCTCTGAATGGGCTAGCCAGGGATGTGTTTCAAGTTTTTCTCCTAGCCTCTGCTAACTCTGTGGTCCGGGGCAGCATATTTCCAACCTTCATGTGGCCTCTCTCTCTCTCTGTGCATCTGTCTGTCTGTTTGTCTTCACATTTTCTCTTGTTGCAGAGGAAGTGAGACATCTTTACCTCACCTAATGCCTAGTTCATGGCTAAGATTCCCAGGGGAAAACCAGATTAACAAGAGAAAACGTGCAAATGCATTCAACCTTCAAAATACATAATGCTAGGACCCGTGGCTGAGAGCTCCTAGGCCCCGAAGGAGAACCTACTACTACAATTTTGTTAAATGAATGTAGTATTTAGCTGCCCTCCGAAGACTTATCTTTACCCCTAGATTAATTAACACATCTCAACCCTCATCAGAGAAGGGTTTTGGACGTCGTTGGTGGCTAATGCAGAAACTCGTGACTGGTAAGAGTGCAAAGAATAAGTGTCTGTGGATCTCAGCCATAAACAATCCATCTCCATCATGTATCCTTCCTCGAAGGGGCAGCGAACATTGTTAATCCCATAGACGCAAAGAGAGACTGTTGATCCAAATCGTGGCCAAATTAATCAAAGCAAGCTTTTAAAAATTTGTACACTGGCTGTCTCTTCCTAAAGGTGAGTTTCAAGAGATCAGCATTGGACATGGGTAAGATAGGGGTTTTTATCGTTCAAGAGTTGGGGGTTTCAAAATGGGGGATTTGACAGGAAAGAGGCAGGGCAAGTAGCCAGAGAAGCAGAACATAAGTATAATGAGTTGGTCATAACAACCTCTTGAAACAGACATGGCTTCAAGGTGGTCATAACAAGGTGGCTGCGACAACGTGGTTATAAAACAATGTGGTCATAATAATGGGTGGTCATAAAGCAAGGCGGTCATATTGTCTTTTGAAACAAAGGCATGGTTGCTATTGCCTGGAACAGGCAGTGCAGAACCATTTGTAGTTAAGGTTACAGGTGAGGCATAGCCCAATCCTTGAGAAAGAGGTTTAATCATAAACAGTAACGAACCTAGTTTGTTTTCACTATAAGATGGGTTTCAAGCTTAAGATGGAGGCAGGCTGGTTTATCAATATTTCTGAAATAATGTGGAATAGAAAAATTGTGCTAAATAAGTGTTCTACACTGAGCCGTGCTCCCAGCTTCTCACTGGGGGATTCTAGGCAGATGTCAGGGAGGACTGGGGTGAGACAGCATCTCCTGGTCATGACAGAGACAGTGAACTTAGAGCGGTTGTGGCTGCCTTATAAGACCCGTGCAAGATCAAGTGGGTCAGCATCCCAGCAGGGAGATGGGATAGGGGTGGGGCCTCCTGAGAATCGATTAACAGTTTATGTGTGCTAATGGAAGAGTCTGGTTTTTTTGGTTTTTTTTTTCAGAGTGAACCTGGTAGGTCCACCATGGTATGTGGATGAACCCATGGCCACGAGTATCTGGACAGCACAAATTAGATCCAGTGAGGTATTAAAAAAAGATTTGAAGTTGAGACGGGAGAGTTAGCGAGCTGTCGACGTAAAATTAGGAGGAATGAGGAGTAATATGATCACAATACACAGTAGGCATGTATGAAATTCTCAAATAATTAGAAAATAGATACCCAACAGACTAACATCACTTACATTTATGTGGCAGATTGCCTTCATAACTGTATGGGGAAATGTATGTATGTATGTGTGTATGTAAATGTTTGCAGACTATTGAGTAGGGCTGAGTTGGGGACAAGAATACCATCTGAGGGTAATAAACTGGGAGCTCAGCAAGGCCTGCTTGTACAGATTCTTCTAAACATCCATATATGTGTGAAGTTTCTTCTCTCCAGCATTAGGCAGGGCACCTGTCTCATTAAGGTCTTCAAAGGAGAAGGACAGAGAGTGACCTCTCTGTGTTTTATGGCCTGCTTCAGAACGAAGGGGGAGGCTCGAGTTAAGAGTGGCTTTACTGCTTCTGCATCTTCCTCAGATGGCAAGATGCCATAGTTAGAAGCATGTCCTCATCCACACTGCTGCAATGTCGTCTCCAATACTCCAAGGTATTAGTTACTTTCTCATTGCTGTAAGGGCAAAAGCAACGCAAAGAAGGCTCTGTGTGAAGTTAAGATCCATTCATAGCTGGGAAGGCGGCAGCAGGAGCAGGAGGCGTGGCAGCAGGAGCAGGAGGCGTGGCAACAGGAGCAGGAGGCATGGCAGCAGGAGCAGGAGGCGTGGCAGCAGGAGCAGGAGGCGTGGCAGCAGGAGCAGGAGACACCTGGTCTCTGGTGTGTCTGCAGTCAAGAAGCAGAGGGTAATGGATGCTGTTTTGATCAGCTCTCTTTCTCCTTTTTATTCAGTCCCAGACTGCAGTCCTCCCGTGGAAGACTGTGGCTCACATGCAGCGTGGGTCTTCCCGTCTCAATTAACCCAATCTAGAAAATCCATCGCAGACTGCCCAGAGGTGTGTTTCCATGGTGATTCTCAGTCCCATCAGCTGACCTTCCTAAATGATGTCCTGAGTACCTAGGGGTTATCATTTCAGGACGCAAATGTTAGGAGGTCCAGTTAAACCCACAGCACCTTGCTTTTGGCCAAGCACAAGGGTCGTGCACTTCTGAAAACATCCCTGACCACATTTCTCCACCCCAAGCTTGAACGTATAGCTCCTCGCACACCTGTGCCCTCATACGGCCTCCATGCTTCATAACAGAAAACCCTGAAAGCAGCACGTGGAAGCAGCTGCTTTTCTAAACGGCATTGTCCTGGTCCTGTGAGGTAACAGAAGCAAGATCAAAGCCCAGCGTGACATCTTTGCTTGTTATTTTTTTTGTCTGTGCTTGGGTGGAAGGAACAGATAAATTGTGCTCTGTCCTTTAAGTAACCTTGAATTCCAGGCAAACCTCCCAGAACAGACTCACTCCCTCCACCTCCACATGAGGACAATTACCCAAGAAAAGTAAGACTGCACCCTCTGTAGTGCAAAGATTTACTGGGCCACAGTTGGAGTAGCAACGTACTGGACTGTCTTGCAGGACAGAGGGAAGTTGAAGCAATGTCGGGTCAATGTTGGACAGGACTGTGCCTTGACCAGGACGACTTGGTTATGCATACCTCTCCCCTATGTTTCAGCCTAAGCCTCCTCTCAGTACCCAGAAGACATGGAGGGGTCACTACTGCTGTAATTGGTTCTTTCCCCCAATATGTCCATTGCTTTTTGTCTTCATTCATCTCTTCACCTTACATATTGAGATGAATGGCTAAGTCTGGCTTGTTTTCCTGGTGCCTTGGCATCTGGTTCAGATATTTGTGATGCTTAAGTTGTTTTCTGAATGGGGTGCTGACCTTCCCCAGGACAGGAAGCATCACTGCTTCGACATGAATTCTCCTTGGTCCTAAAACCTGCTGTGTGTACATGGCCATTCTCTGCCACGCCTCTTGTTCCAAGAGTTAGCACTAAGTTCTGAAGACCGCGCGTGGACTCTTTGATCTCTGACTGCTGACTGCAGCACCATCAGGTTCTCCGAAAAAGGGCTGGTCTTGTTCCAGCCACGCCCATCCCTGTCAACACCTGCCCCATCTCCAGCAGTTAATCTGATTTTTAGATGCAGCTCTAGATTTCTTTTCACAGCCCGCTCAGCTACTTTGCGGTTTTGATTAGGAGATGGTACCCCGTGTGCAAGAACTAGGTCGGGTCACACCATTTAATAAAGCTATCATGGCCAACGAGAGCGCGACACACAAAAGAGAGCAGGGGTGCACAGCTGCACTCTTTGTGGCACAGGAACCAGGCGGTGTGTAGTCGGGTAGGGACCTTTTTGATGTCACAGGGTGAGGGATTAAGTCATAATTATGTAGATCTAAATTGCCTTCCAGCGAGCCCACTGGCAGTTCTTCATTAACATCACAGCGGTCTAATTCCAGTGCAGACTGATCATCCTTCAGCTGCCAGACACCCAGCCTGCAGAATACGTTCAGAATTAAGCAGAGACCTGGGCTGTAAAGAACCTCAGGTGCTGTCTTTCCACGTTTGCCTCAGTCCTGTGTTGATGAATGTGTTTGAACTCTCTCCCGAGCCATAGTGGCCTCCATAATGGCCGGCCCCATGCCTCTGATTCCAATCAAGGCATTGGAATCAGAGAAGCCAGTAGTTATTGAAATTTTGGAGAAAACCTATCAGTTGAATTTCTTAGGTAATGCAGTGCCCACTCAGATTGTATTGCTTAGAAACATTTATGACAGAGATGGTTATTTCACATCACCACAAATCTAGACCTCAAATAACTCTTCAAATGCCCATAACATCTGTTCTGAAGTATATGTAGGGAGGGGGCACCTGGTGGGCCCATGCCAAGGGGTCTCCCTGAGAAATCACACCATGCAACAGATCTGGTATAAAGGTGGTTTATTTGGGGGAGGGGGGAGAACGAGGACCTGGAGAAGGGGTAGAGGCAGCCAAGTAGACATGTAGTCTGGCAGACAGATTGGAGCAGAGCCATGAGGGCAAAGAAGAGGATGAGGCACAGAAAACAGAGAGGGGAGAGAGAGACTGGCAGGGAACTGGGAAGAAAGAGAAAGAGAAAGAGAAAGAGAAAGAGAAAGAGAAAGAGAAAGAGAAAGAGAAAGAGGGGAGGAATAAGAGGGAGAGAGAGGGGGGAGGGAGAAGGAGAGAGGGAGAAGGAAAGGAAGAGAGAGAGGGAAAGAGGGAGAGAGAGGGAGAAGAAGAGAGAGAGAGGGAGAGGGAGAGAGAGAGAACTGAGGTAGTAGCCGTTCTTTTGTATCACCTGGGGCTGCAGGTGATGGCAGTAGATGATGATCTAGGCAATTGCTAGGATCCTGGGAGGAGCCTAGTGGAATCGCCCACGGCTAACAACATCTTATTAGATCTCCCTGGGAAGGCAGAGGCAATGGGTGGGTGGGAGCTTATGGACCAAAAATGCTGGTCTGGTAGCTAGGGTATTTCTGTCCCATATAGGTGTGGAGGAGGATTCCCCAGCCGACAGGCAGGAAACCTGGGGATTCAGCTGACTTCAGTTGATTTTGGGCACTCCGATGTTGGTGAGTCGGGAGAATCTATGAGCCAAAAGCAACTCCCCCATCTTCCACTGAAATGACCCCCGGAGACTGCTTTCCCTAAATAGCTTAACTTTAGAAGACTGCAAGGGAGCCCCGACAAACAGCAGTGAAACTTGAAGTTTTCCAAGGTGGGCCCCAACTACCTCACACATACCTTCTAGGATCACCTGCATGTGGCTGGTTTTCTACTCACATTAAGGAATCTTCAGCTGATTTTAAAGATTTATTTTTTTATTTTTATGTGAGTACAGTGTAGCCGTCTTCAGCAGCACCAGAAGAGGGCAGATGGTTGTGAGCCACCATGTGGTTGCTGGGATTTGAACTCAGGACCTCTGGAAGAGCAGTCAGTGCTCTTAACCACTGAGCCATCTCTCTAGCCCCTTCAGCTGATTTTAAATTGAGCAGCATTTAGCTCCCAACAGAAAAAAGCACTGGGGTGACAGAGATGGGGGAATAGTGAAAGCCAGCAGGCTGCTAACCAATGTGACTAGGAGGCTTATGAAGAGCCAGACTCATTCCCCAGAGCAAGAGGCTATGGCTTTCTTTCTCCTTGCAATTTCATGATACTGGCCTTTAATTTGCTAGAACTTTCTTGCTTGTATGTCCTCACTGACTGCTCTTTACAATTTATTTTTTAAATTTGTTAATTGCTTTAAAGATTTATTTACTTATTTGTGTATATGAGTACACTGTAGCTGTCTTCAGACACACCAGAAGAGGGCATTGGATTCCATTACAGATGGTTGGGAGCCACCATGTGGTTGCTGGGATTTGAACTCGGGACCTCTGAGTGCTCTGAACCGCTGAGCCATCTCTCCAGGCCCTTGATTTGATAATTTTGGGCCGGGTCTTACTGTGTCTCTGTACTCAGTTGTTGCCCTTACTTCTGCCTCCTGCGTGATGGGTTATGGGCACGAACCACTGCATCTGGCTTACTTCTATTTTTCTAATCTTTATGTATCTATTTCATAATCCAGACTACTTTAGATCCTTTCTGGAAAACAGATGGTGGAGGTGGTCTTACACTGTGAGTAAGTTTCTCTGTGGGAAAGTTCCTCTAGGCACCAGAGAAGAAAGCCACATTCGTTGTCTCCAGGCAGCTCTCATCTGTCTTGGTTGAAATCTCCAAGTGCCTGAGTACTTTAAAATGGTAACTATTCCACCGTGCGCCGCTCAGAGGGTGCGAAATTCTTCCTTGCATTAAAACACAATTAGCAGCGTGGTAATGTTTTCCTCCTTAATTCTGTCCTTTGGTTGTCTAGAGGATTTTCCCTCCTAGCTTGTATCAGTTATGATCTCTGCATAACAAATCATTCCAAGCTCTAGCTGCTTCAGAACCAACAAACACGACTTCTGTGAGCTAAACAGCTTCTGAGGGGCAGGAGCTAAGTGTAGACAGGGTGGGGGTGGGACGGGGGTTCTAGCTGATCGGCTCTCCTGAGGTTCTCTGGTCCAGCTTGGCTTGTGCTGTGGGAAGGAGTCTTCGCCCAGTTCTTTGCTGGTTCCGGGTAGGCAGGAGGCCAGTCCCTTCTCCTTAAGGCTTACTTAAGTATCTTTTTTGTTTGTTTGTTTGTTTGGTTGGTTGTTTTTTTTTTTGGCTTTTCGAGACAGGGTTTCTCTGTGTAGCCCTGGCTGTCCTGGAACTCACTCTGTAGACTAGGCTGGCCTCCAACTCAGAAATCCACCTGTCTCTGCCTCCCAAGTGCTGGGATTAAAGGCGTGCGCCACTACTGCCTGGCTTACTTAAGTATCTTATGACTTGGTGCCAGCTCCCACGGAGGGTGAACTGGGAGCAAATAGCCGTAACAAAGGCTGTGATGACCCACTCTGCTCTATTCACCATCTCTGACACATTTCAGGAGGACAGAGCTGTGGGCTACATGCAGTGAGAGCAGAAAGAGGTTTAAACCATATTTTAAAGTTTTATCTTTTGAACAAGTTATATCTCTTCTTTTAAAGATGTATTTATTTTATGTATATGACCACACTGTCCTTGACATACCAGAAGAGGGCATCAGATCCCATTACAGATGGTTGTGAGCCACCATGTGGTTGCTAGGAATTGAACTCAGGACCTATGGAAGAGCAGCTAGTGCTCTTAACTGCTGAGCCATCTCTCCAGCCCCCAGAACAAGTTGTATCTTGTTATTGATATTCTCTATGTGATGAAGTATCCCTCTTGTGCTTTCTTTCAATTCTGTAGACATGGTTTTCTTTATTCCTTGAACGTTTTACATTAGTTGATTACACTTTAAACATTTACTTCTATTATTGCATCTGTATATACCTATATGATGCGTGTATGTGTGAGGGAGTTTGCATGTGGCTTTGAGTCCATTCTCTCCGTCCACTGTGGGTTCCTAGGATCACACTCAGGTCTCTAGGCTTGTACAGCACTCGCTCCCACTGAGCCATCTCCAGAGCCTTCTCCCCACACTTTAAGAGCACATTTAATGTGATAGGATTTAGTGTACATGATTGTCCATTACCATGCTCTACCTCCGGAATATTTCACTGCCCTAAAGAGAAACCCAGGCCCAACCACTGAAAAGCTGGGTGAGGAAAATGATGTACCAGGATGTCCTGGTGATGTAACTGTTTGTCAAGAAGCTCTTCCTGATACATTCTGTAAACTAAGTATTCCTTGCCCCAGCTAACATCTTTGCTCAGTTAACCAAGTGAAGGGTGATTTCCTCAGGTTACTGAACCAACAACCAGTCTGGTGTCTTTTCCAAAGGCTTGCATATTGGGTTACATTTTGAAGGCCCCAGAACTTTGTAACTTTCGGCCTGTGTTCCAGGTCAGTCATGGGTGAAGAGTTACCGGTTAGATCTCTCCCCAGCACACCCAGTTCTGTACATGTGCATGGCCTTCTCCGTTGCCAGCTAAATGTTGGAGCTTTTCAAAGCTCCCTGTGAACATTTTCTTCACACGATCTTCTTTTTTAATGTTTGATCAAACTCCTGTTGGCTCCAACTTCTACTGTAGTCTCAGCTAGCTACACTGTTAAAACATTCTATTCATCATTTTTGACCCCAAAAGTGGAATGAAGTTAAATAACATCTTGTGAGTGGGGCTTTTGCAGAGAGCTGTAAGACAAGTCACAACAGTGACAGTTCTATAAGATGTGCACTTTGAGGTGCTTTGAACACACATTGCCTTTCCAGTGGGTACAAAGCAACTTACTGTCTCAGCAAAATCAATTTTGTTCTCTCTCTCTCTCTCTCTCTCTCTCTCTCTCTCTCTCTCTCTCTCTCGGTGGTTCATCTGTGGGTATACACACGAAGCCAGAGAGCAGTGCCAAGAGTCTTTCTCCATCATTCTCCATCTCTTTAAGAATACTTTGTTATGTGTGCACGTATCTATGAACACAAACAAACTCCTTGACATCCTCCTACGGAGAGGTGAGATGTATCACTATCCTATTATTTTTCAGCCGTCAGAGTATAGGCAAAGTAATACTGTGTTAATTTAAGGGCTAGTCTTCATAAGGTTTTATAAGGACTTCCAGTTTGGTTTTGGTTTCTTAAGCATCCTGAGCTATCAACTAAGAAGTGCAGTTCTTCCCTGAAATATGCCGGAGAGATCATGGGACATGAGATGACATGGGACTTCATAAACACACACACATACACACACACAAACACACACACACAGAGACAGAAAGACAGAGAGATAGAGACAGAGAGAATCTCTCAGTTTGTTGCCTTGAGATTGGTACCCACCAAGGTGGTAGATTTCTGAGAAAAACCATCTTGGGTCCGTTAGAATCAGTTCAGCAAGTGACTCCAGTGGGTGTCACATGGGGCAGAAGGATCATCCAGCTGTGTCTCATTAAATCTCTGACCTTCAGAATCATGAGACATAATTGTTTTAAAACACATTGTCTTGTGTTTTCAAGTATATAGAGATACTGTACTGGCTAGTTTTGTGTGTCAACTTGACACAAGCTGAAGTTATCACAGAGAAAGGAGTTTCAGTTGAGAAAATGCCTCCATGAGATCCAGCCGTAAGGCATTTTCTCAATTAGTGATCAAGGGGGGAGGGCCCCCTGTGAGTGGTACCATCTGTGGGTTGGTAGTCTTGGGTTCTATAAGAAAGCAGGCTGAGCAAGCCAGGAGAAGCAAGCAAGCCAGTAAGCAGCATCCCTCCATGTCCTCTGCATCAGCTCCTGATCCCTGACCTGCTTGAGTTCCAGTCCTGACTTCCTTTCATGATGAACAGCATCTTGGTCATGATGTTTGTGCAGGAATAGAAACCCTGACTAAGACAGATACTGACTGGAACAGGAAGCCAGTGCCCTTCTGTGAGTGTGCCGTAATCATGAGCAAGGGCTCAGAGGCAGACACTTTTCTCTGCAGCTGTGTCCAGATGGAACCTCTTATAGCCATTTAACTATAGGTATATTTATGGTCCTCTAAAGGACTAGCCTTGTGCATCATAAAACCTCGTTGGGTGTGCAAGCTGATCACACCCAAGCAGGAACCTCTCTTGTCCTCTGTGGACAGCAAATCTTGTGTATATGACAAGCAAGTCAATATCTAGAAGGTGAATTGCTGGGTCATAGATAGGTAATAGTCTAAGTTTCATAATTGCACACTACCAAATCATATGCCAGAAAGATGCTAGCTATTCCAAACTCCTCCCACAGTCCACAAGGGTGCTTCTGTCCTGCTTCCTCTGTAGTACAGGCCATCATCAATGCAGTAGTAACTGTGATCTTACGGATAATATTATCTCTCTGCATGATGTCAGATTGCTTATCTTTATGCTCACTGTGCCTGGCATAGTATCTGGACAATATTAGCAACACAATAAATATTATTTAAAAGAATAAAGCTCAGGAAGTCTGGCTAACTCTATTCCTCAGCCCAGAGCCTTCTCCAGGCTCTCTGCATCTTTTGTTAGCTGCTCAGCAAGTACCTCAGATTTGTTTTCCACCCACCCTCTCACCTCCCATCATGCCTCTCTCCCCTAACACTGCTTTTCTTCTGCATGGCTTCCTGTCTCACGAAGGTCACTCTACACAGTTACCCTACCTACAAACATGGTGTGATGGTTTGAATGAGAAATGTCTCCCACAGGATCATGTATTGAACACTTGGTCTCCAGTTGGTGCTGTTGAGGAGGTAATAGAACTTTTATGACGTGGAGCCTTGTTGGGGGGGGTGCTCTGAGAATGTATAGCCTCGCCCGACTTGTAGTTGGCTCTCTTTGCTTTCTGTGTGTGGTAGGAGATGAGCTTGCTCAGCTGCCTGCTCTAGCCACATGCTGCCACGATCTCTCTGTCATCATAGACTCTTCCCCTAGAACCATAAACTCTTCCCCCATGAGTCTCTGTTAGTTGTGGTATTCTCTCATGGCAATGGAAAAGCAGGGTAACACACCCGGACAGCTTCCTTTGCTCCTTCGAGACATTCCCTTCCGGGTACCTTCTCTTACCCAACCAGTGATTACATTCTGTCTATTTGATTCCCTGACCACCCATGAATAATTCTCAACATAGTTCTTGGTCATCTACCGTGTACCAGTGATTGAACTAAGATCCAAGGAATCAGAGAAGAAAAGAAAAGGCCCTACCCCCACAGGTAAGTTGTGGAGAGTGTCAGAGGGGGTTGGACTTTTCGGCCAACCTGTGCAGATTTTGTCTGCTGAACCTGGGATCTCAGGACCTGAACGAATAGACAGACTACAGTCAGCCTTATTGCAGTTTCAGTGTACTTTTATACACAAATGTAACAAAGAAAGAAATCATCTAAGGGAGGTCATTTGAGTTCAGAAAAACAGGATCAGAAAAACAGGTAAGTAAACACCAGTAAGCACATACTGAATATTAACGGGGCCGCCCTTTTCCAGAACTTTCTTAGGACAGACCGATTTGAACACAGTTGCCTGGCATGTGCCTGGCATGTGCCTGGCATGAAAGCAGGGTAGAAGGCCAGATCCAGATTCGGGGTCCACTGAGCAGACTGGACCCCATAGTTCTATTCTTACATCTACCAAGAATAAAGGTGTCTTATAAATTGAATGTAAATGTTTGTCGAAGGTTTTATAAAATCACACCTATGAACAATCCAGGGAATGCAATGCACCAGAGGTAAAGGTCCTCTGCCTTTTTCCCTGGGGCCTCTCTCAGAGTTCCCCAAGGCATTGCTCACTAGGGGTCATCGTTTTCACTGTGTTCCAAAAGATGGATAGAGTTGTGAAGAAAAAGTAAGAAGGAGTAAGAGTTAAACAGGGCTTAAATAGGTGTCCAAAGAAGGGCTCGTTTGGAGGTGAAATCCAAGTAGAGAGCAAAGATGGGGAAGGACTGACCATGCTTTGGGATATTTCTTAACTGTGCCCACGTCTCCCCTCTTCTATGCCCGGTCCTTCTTAACCCTCTCATCCCTCTCATCTTCCTGGTACCCACTTGCATTTCACTATGCAGTCTCCTACCCAGGCGATATTCCTAAGTCAAAACCACATACTCTGCTCTTGCTCACTTAGTGGCTGCCCCACATTCCCCAGAGTACAAGATTCAAATTCATTAAATAATGTCACCTACAAGCCCTTGTGTCTGTCTCCAACTTTATATCTTCCAAGTATCCAAGTACCCCAGCTTAGAACTCAACAATGACAACCAACAACCCCCCTAAACTTCCTTGAATCTGTTTTTTTTTCCTCATTCCACAAAGAAAATAAAGAACCAGAGTGGTTTTTTGTTTTGTTTTAATTTTATTTTAAGATGTACTTTAGAGAACCTGGTACTCTTTAAAGAGCCGTTCATTCAGAAAGGGCATGCTTGTGACAGGTTAACGACTTCTAATCAGGAAGCTAAGAGCTAATCATGCAGATGAGCGACGTTTGTATCCTAACGAAGTGGGAATGGCCATGCATTATTAATAAGCTGAGGGCTAGTGTCACGGCATGGCTATTAATAGCACACACTAGATGGACCCCAGTCCTGTCATGGTGAGTGCAAAGCTCAGCACCTTTGGAAAGGAACCTGTTTGCACTAAAGTTAGCTGAACTAGTTACAAGATCTCTTGGTCAGGCTTCCAGGTTTGGCAGAGTGGGGATGTGGGCATGTGGGAGCACAGTGGGTTAGAAAGGCATCAAGCCACTGAGACAAAGTGCAGCCTTGTTTCTGAAGGAACCTGCCCTTGTTCTTGTGCTGTGAGCCAAGCTGGGACTGCATCTTAGATCCTACTTTGCAAATCTGAGCAATGGTTTCCAAGGGCACATGGAGGGATCATGCCCATAATCAGGAAAGTAACAATTAGTAGATGCCCCATTTGGGGAACTAGAGAAACTATAGGGTAGGATACTAATGCGGGGCACATCAGCCCAAGATGGCAGCTTCCTGAGAGAAAGCCAGACTCCAGAGTGACTTCCAGAACTCTCTATTGGAGTGGGCATAGACAGTTCTCCAGGATCAACATCTAATACACTAGAACAGTACCACGGAGTGTATGATTATAGGTGAGTATGAAGTGTGTTTAAAATACAAGGTTTTATGGGCTTTTCCTTTTCTCTGTTTAGGAATGAAGTTAAAATAAATGAATTCACTGCTTGAAAGTGCTGGTGTTACCCTCCAGGACCCTGATCTCGCAGAACTGAAGAGTAGTCTAGAGTCTGATCTGACTAGAATGTGGGTCTGATCCTGCCGCAGAATACCTTTTTGTTTGCTTTGGAGTAAATGTTCCAGTAGCGTGTTGGCAGGAGAGTGGGGACAGACTGGAACCTTCCCAAGCTTACAGAGCATGTTGAAAGGTGACCTGTGTACTTGCTTGCTAACATGTTGTCGTGGATTGCTTGCTTTGTAGCTTACTAGCTGCTGGCAAAGTTGCAGAGAGGGAAGGGGAGGCGAGGAGGGGAAAGGGATTTCTTCCACTTATTCTCAAAGGCAGAAGGTGCAGTGCTGTTGCTGAGCCAGTTGAGGATGCTGCAATTCTATAGGACAGTCCTTCATGGAGGCTTGGCTACGGAACAAATCAGATGCTCACGTCCCCTCTGAACTCTGAGTGGGGTCAGGGACAGTGAGTGGCCATCTTGAATGTCTGCTGGACAGGGTCTGTTTGCGTCCAGAAATTACGGAAGTGAAAAATACAAGACCGTCCTGACAGTTCATACACACAGGTGCAATCCCTAACATTGTCTATCACGCCTGCGCAGACACGTGTCCGCTGAATCACAAAGGAGCCAGCCACAGCCCTTTCGGTTCCAAAAGGCCTACCACCCAGAGCTTTCTTCTTATAGCTGGCTGCCTTCTCACTTAGTTTAGATCTGTTCAAATTGCAGTAACATTTATTTCTACCAGGACAGTGGAGAAGTAAGGAAGTCGCATGCAGCTGTTGGAGAGGAAGGTCGAAAACAGGAAGATGGAGCTTTCTCCCAGTACTTTCATGGTTGATGAATGAGATCTGGGTTTCAGAGGATAAACATTTCAATTCTGAGGAATTGGTATTGCATGGTGAGTAATGGAGACATGTAATAGAGAAAGGGGGCTGGTTCCGCCAGATTAGAGTGTAGGGGCAGAGATGTAGGGCCTCCTGTTGGGACCTTCGGGCTTTAGCTGCAATGACTTATTATAGATAGCAAGTTTTTAAAATTATAGATTGGATTTTATAGGAGATTTCTTATGAATAATTCAAGTACTGACCTCAGACCTATGTATATGGGCCTACAAACACTAAGGGAGCTAAAAATAAAGAAGCAAAGAAAGAAAAGTTGTGTCAGCTGAGGGGATCCAGCGTCAGTGATTGTGATGGTTAATTGAAGGGTCTGGGTAGCTGATAAGCATTGTTTCTGGGTCCATCTGGAGATAAGCACCGACCAATTCACCACGCAGAGAAGATCTACCCTCACTGGTCAGCTCTTCCTTCCCTCCTTCACGGATGATGGCTCTTTTCCCTTTCTGCTACTGGAAAGTCAAGGGCCCTTCCTCTTGGCCCAAACCCTTCATAAAAATAACCTGCTGAGAGAAGTTCTCCAAATGAAGGTAAATTCTCTCTGCCCTGCTCGCCCCTCCCTCTCTTCCCCTGCTCACCCCTCCCCTTCTCTGAGAAAAGCAGCTTGCTAACTTCGCCCTGGAAATGAGGGGCACCTGGACTTTCAGAGCAGTCCCCAAGCAATCCTCAGATGTGTCAGAAGAAGGGACTACGCCTTTGATTCTAAGTCCAAGATAGTGTCACATTGGGGAATAAAAAGAGTCTTCCTCAAAACGCAATCACAACAAAAATTAGGACGTTCTGTGGCTCTTCCAGTTGTCTGGCAGCTTTAGGCTAGCTGTATTCTCGAGTCAAGAGTACAAAAGAGCAAGGCTTCTCGGTCATGTACAAGGCTTCTCAAAGAAAATAACATGGTAGTAACAATGCTCTCTCTCTCTCTCTCTCTCTCTCTCTCTCTCTCTCTCTCTCTCACACACACACACACACACACTCTAAATATATATCGGTTTCATGTCTGGCAGTAAACACTTCATATGCTTTGTACAGCATTGTTGTTGAACAGCATCCCGTATGTACCAGCCACAATCCAAAATATCATCTACCTAAGTTCAAGCTCTGGGAATAGGTTATTGGGCTCACTTATAGAGCATGGGTGAGGGCTTCCTCATGGGAGTGTGAGTGACTCAAAAGTAGGTACACCACAGGAAAGTCTCAGCCTAGCATGAACGGCAATGTCTCCACGGCTGCACAGGGCGCCGCTGCCCCCTTCAGTTAATGCCTGTACGCTATGTACTCTACCATGGTCAAAGACCATGGGGCCACACGCAATCAGGGCAGAATTACAAGCAGTACACAGAGGTATAGGAAGGAGTGGCTGGAGTCTCCTGGGATGGTCCAATGACAGTCCACCCCTTCCTTCTGAGGGAACCTTAACTCAACAGACTTGGTCTCAAGAGTCTCTTGCAAGCAGTCGCAACCGTTCTGACGGAGATGTTCCTGCTAATCCTGAGGCTAGCACACTACAGCAGCCCGACAGAAACAGGACCCCAAGCTGTTCTGTTCACCTTTTCTAACAGAGGCCCTTATAAACCTTAAATACATTTGTATGTTTCCATGTGCCTTTTGATATAGATGCCACAGTCCAGGAGTCCTTCATGGGTGGAAGGAAGTTGTTTTTCTCCCCTGTACAGGCTAAGGTGACATTCTGAGCCATCTTTTCTAGAATCTGAGCCACCAGATTCTAGAACCATGGTCTCTGCTGCCTTTGGAGGGAGTGTGAGTCACTTTCAATAGCCATTAGCCTCTAGTTCTTTGGAGTTTTGCATTTCTCAGGGTTTTATTTATTTTTATTTTTTTTGTAGATATTCTGGGCCCATGTTGTTCACAGACAGCTAGGCCCAGAGAGAGAGGCAGAGATGGGGAAATGGCTTCTCAAATTAAGCCCAGTAGTGCCTTACTCTTGGGGCCATAGAGGTGACAGAGGGGCTGGAGGAGCCAGATTTCCAGAAAATATCACTAGAGCTCAGAGTGATGAAGTGTTCCTTCTTTGTCACACTAGACAGAGTATTGTCTGAGAATCGTGAAGGTGAGAGGGACTCCTGGTTTGAACCTTGGAGCCACGCAGAGCAAGGCCTGTTGGGTCTCAGGTACAATCCTTGATCTAAGCCTCTGTGTTCTTAGTGAAGTGGGCAGGATAGGATCTGTCACAGGGTTATTATAGAGATTGAATGATTTAGCACATATCAGACATATTACGTGTTCAAGAAATGGTGTCTCCCATAATGCACTAGTAATTAATCACAAAATAAAACAATGACAAGAAGCCATCTAGAAATGGTTTCCTGGTCTCTCACGGGAAATAAAGCCTTGTGATAAAAGCTTGCTTTTCCCGTGTGGCTTCCTGGAACACCTATGCTGAGTCAGCAGGAGTCTGAGGCCGCCTCTCTACAAGGGATCATGGATAATGAGAACAAGTGCCCGGCTTCACCTTTTTCTTTTTTTTCTTCCAGTTGTTTATGCATACACAAGCTGTATCTACATCTAAAAATTCATATGTGGTTTTTACAGGTCATTGAATTCTTGGGATCCTAGGGACACCTGCTCCAGGTGTTTGAATGGCCTGGCAGTATTTTCCACCATAGATGTGTCTTTGGCCAGGTTTGTCCCAACACCACTTTAGGTCACATGCATTTCTTCCCCTCACGCCTCATTCTGCTCACAGAAGTCCTTTCTGCTGTTTGCATCTTAGTTCATTTTCAGAGAGGTTTCTAGCTCAGCTCCAGTGACTCTCGAATCTCATTGCACTCTTGGTAATTAGCTCCATCTCATTACCCCAGCCCGGTTGGAATAGGATTACTCGATTCCAGGTGTACACCTATGCGGTGCATCTTTCTACACCTCTTCAAAATTCCAGGCAGGCCTTCTGCCACAGCCCAAGCAGGACAACCACTTCCAGCTGTGCACAGTTCATTACCACGTCCGTGTCAGGAAAAGAACTCCGTGGTACTCCCCATCTGGTCACATGCGTATTAATTATGTACTTCTCATAACAACTGTGTCTAATTAGGACAGAGCTGAGACCTCCGTGGAGCCTAGCGATTCTTTATGTTTTCCTGTTCTTGGTACCTCATTACCCTCCCTCCAAATTATGCCCAATTTGTTTTACATCCATGCCACATTAAGACAATTGCTCTCAGGTGTGTATTACAACGCACCCTCTGCTTTTCGACCCAAACTTTCTTGACCAGAACATTCCTTGTTTCCATAGCCTGTGGGTGGCTAGCCATTTTTCGGTCTCTGCTCACATTTGCCCTAGATGGAGTGAATCCAGCTTAGACTTGCTGAGTCCTGGGGCTGGACTCTGGTCTGCTTCCTTCTTTGTTACATGTTGGTGCCCTGGTCCCGGAGAGGTGACCATTGCCATGTCTCAGAGCAAGAATCTTCACTGTAATGGCCCTGGTCCATTCAGAGAGCCTGTGAGGCAGGAATTCATTTATTCCATCAGGAGCTGCGGAAGCATGAGCTGCCAGGCCATGCTGCCGAGTGAAGGCACTGTGGAGGGAAGGCACACAGAAAGTGGTGGCTCTGAGCTTCTAAAATGTGGCACAGCTCACCACTGAGTAGAAGAGAGCCAGGTTGAAGATTTCAGCCCTCAATCCTATGCAATGGCTTCTTGAATGAAGGGTTAGAGACTTAAGGGGGACGGTGGACTTTGGCAATGTAAATCCCAGTGTTTTAAGAAGCCAGTGAAAACACCAGACTACACTGCAAGGACTGTGTGCTTGCCACTGCAGAGATCCTGTGTCACCTGAGCTCTGACAGACAAACCTATCTTTCTGCCTGTCTACCTGATTTCCTCAGTGCTAAGAAATCATGGATACAACTTGACAGTAAGAGACGTCAGAGGTTGGTTGCCAATTTGACTTCTCTGTATGGAGGCTTTCTTTCGAAAGCCATTTGAAATATATACTAATGACTCTCAGGCTCAGAAAACTTTTAAGAGGGCAGTCCTGAAGAGGGCCTGGGACGTCAGAGAGTGAAGTCTCTCCATGGAGCGGGTCCTACTGCCAAGTCTGATGTGGAACACTCCTGGATAAAACTGTCTTTGAGAACTTGGAAACAACTGGAGGGCAACAGGCGGTGTAAAGGATCCTCGTTGAATGTCACCAGCTGCAAGCTGGACAATGAGATTAAAACACCCCATTGTGAAGCAGGAGTAAAAACACAATTCTACAATGTGCTGGATGCCTTGAGAGAATCTGAATACAACAGGTTATTTAAGGGGGTGCTTAGTGGGTGAAGGACCTGAGAGAAAACACTGTCAGAAGTCCCGAGAACAGGGCTGGTTGATACATATCAGGACCGGCCTGTTAAATTGGTTCTTTTTCAAGGAATTTATTCTAAGCATGATGAGGTTGGAAGGGAGTCTTCTAGTGGTTTCTCCACTGGGCATAGAAAGCAAAGACTACCTATGGTATGGGGTTGTGGTGAGGATGAAATGGGAAGACATGTCAGGTACTGTAGAGCAGGCGACAGTGGTAAGAGGCACTCCCTGGGAACTCTTCAGTTTGCAGAGTTACATTGTAGCAAGCTGGGTTACAATTTCACCTCTCCTTCCTGGCTATGTTTATTGTCTGTCTCAGGACCCTTCCTAATCCAGGGGGCTGTGACCAGCTCGTGCAGGGGGCTGGTTCCAGGATCCCATGGACATCAAAGATGATGGACGTATATTCTGAATTTATTTATTTTAATTTTTAAGGATGTTATTTTATGTGTGTGTGGGGGCGTGGGGGTTTGGAGGGTGGGGGTGGGGGAGCTTGCAGAGGCAGAGTGTTGAAGGCTTGGAGCTGGAGTTACAAGCAGTGGTGGTGAGCTGCCTGTCTGACACTCCAAAGCAGCAAGGCCTCTTAACCATTGAACTCCACACTTTGCATTTAAAAAGAAACATTTTCCTCTTTTGCTAAGGTGTATTATTCCTTCTGTCACTAACATTTATTTTTAAATACTTAGTGCATGTATTAATTATACATGGAGGCTTTTTTGCACACATGTATGTACACTGAACATATTTTCCCCAGAACCCTTTACCCTCCGGTTAGTATCTTTTGTTCCTTAGGATGACTTTGTTTCTACTCCCTGTCATATATACATACATGACTTTATATAGCTATATAAGATCTAGAAACTACAGGCATGAACTCTCATCAATATGGCTGCCTGCATGAGACCTGCCTAATGGCCACAGCAGTTGACATGCCAACAAAGTTTGTCTGAGGCTGGCTTAATCTGCTTACTCTCACTCTGTCCAGTTGCACTTGCTTTCCTGCAGATGACAGCTTTGTTCTTTGTAGAGAGAGGACATCCTACCTTGCATCTACAGCAGTTCCTTTACCCATTCCTTTGTTATTAGGTACCTGGGCTCCATCCATACTGAGCAGTTGTGAACAGTGCTGCAGGATACATGGCTGTACAGCTACCTCTGTGATGTGCGCTTGAGCCTTCAGGTAGACACGCGGAGTGGTGTGGCTGCCTCATGTGGTACATCTATTTCCATTTTGAATTTCTAAAATTTTGAACTGTTTGAGAATTTCATAATGGAGCACACTGGATTTATATCATCTCTGACCTTCCTCCTCCTAACTCCTCCCATGCTCCTTCTCCTCCCCTTCTGTTCTGTATTGTTGTTACATAGACACCCTAACGAGCCTGTTTAGTTCTGTCTGTATGTACATGTCTTTAAGGCTGACCACTTGTGACCGAATAAGCTACAAAGCGGCTTGTTCCTGGAGACAGATTCTCCTTTTCTTAGTGGCCACTGACTGTATTTCTTCATCAGGGCTAAGGCCTGTGATAGTTTCTCTCAGGCACATTGGCATGTGAACTGCTGTTGTCATTGTGTAGGCCTTTGCAGGCAGCCAAAGTGTGAGTTCTTGGGGATAGCATCCCTCTTGTGTCTAGAAGACACCACCTGGCAGCCCCACTCTGGTCCTGCTCCCTCTTCTGTGATGTTCCCCAAGCCTCAGGTGCAGGGGTTGTGATGCAGCTAACTCAACTGGGACTGGGCACGTGGTCCCGTTATCTGCATTTTGACCAGTTAGGAGTCTATGTAGCGGCCTCGGTCTGCTTCAAAAGGGAAGGTTCTCGATGAGGGTGGGAGCTACATTTGGGAAAGCCTGTGGATGCAGACTCGTGTGTGTGGAACGGTGTAGGGCAGGGGACCAGTGACAGGTATTCAAAGTCTCAAAGTGGATGGACAGTTTACATCCCTGCCAGCAGTATAAGGGTTTCCTTCAGCCCACACCTCATCAACATTTGTTGTTATTTGTCCAAGAAATACTTCTGTTCAATGTTTGGTTGAGTCTGTAGAAGAGGAGCCAATGGCTGGCTAAGTGGACTAGCCATGGGTCCATCTCATTTGCCCACATGTAAGAGAGGATGGTGAGCTTTGCTTCCAGAGCTCTCCTGCTGAGACTTATTAGTATTTTTCTTCTTTACTCACAGCAGCACTTTTTAGGGAGTGGTTGTCATGGCAGAATACAACTCTTGTGGCTATATGTATGGCTGGGCTCTCTGTACTTACTCTAGTACTTTCTAGTAATGATTGTGAATGACACAGAATCCTTCTCACAAAACATTACCAAAGTAGGGCTATACCTTGTAGAAACCTTCCCCTGGCTGGTGGCAGGTTCTGAGGTGGCAATGCCATCCCTCATTCCCACTCAACCAGCTACTAAATGTGTCATTGGCTTTGACCATTTGGAGAACAAATACCAACGAATCACCAAAGGCTTGTGCTTTAATGTCTGGGACAAAGGCCCCTGTGACCTTTCTCTGTGTAGAACTGGCATTTCTGGTCTGCCACTGTTGTGGTAAAGCAGAGATCCACTCTCACACATGCTCAGAACCACCCTGACCACTCCGAACCAGTGGGGAGGAAAGGGGAAGGCAAAGATCTAAGCTTGGGAGGCCACAGCCATTACAGAGAAATTTCTGAACCAAAGTGGTCTACTCCCACAGCTCTCTGCCCCCTTCTGCCATCCTTGCTTCTTGGGTGGACTTACAAGAACCTTATTTGAGGCAGTGTTCTTCTCCATGATTGTCCTGTGTGCATTCCATCTCTCCCCTGTCAGGATTGTGAACCACACAGTTATATAGCCCTCCTTCCTCTCGGAAGATACTGGAAGGCCATCCTGTAGCTTTCAGATGGCTCTTGCCTCTGCCCAGCTCAGGTCTCCAGCTCATCCTTGGGCATGAACTTGTTGGGTTTCAGGTCCAGTTCCTACGTGCTAGATAGAAGGGTGTCCTCTGTCTCTGTATCTTGCCCGAGCGTAGCAGCACTTGCCACACATCAGGCTCCTGGGAATGTTTGCTGGTTAAGAACATGAGAAAGACAACATACGATATTTAAGCTTCTCAAAACAGTTTTTAATTTCCGGTTATTCCCATCCAGACCAAAGTTGATAGAAACAGGTGCGAGAATCCCTCCCTCAGGGTATGACAGTGACCTTGAATGGCCAGTCCTCTGGCTCTTCTTCCCTTGTGTATTCAAGATACATCCTGTTCACTAAACTGTCGCTTCCTGTGACCTAGGAACCTTGAGTAGCAAGAGGACTTGGGGGCATGGGGCAGTGTGAGATCCACAAGGCTGGGAGCACTGCAGGCACCCAAATAGGAACCAGCGATTCAAAAAAAGGCTTAGCAGCTGGGTGTGGTGGTGTATACCTTTAATCCCAAGGGGATCTCTGAGTTCAAGGCCAGGCCAGCCTGGTCTGCAGAGTGACTTCAGGACAGCCAGGGATATATAGAAAAATCCTGTCTCGAAAAACCAAAAACCAACAAACAGAAAAAGAGGCTCCAGTGGCAGCCACATGTGAAATGGCCCATCTTCTCTGCTTTCAGCTAGCAGACCTGAGCTGCATTGCTTTATATAAAATATTTGTATTGCTTTAGTCCTCTCTGAATTCTGCAGTAGTTTCAATGTCTATTATAATACTAATTGCTTTACTTTTTCATTGTCAAAATTTTTTTAAAAATTATTTTTATTTGTGTGTGTGTGTGTGTGTGTGTGTTGTTTTTGGTCAGTGTTTTATCACAGCAACAACAACCAAGTAGGGTAGGCCTTGTCTGTGAGAAGTTATTTGAGTTATATTAATTGAGGTTGGAAGGCCCACTCTCACTGTGGGGGAGCCACTCAGTGGGCTGAGACACTAGATCTCACAAAAAGGAGGAAGCTGGCTGGACACAGCATCCAGTGTTCCACAGTTTTTGAGAACAGATGCAGTGTGACCACTGCCTCAGGCTCCTGCTGTCACCCTCCCTGCTCTGACGGGCTGTACCTTCTGAGGTTAGCCAAATAAACCTTCCTTCTTGAGGTGCTTGTGTTGAGGAGTGCTTTGTCACAGCAACAAGCCAAGTCTGTAAGACAGTGTGCATGGGAACATGAGGGTGCCCCTTACAATTTACCCGGGATAGTGGGGGAGATGGAGGTTCTCCAACAGTGAGTCACCTTTCTCCTTACTATTTTTAGCAATAGTTTTATGATGATTTTAAAAAAATTTGTGTGTATGAGTATTTTTGCCTGCATGTATGTCTGTGCACCATGTGTATGCAGTACTAAGAGGGCTTAAGGTCAGATGGAACTGAAGTTACAGAGGGTTATGAGCTTCCATGTGTGGGTGTTGAGAACTGAACCCTGGTTCTCTGGAAGGACAGCCGGTACTCTTAACTGGTTTTAATACAGAAGGAATAAAACAAGAAGGTTGTAAAACCAACCAGCAGTTGGAAAACAATCCTGCTATGGTGTGCAATCTGTCCCAGGGTTGGGATAAAGGACTGCTATCTCCAGCCTTAACGAGATCTGGTTTTGGTTGGGAAGCCAGCTGAGAAGCACTTACTTGATTTTGGCAATGCAAACAAAGCAATGTGCATATACTTACTACACTAAACTATAAACTGACAAGGCTAAGAGGAGAAAAGCCCACTGCTTATGCCACAGGTCTTATTAAGCATTTCAGGATGGTCCTAAAACTTAGGTGGCAGTCATTCCTTCATTCCTTTCTCAGAGTCCAGCAACCTGATGGCCTCCCTCGTCCCTTGGGAATAGACTAAAGTTGTTAGGCAAAACATTCTGTACTGCAAACTTTCTTAGCGTTCATATGGAAAAGCAAAACTAAAGAGAAAATAATCCATCTACCCACTAAGCATCAGTATAGACAGAGCACAGTCAGCTCAGGCTATGCTGAGTAGCTAGAGCCTGTGGCTGTGCACACCGTGAGCCCCACCCACACCCAGTTCGGTGCCCCCCATCACACAGTGGTTATTTTCTTGTCCTTGGTGGCTTGCTTGATGGCAGCCTGTTCACAGATGATCTCCTTGAGTCTCTGCAGCCTGGTGTTCTGGGTGGTCTGGTCCCCCACACCGGTCTGGCTTCGGTGCAGCAGGGTCAGGGCATGGATGTACTCTAGCTCCGTGTACTTCACACCCTGGTCCACCACCAGGTTCAGGAGCTCATCAGCTGTGTTGTACAGCATCTCGTAGTACTGCCTGGGGGAGCAAGACAGAGCACACTCAGTGTTTCCTCCATCTTTATCTGCACATTCTGTTACTGGCATGTGAGTGTGTTTTTACTGCACAAACAGCTGATCCCTGGAAGGCAGGCTCTGTCCACTCAACCTCTCACTCAGTCACTCACGTGTTATCTTATGGGAGACTCAGAGAAACATGTCTTTCTTTTCCTGGTAATGGGATAGTAATATTGCCTCCTTCTTAAGGTCACTGTAAAGTTTTAGTTAATTCACATCAAACACTTAGAATGTGGTACTTCATAAAGATGAACTGTGACAACAGTAATGGTAATGGTAACCCAATAACAGTAATTATTGTATCAGGGCAGCTTTGTCTGCCCAGCCCATTAGTAAAGGGACAGAAGAGGCTCCGCAGGGGTAGGTCACCACCTTCCTTCCAGCTAGAAGCAAGCAGGAGGTGTGGGCAGCAAAGCATATACATTACAGTGGCTCACTCAGGAACCCCTAATCCTGCACTTAGTGTCTTGAGTTTGTTTCTTCTTCATCAGGAATATCTTGGGGAAAAACAAAAAGCAAAACAAAACAAAAAACCCTCAAAACCTCATATCTTATAGGAGAAGGAAGCCATCTTTGAGTATAGTAATACATTTCTTTCTTCCCTCTCTCCACTTATTTATCTATTTTATTTGTTTGTTCATTCATTCACTTTACATCCAGATCGAAGTCCCCTCCTTACATGGCCCATCCCCCTCCCCTTCACCTCTGAGGAGGAGGAGGTCCCCCCTGGGTACCAACCCACCATGGCACCTCAAGTCACTGTAGGACTAGGCACATCTCCCACTGAGGCCAGACAAGGCAGCCTAGTTAGGGGAACAGGATCCACAGGCAATCAACAGAGTCGGGGAGATCCCTGACTCCAATTGTTGGGGGACCCACATGAAGACGAGGCTGCACATCTGCTACATATATGTGGGGGTAGAGGCAGGCTAGGTCCAGCCCTTGTATGCTCTTTGGTTGGTGGTTTGGTCTCTGGGAGTCCCCAAGGGTCCAGGTTACTTGTCTCTGTTGTCTTCCTGCAGGGTTCTCATCCCCTCTGGGCTCCTCAATCTTTCCCTCAACTCTTCCACAAGACTCCCCAACTCCATCTAATGTTTGGCTGTGGGTCTCTGCATCTGTTTTGGTCAGCTGCTGGGTGGAGCCTCTCAGAGGACAGTTATGCTAGGCTCCTGTCTGGGAGCCGGGAGGAGTATAGAGTTTGGGAGCCTCATAGCCTGGACTGTAAATGTCAGAGGTTTCAGGCCAGGGTCTTTGGGAGGAGAGTAACTACTAAAGCACTCCCACCTCTAGGATGCCCAGGACCTAGAAGCAGAAGCTACTACAGAGGTGGTAAATGGTTTATGATACTTTTCACTGAGATTAAGCAAAAAGAATCGGAGGTCTTTGTATTAAGATATTGATATTTTCATCATTTATCTTAAAAAGCAACACTGAGCCCATCAACCCAGATGAAACTGGATTTCTTTTGAGAAGTCTGATGAACTGTTTCCAGGGAGACTGGCTGGTTTTCTACAGAGACTGCCATTCTACGCTGGAGTAAACAAGACAAAGATGCCTGGAACTCTAGCCCTGGATCTTCCGCGGTGATGAGTGACAGAGGGCGCAGAATTTAAGTACTTAATGTTTCAATATCCTCTGTGCATTGACGACCTTTATAAACCCCCAAATGACACTCTGAAGGCAACAGAGAGACTAAAGGAGTCTCAAGAGCCTCAGATGACAGTGCACCAGAATTGCAAAGCTGAGTTATTAAACAAAATTGACAGGTAACTGATGGCATATTTTCTATAGTTAAGGGGAAATTCCCCTATAACCATGATGATACATTAGATCATAGAGAACCATAAATATTTAAAGACAGAATGAAATGCATTTATCTTCGAGAAAGCTACCTTACCCGGTAGTGAGTCCTAATAAATGTGTAGAATCACTGATGTGGAGGCGGGAAGGTGCTACAGATGCCGTAAGGAGAAAGAGGGAAATGCCCCAAACTACGCAATGAAAATGAGCCTCCATGATAAACACTGACAGATTGAAATAAAATCATGGAACCCAACAGGAATAAATAATTGATGAGTATGTACTGAGACTTCTAGAAAATAAAAGCATGGTTTTATCATCAGGCATTCAAGTGGCAGCCATAGCTTCCAGGTACCCCAGCTTACAGCAGATGGCACTGTACGTGGCTGCCTGTGATGTTTTCCAGCTCAGGCCTTGTAGAGGGAGTCTCTTTGTAAGGACCCCCTAACATTTAGAGGCCAGCTGTGAGCTGTGGATTGAGGAGTCTGTACTGAGGACAAAAGGAGTTTGGCTTCATCCTAGAATTGAGTGGGACATCCTATGACCAGGCGTGTGCCTGCCTATGGCTCCCCTTGCCCTTTGCTGTAAGTCTTTTGGTAGCATTTCCCAAAGTTTCATGAGTAGACAGAGTGTCTTAGTGACCTTTCTCATTCTGTAATCGAACATTATGACCAAAAGTGACCTGTGGAGGAAGACCTGCTTCTAGCATATGGTTCTGGTGTGAGGCCACACTACGTTTTCAGTGCAAGCAGTCCAGCACATGTGCAGATATAAAGTGCTCGGACCTTTTGCTTTTAGCATTAGGATCTTCTGACCTCTCTGAAAGCTTTTTGTACAGTTTTCACACAAGGGTCAGGAAGAGCTTTAGCTTTAGCTGTCCACCTCCCATTCTGGCATGCTCAGTTCATGTCTCCATTGTGACTAAGGTTACTGCCAATGGTTTTGGGATTCTTGTAGGAAAAGCGAGGGAAGAATGCCCCCCTAAAGCCATCTCTTCCACCCAGGACAATTTTTCCAGGGCCCACAGCCCTTCCTAGCAGGTCTGTGTGCAGGTGAGATACAGGAAGGCCCAGTGGGGGCTGCCCTGAATCCATGGGTATACCTTTACTATCTGCCTTGGTTTACTTGGTGGACTTCAGAGTCCAAGGTTCATTTCTAAATGATTTTTAAATAGGTACCCTGGGTATCTGGGGGCATTAGTGCCAGTACCCCCAGTGCAAATTCCTTATAAAATAACATAGTATTTGCATAAAATGTATACAGTCCTCCTTTGCATTTTAATCTTTTATTTTTTGAGACAGGCTTTCACTATGTAGCTCTTCCTGGCAGGCCTGGGGCTCACTCTGCAGACCAGGCTGGCCTTGAATTTACAGAGATCCGTCTGCCTCTGTCTCCCAAGTACTCGGGCTAAAGGCATGCACCGCCATGCCCTGCTCTTCCATACAATTTAAAATCCTGTCTAGATTATGTAAGATACTCAGAATCATGTGATCACACTGTTATACTACAGTGTTGTGGGAATAACTATGAAAACAAAGTCTGCACATATTTTTTTTCCTGAGTACTTTTGATCTTTGGTTGGCTAAAACCAAAGAAGGCAGAATCTATGGTAAGAACCTGTGCATAGATATGGCTAATGTACACAGCTATGGGCTCCTGCTCTGTTTTGGACTGTATTTACTGTAGTAATATTTAACAATTTTAACCTGTAGATACATCTGTGCATTCAACCTTCTGAAATAGGTATCACAATTCACACTGTACACAGAAGCAGCTCAGCTGTAGAACATGAGTGATCTACCTTGGGTCTCAAACTAAAGGATTTGAGACCTAAACGTCCTCCAAAGCTAAGGGGATAGGGAACGAGAGTGTAAAAAGTCGAAGTGCTAGCTGCAAATGCTGTCTGTGTATAGTTGAGCGTTTGGCCAGGCTTTGGTGTAACTGAACAACACCCTCAGACCTGCTCACCCAGCTCTGCCTTCTGCTGAAACGGAAGCCTGCACTGTGGCAGTCCACACTTTGTTTAGACAAACCTCACAGTTCCAGCCGAATGGCTCCCTATGGACCTGAAATTCAGGGCTCCAAACTTAAACTTCAGTGCTTAACTTTTTCATTTTGGTACCTACTTTAGTTTTCCCTGTTTGTCTGTCCCAGGTGGTAATGGAAGAGGTGCGCATTCTTTCTAAAAGTGGTTGCCTTTCTGATTTATTACTTCCTTGAGGAGGGGGACAGTCATGTGTTCTTGGTGTGGTGCTTTAGAAAGGGGAATTCTCACACATTGTTGGTGGGGATGGAAATTAGTACAGCCATTATGGGAGGCAGTAGAAGAGAGTAGATACAGAGAGTTAAAACACGCAGAACTCTTCATATGAGCCAGCTGCTGTGATATGCCAACACCATCAATCCCACTCTGGGCGCTATATCCAAAGGAAATAAGGTCATTATATCAAATAGATACTTACACTTTATTTTTTATTGCAGGAGTGTTCACAATAGCCAAGATATGGAATTAATTACAGTGTCTTATCACTGAATGTGTGAATAAGGAAACTATGGTATGTGTACCTAACAGGCTGTTACACAAGGAAGAGTGAGGTACTGGCATGAAAAGCTGACCTGAATCTAACAGTATTTGAGATGGCTCACTAGGTAAAAAGGTGCTTGCTTCCAACCATGGTGACCAGAGTTGAATTCCTGGGACTTATGTGGTGGAAAGAAAGAACTGGCTTCTACCAGTTGTCCTTTGACCACCACATGCTCCCTGTGGCTAAGTGTGTGCCTGCAGGTTGGATACTGTTTTTCTAAAATGTTTAGAACCAGAAGTGTTTTGCTTCAGTTGGTTTCATTTTGGGGACTAAATGCGCATATAGTGAGAAAGCTTAGCAACTGGACTTAAATCTAAATTAATGTTTCCTACATGTCTGCTATGTTGTGGCTTGGCCTGAGGTCTCTCTAAAGGTCCTTTGTGTAAGAAGGCTTTGGCCTCAAGATGGCAGCACTGGGAGTGGTGGGCCAGGTCTTGTGTCAGGTTCTTGAGTCCCTGTTGGTGCAGCTCTCTGAAGGGACTACTGTTTTGGAAAGAGAGTGATAGATCTGGGGTAGTCCTTACCAGCGACGAGAGTATGCAGGCACAGTGTATTTGAACTTTTAAAATGAAGCTCTTGTCCTCAAGAGTAGCTTGCCTCAAGTATTTCATTATAGTAACAAAAAGCTGGCTCTTACAACACCTTATGCAGAAGGAAAGTTTGGGCAACATGTTAGTGGGCACAGCTTGACTGCAACTCCTTGAATGAGGTCAGAGGAGGCATTTTCCACTTGTGGCATCAGGTTATCACACAAAAGATTTGGGAGGTTAGAACATTTTGGATTTCAGATTTCAGATTCTGGCAGTTTAACCTCCAACTGGATATTTCAAGCACTTTAATAAAGACCCAGTAATAAAGGGTAACTAAACGATGAGGTGAAGCACTGAATTCCTGTTCCCTCCACCTCCTTAATGGTACATACAATAGTAAGCAAAGGAATGGGAAGAAAGCAGAGAAAGGAACGGAATAAGCCATAAACTGGATAGTCATCCCATACATAACTGAGGGGCGCCTGCAGCAGGGAGCTCAGCTAAGTGAGGAGACAGCAAAGCCAAGCTTCTGCGTGTCTCGTATGCCACCTTAACTGGCTTCGGCAAATGCTGCCGTTTACCCGGACACTGGCTTCCCTGTGAAAGCCTGAGAGGATCTGGTAGGTGCTCTTTAGGCAGTGGTTGGTGGTAGCTTTGGATTTTTACACTGGTACAGAGTCCCCTGACTGGTCCTTTCACATCATGGAGCTGCCATCGGGTTCACTGATGCTGACTGTTGCCAAGCAATGTCAGGCATTAGCAGTTGATCTGCAAACACTATGAACAAGTGTAATCTCAGCCCGGATGCTTTCTAGACCAATGATAAAGCAGGTGATAATCCTGTGTATCAGAAGAATAAATTAGTGTATTAAAATATAATATAAGTGTTCTTATTTGTCTTCTCCTTCAAAGAGATTAGAGTTTATTACAAACATGATTGAAAATTTTAATTTGAAATGCAGCAAAGTTCTTTCCATTTCAGGAATGAGAAAAGGCAGGAAAAAGCTAAATACATTTCAGGCAGCTGATGGCAGGTTTAGATGAGTATTTTATGTTAGAATGGTTTTTAATACTTTTAGCAGATTACACTGGTTTTTGTTTTGGGCAGGCTGCTACAGAATGGATTTCAGAAAAGACCGCCCATATTCTCTCTGCTGCTGATAGTCATTTCATAGGTGGGCATGGTGGGAATTTTGGGTTTTCAAGGCTTGCTTTGTCTTTTTGGTGGCTCAGTTACTTACATTTTTTTTTCACTCCATTCATCAATGTTTAAGTGACTGGGGATTTAGCTTAGGGGTAGAGCACTTTCTGAAGTGTTAGACCTGAAGCCAGACTCCGAGGCACCCCAAAGTTGGGGGAGAGGAGGGCAGACAGGCAATTACTTATCACCCTTATTCTGGAATGACCACACTTGCAATTCTGGGGTGTTGCTCCTGGAGACTTCAAAAGTTCAAGCCAGTTCTCAGCACTTCTAATGGGCAGCTGCAGCCAGAGCCTGGCTTTATTTCTCTTCAGAAAGTGCAGCTGCTTAAAACAAAGAAATTCCACTGATGACAGTCCATCAGTCATCAGGGATGAGTCCGTCCCTGTTGCTGCTGAGATGACGACAGCGTTCCTGTTACAGTCGCAAGGCCGTGGAGGAAATGTCTCCCTGTGCTCTTAGCTGGCAACTTTGCCCTCACTCCAGTTTTAGAATACATTCTAAATTTATAAATATCTAAGGTTGAAATTCCCACTCCAACAACTTAAGAATTTATATGTCACTCTCCACTGTATCAGATAATTTTTTAAATTAAGGTTTCTACAACAGGGCTAGAAGCCAATTTGTATTTTAAATTCAGTACAATTAAAATTGTGTCTCTTTGGTCTAGTCCTGCCTTTGGTCAGAGCCTGTTGATATGAATAATTATTTACTACATTAAGAAGTCAGCTCAAGTCCTTCTCCCATTCTGAAGGTTTTAATAAATATTGATCAGGACCATTTTTGTTTGCACTTGCCAAAGCAATTCTGATGGATTCATCATCTGATGTTATCAAATAATGAAATATGAAAGAGTGAATAGAATTACCCTCTTGTTCTGTGATTTTTTATTTAGGGCCTTCATTTTACTTTCATAATTGTGTTTGTCTCATACTTCTGTAAATGTTCTTTTGATTACCAAAAGGTGAGCCTGGGTTAAGGAGAGTTATGCTGTGCTGAATAGCAGTTTAGAGTCTTTTCAATTAAAATAGTTTATTGGATAGCGCTTTGGAGAGTTTTCAATTTTAAAAAATAATTTATCTGATATCACAGGATGAAAAAAGGCACATAGTATATTGCCCTCTGGCAGTAACAAAGCCTCAGATTGTTTACTAATTAGTAGGAAAATCTTAAATTATATATTATCTATATTTCATAGACTAGAAATCTGGAGGCAACTGCTGGTGTAAGCTGAAAAATAATTCAGAGGCCCTGTGGCCCTTTCATGTCTAAGTAAAGCAAAGGAAACACTAACTTGTCAATAGATAATGCAAAGTGCTGCTTCAAAGGGAGACCTGACCTTGTAACCAGTGCAGAGCCATTCAGGAATACAAGTGACAACTTAACAAAGAAGGCATGCTCCTTAGCCTCAAGAAGTTCTCTTATTTGCTCTTTAAAAATAACATCTCGCCTAGGCCTAGGTCAAAGGTGTCTTGGCAGAAGTCAAGTGGTTAAATTTAAAGCCAAGCCAAGCCAGGGTTGCAGTCTATCCATTGGCCTGGGCCATTCCTCATGTATTGACACTTGGGAAAATAATAGAAGAGTGTGTATATGGGGGGGGGGGCAGCGGCATAGACATGAGACAAGAACCAGGGCTTGGTGCTAATGAATGGCTAGTGTTGAGGATGGGGTGGGAGAGTGCATGGGTTAACAAGGCGTGGTGTCTGCACCTAAACACCCATCTGTCCATCGACCTGCCTCTCTGCTGTAGTGCTGGGAACTGAACCTAGAGCCTCACATGCATTCTGGGCAAGGACTGGACTGCTGGGCCATGTATACCAACCTTGGTTTCTGCATTAGTAATATGGAGATTCTGTCTACTTGGAAATGTTTTGGAAGAAAGATCTGTGGAATTGCATGGAATTGCTTGGCTTTGCTCAGAAACCACTCATTAGGACTTTGTGCTGAAGAGACCGAGGTCATGGCTTGATTATAGCAGCTGACAGCTATGGCAACTCCATCCCACCCCACAACTGTGGAGATGCCGGGTGAGTGTGAGGGGGTGGTTTACTGAAACCCATTTTCTCTCTCTCTGCTACTCAGACAGCATGTGTTGGACTCTCACTCGACACTCACTCAGCCTTTCCTTTCTATTTAGAAATCTCAACACTTGTCAATACCGTTAGGGGACTTCTCCACTTAGTACGAACAAAGACCATAGATTTCATGATTAAAAAGTGAAAGACTGGCAACTGGGTCTGGTGGCACACACCTGTATTCTCCCACTTGCCAGGTAGAGGCAGGAGGATCAGTATTTCTGACTTTCATGAGACTATCTAAACACACACACACACACACATTGAGAGAGAGATGTTAGAGGAAACCAGCCCCCTCTGAAATCCATGATTATTTGAGAAGTGTAAGCATATGCAAATCACCAGGTCCCAACAGCAAACACTTGAGGGTGTATTAACAAAACGCTTAGGTTATTTATGAAGGAGAGAAAACCTAAATAAACCAAAGCTACAAAATGGGCCACCTGAGATTCAAGGCCATGTGACTCAAGATGGATGTCAATTAGGAAAGTAATGGGGTAAAGAGGACGGAGCTAATGGAAGTATGTACAGTATCCAGCAGGGCTTAATTAAAGACCCAGAGACTCTGACAAATGTGATGGATAGCTGTGGGAACTGTGAATTTGGTGGGTGAAAAGACCACTGTGGGTGATACATATTTGGCTGTCAGCAAACTGTTTGATATACTAAGTCTAAAAGTTGTAGCTAGCAAAATGCATTTATTCTGAATGGCTACCCCTGACAGGACACAGGCAGAAAGCCCAACAAAGGGTAATGCTAAATGCAAGTCAACAACTTCAGAGAAGGAAGCATCTATCAAATACTAAGGACACTGGCTTTACAACAGATCTCACTTAATGCCTTAATTAGTGTGCAGGAAGATAAGGGGGCAGTGGAAAGGGCAAACGTTAGTAAATTGGGCAGGGCTGTGAACGGCAATAAAGAAGGAGAAACAACATAATGGTCGCTAGAGAATTTAGACCGAATCATTACAAAAGGAGGTCCATCTTAGAAAGACCCGCATGGCCACGGCAGGAGGAGCTCTAACCTCCCGCCCTCAAAGGCTGGAAGTGAGAGCAGCCCTGAAACCAGTCTGGCCATGGCTGGTGGGGAAGCCAGGGCTATACACACAAGGACCAGTTTTAGGGCAAAGAAGCAATGGCAATCCTTTCTTTGATGCACTTCACAGCTCTTTTTTATTTTGTACCATAAGCCAAGTAAAAAAGCTCAGAAAGGAACATCAAATGGGAGCAAAGGGACAACGGGTTGGGAACTCAATTAAAAGAGATTTAGTTCAGTTTCTGTTCAAATGTCAGCCTACAAATAAGCAAGGTTTCCTCTCTCTGGTCTCATTCTCACCAAAATATATGTTAGTACATATTTTCACATCTTTAGTGTATACGTACAGAGAACTAGAGACCTGGTGTAGTATACTGCTTAAGGTCGCCAATAGCCTGGGTTTATCTGACTTTGGACAGATACTGTGGGAACAGTTGTTAGTCTTTCTGATACGTCTTTTCTTCTCAGGAAGAGAAATAGTAACATGGACTAAGATGATTAAGCTCACGAGCTGGACCATCAGGTTGTACAAGCATTTATATAGAAATATGAATACAGGATCCTCCGTCATTACTCACTGGAGTACAGAGGAGGTGTAGAGAGGAAAGGAGGGAAAAGAAGCTAGCTAGGAAGCTGGTGCCAGACGTGAGAGGCCTGGGAGTCATACAAAGAACATTCCTCAGTAGGGGGGGAGGGATGTGAAGAGACAAATTTAAGGGCTGAGTATCTGTTAGCTTGTCTACATTATTAAAATAGTTATGATCTATTACTATCAGAACTTAATAAAAGAGATTTCAACATTTTTAAACAGAAAGGAAAAAAGAAATCTCACCACAAAGGCTAAACATTTCACCATATGAGAAACTCACAAATTCGCTACTTATCATTAGTAGTCCAGCTTTGGGTTACAACATCCAGGTGGTTTGAGGCCAAGCCTGTAGTAGTGAAGACGGAGAATCTAAAGACAGAAGATGTTAGAAGAAAGTCAACCTGGCTCAGAGGCCTCTTCCGCTACAGCAAGGGTGGGGCTCCTAAGAGAAAGAGCCTCAGACTGTTGATGACACAGTTTCTCTCTGTCAGTAAGATCATATCAACTTTCTGGAAGCTTCCTCACAACTTTAAGTCCTCAAACGTAGAGCTCAACAAGATCAATCTCTAAGAAAGAGAAGGGTACTGGTACCTCAGCAGAGACTACTGTCAATATCGTTCACTACTGGGCACAACACATGCTTGGACTGTGTCTAGGGAGGTCATGGAAGGCTGGCAGAAAGAACACAGGAAACAGAAGAATATCCTTTCCCACAGGTCCCTCCTACCCAGCAGCTCATCTGATCTTGCTAAAATGTGTGTGAGGTGCAGCTGTCATTTGCAGAACATACATGAGGAGGCTATGGCCTCCGTTATCACTGACGGCCATATAAGGAAGCTTTAACCTTAACTTAGTGAACATGGGGACTAGAGTGAAAAATGTCCCCCCCCCCGCCCCCGAGGCTCACATATTTAAATATCTACTGGGGGAGGTTATGGAATGCTTAGGAAGTAGCGCCTAGCTGGAGGACGTTCATTGCTTGGTGTAGGCTCTGAGGGTTTGTAGCCTTGTTCCACTTCCAGTTTTCTCCCTCAGCTCCTGGTGCGCTGTTGAATGGGATCAGTCTGCCATGCCGTCTCTGCCATTGTGGAAGCGAACCTCTGGAACTGAAAGCCAGACTCAACTCTTTCTTCCCTCAGTTGCTCTTGGTCACAGTACTTTTTATCAGAGCAGCAAAAAGTAACCAATACAGTGAATAAGTAATGGGACAGAGGTAAAAATTTCAGTTAGCCAGAATCCAAACCCTCCTTCACTGGCTAGTTTTCTGTCAACTTGACAAAACTAGTCATCAGAGAGGAAGGAGCCCCAGTTGAGAAAATGCCGCCGTAAGATCTGGTTCTAAGGCGTTTTCTTAATTAGATATTTATGGGGAGGACCCAGTCATGGTGGGTGGTGCCATCTCTGGGCTGGTGGTCCTGGGTTCTATAAGAAAGCTGACTAAGCAAGCCATGAGGAGCAAGACAGCAAGCAGCACTCCTCCATGGCCTGCTTGAGTTCCTGTCCTGACTTCCTTCAATGATGAACTATGTGGAAAGATAAGCCAAATAAACCCCTTTCTCTCTAAGTTGCTTTGGTCATGGTGTTTCATCGCAGCAGCAGTAACCCTAACTAAGACACCTCCCAGGCTTCTACTGAATCTCTGGAAACTTTTGGATGCTCTGGTAACTGAGGAATCATTTCACAGCAAACGTGGATGCTGCAGTTTCGGTGCGGAATTGGGATTTGAACCTGGATAGAGTGTCTGGAGGGAAACAAAATATAGCACATAAGATTAACCAAAGGAAAATACATTTTAGGAGTCATGGGTGGGGTGGAATGTAACTCTTTGAGGAGTAGAGTGAGGATTTTTAAAAAAGGACCTTTTATTTTATTTTTTTTACACAAAAAGACTAATACCAGGATTTTCCATAGACTCTCTTAAGTCTGTATATAAAAGGGCCTTTGAAGGTAGAAAATGTATATAGCATTTGCCCTCCTTCTATAGAAAGAGGCCAACTGTGAGGAAGTGTGAACAATCTGTATGTCTCCGTTTACCTGCTTAATGCTAGCTGATAGCTCTAGGATACACCCAGTATTTTTTTCAAAGACTAAAAATAATTTAAAAATAAAACCTTAGTTTCTTTAAGAAATGACTTATTACTAGTGAAGAGTAAGCAAGGCATGGAATTTAATACAAGAAATAATATTTTCATTGGAGTTAAAAACTAATGTGGTAGCAGGGCAGCTGAGGGGGCTTCGGAGAGACCAGCACAGGTTACAGGGTTGTCTGCCCAGGTTCCCCTCTGACTCTGGCACACATGATCCAGGAGGGGAGTTGATGTGTAGCCTGCCCACCACAATATTATGTGAAGAGATCTCTGGAATCTGGAAGAAAAGTGGTGGGCGGGGGGGGGGGAGCACACAAAGGCTGGGCAGCTGCTCGGAACATCAGGAGGGATGTAAGTCTGTGTGTGGAGAGCTCGGGTGTTTGTTGAGGACAACTTGATTTCCCCTGGGCACCAATGGTAACGAAAGGAGGGAACCCAGGAGCAGGGCCAGGACCAGCTTGCTCCAAGCCCGTGTGGGGCAGGCAGCAGGACTTGACTGCTATGCCCTGTATGTAGATACACACAGAACAAACAGAAGAGCACTGAGCAGAACAGAAAATGCCTGGTTTGGGATGCCTAGGAAGGGCCGAAAGGAGGCTTCTGGGGGTAATTTGGTGTTCAGTACGTTATCCTGACAATGCTCACCAGGGGACCCTCACGTCCTAAGATATAATCCAGCTGTATACTTCAGATGTGTGTTCTACTCATGTATATTATATTACCATAAAAACATGGTGTCAGGGGCCAGGGCCATAGCTTAGTGGTAGAGCACCTGCTTACCATACAGGAGGCCAAGGGTTTAATCTTTAGCACCAAACAGCAACAACCAACCAAACAACAAACTCCCCAACAACAAAAAACACAATTCAAAGCATGGCTGCACATGCCTCTAATATTAGCACATGGGAAGAATTAGGAGTTGAAGGTCCTCTTGACTACATTGCAAGTTCAAGGCCAGCCTGGGTTATATCAGGAGGCCTTGCCTCAAACAAAATAAAACAATACAATCCCCCCCCCCCAAAAAAAATCCCACAATCAACCAAACACAAACACAAAAACAAACACGGGGCTTGGGGTATCACTCAGGTTAGAATGCTTGCCTAGCACACACGAGGTCGTGATCTATCTCCAAATATGCAAAATCTAAAATAAGAACAAAACCCACATTAGCTTCTTAGTCCCCATGCTCTACCCCCTCAAATAAACAACAGAAAACAGAAAGGAAAGAGAAAGGTCAGGTGTTGGGGTGGGTCCCTGGATACATATTTTAACTGTCAGTTTCATACTGTAACTTTAAGAAATGCTAATGTTTTGAACTTTGGAACTGCAATGCTAATTGAAAGAAGCTAGCTGTAAAAGGCTACTTATTGCATAATTCCATTTATACGATATGTCCAGACGAGACAGAAGGTAATTAGTGGTTGCCAGGGGTAGGGCTTGCAGAGGAATGAGGAGTGAGTGCTAATGGATACAGGGTTTCTTTGTGGGGCAATGAAAATATTCTAAAATTAGCCAGTGATGATGGTTGGACAACTCTAGCTACACTAAAAACCAGTGAATTGCACACTTTAAAAGGGTTAATATTATGGCATGTAAATTATTACTCAATAAAGCTATTACAAAAATGCAAATTTTATGAACTACAACCCTTACTTAAGTACACAGAAGACATTAGTCCACAGCCAATACTGCTTCGGGCATTTACCCATTAATCAGGACATTGGCTGCAGTTCAGAGCTTCCCTTTGGTAATTGCAGCAAAGATCTCCCAAACTGACAGATGTGGAAACACTTTCACTAAGTGCCCCTGAAATGCACGAAAGCCATTTCTCAGGGCTCCACACTTCCGTAGGTTAAGTGACTGGTACCCTTTTGCACTGTTTTCAAGAAATACTGTTCTCAAGAAAACTTTATAGTAACAAATAATGGCTAACCCTTATTAGAAAAATGGGTGTGAACTTCGACAGTTCTGTGTGTATAATTACAGAGTAATAGAAACATAATTGAGCCAGAGATTCACTAATGATTGTGTTAATGTTCGTTATTAAGAAGGACATTAATTAAAGGGAGTAATTAGCACCTGACAGTTACTCCTGTGGTACTCTTTACAGGCACACCTGACTTAGCAAAGGCTCATAAGGCCCAGCAACCTGCCTAAGGTCACCTGGTAAAACGAGCATTGAGATTGAATTTTCTCTTTCAAGATTGAACTTTGATTACAAAACAACATGCTAGCCCGACTACATAGAGCACTCTACTTACAAACTATTTGAGTTGGCCTATGAGGAACGGGAATCAAAAGTAAGGAGACAAAATCCACTTACATATCAGGAGAAGCTCTGAGGTCTCCTTTGTGGCAGCCCTGTGGGAAGCTGTAGGGTGAGATAGGAGAGCACACGCCCACTAAGGATGCATTAAGGATGCTGGATGGCTGCTACAGTGTGAGTGTGGTGCCACTGTTAGTTCACAGAGACACACCTTGTAGCTACCTAGCCGTCTGCACAGATAAACTGTGGAACCTTACTTATAGCCAGGACTAATCAAGTCTTTAGAGTTGCACTGAGGCCATAGCAGCAGGAAGGTGGAGGACAGGGCTGCCTGAGATCTCAGAGGCTATGGATTTAAAAAGTTAAAACTGTGTATGCCTATGTCTTTGTCTGCATGTATGTACTATGTACATGCCAGTACTTGCAGAGGCCAGAAGAGGGCACAGAGCTGCCTGGAACTGAAGTTATAGGCGGTTGTGAGCTGTTTGATGTTACTGGAAACTGAAGCTAGGCCCCTGCAAGAGTGGTAAGTGCTCTTAACTGCTGTATGCTCTTCAGTACCAAAGATAGAGATTTTTAAAGAAAATATTTGCTGATCCCTGAAGGGAAAAGATGTCATTCAAAAACACCTTGGATGCCTGAGCTAGTGTCTCTCAAGTACAACCAAAGGTCAGAGCTGGGACTCCTTTATGCTTGCAGCCTTTACAGCCAGAGTCTCAATTTATAATGCTTTAAGAAAATAAACAGAATGTTATCAGGCACTACTGTGGTCCACTGTGTAGAGGACTACATGTTATAGTCAATGACAGGACATATGTCACCTCTTTGTTCCCTCTGTGTCACACACATTGCTCTCATGACCTCTGTGTCAGGGAGGAAAGCTACAGGGAAAGAAGGCGGAGGCAAGGACTATGGAGCACACACGGACCACACTCCCTGTAGCCTCTTTTCCATTCTGCTCCATCCAGTGGCAGGATGGGTTATTTAAAGTTGTCCATGGGTCAGAAACAGAGTTAGGATTCGTCCTACTCTGCCTAGACTCCAAGTTGCTGGTTCCATGATGAGATCAGGCTCCACCGTTAGATCAGTATTACACACCATCACTACAGGAGTCACGGAGGTGAGTTGGGAAGGGTGCCACAAAGAGACCTCTGCCTCTCCCTTTCAGTGACAGCTCCGGCCTGTTTCCTGCATGCAACACTCCCACTTCCTTCTCAACAAAGACGAAATTCCTACCGGGAGGAGAAGACTCACCACTTAAGTCCATAGCACCATTCACTACAGCTTTTAAAGTTTTAAGTCAAAGAACACCAAAATTGAAGGTAATGCTGGGTGACACCCCATGTCTTCTATGGATCAGCAGCAGACAATTACACCTTGAATGTTCTAAAGTAAGTGTCTGAATGTATCCTCACTTCAGACTGACATTTCTGTTGGAAGTCTGCTCTACTGGCATTCATTTGTAATATTTTTCAGAGAGAAACATTTCAAATGTGGTGAAACAAACATTAGTTTGTGACCCAAATGTTTCTGCAGAGCATGTCTCAGGCTGGGTGTATGTGATGTTTGTAAGCCATTTGGGCAGGAAAACTGTGAGGAATGTGTTCAGAAACAGTCACTTCAGGGGACAAACTCTCAGCAACTTAGCCAGGATGTCCTTAAGATCATGCCTGTCTATTCTTTCACATTCCATGTGGCAGTGCAGACACTGACATTCCTGTGGTGTCTCTTCCAGTCCTTGTTTTACTACTAATTGGGTATTGTGATCTCACTGTTTAATCCCATTGTACCTCAGTTTCCATTTCTGGAAAACTAGGCTACAATTGATGGCATCTAGAAACTGCTGTAAATCCATAGGAGGGCAGGAGGAGGAAGAAGGGGCAAAATTATTAATAGTATTTCCATGTTCCAGGAAATGCAATTTATGCAGAGAGAGATGAAGAGATGAGGCCCTGGGTCATACAGCTCATCAGTGCAAGGTTGGACTTAAATCTGCATCTCCTGAGCCTGAAGCCTGTACCCTTCCATTGTATCACACTGGTTCACAGCAATTTATCTGCTTCCCTGGATTCCTTGGGGCCTCTGTACTAAACGACAGTGTGCCAGGTTGCAGACAGCCCCTATTTGTTATTTGTTCTTTTACTTTATTTTTCTAGTATGCATTGTGTCATTCAGTTGGTGTGTGCATGTGTGCGCGCGCATGCGTGCGCGCGCACACACACACACACACACACACACACACACACACACACACACACACACACACACAGAGGTTTGACAAGAACACAGAGCACAGAGTGTGCTGGGAAATGTGGGTGATGCAGCTTTATTTCAGTGTCTATTCAATTGGATGTAATGGCAGCTTCATTGTAATAAAAAGCTTTATTATGCTTTGTAATGAAGACACAAAGCACTTAGTGGAAATCACAGTCTTTTAAACTAATCTGCTTTTGACTCTATCCGCAGAGATGCGGATACAGGGGAATTCAAAAGTGGTTTCTACAAAATGGTTCACCCAGAATAGCAGAATCAATAAGTGGGCATGCAAGATTTGCCAGGGTTTCTCATCTCTCTTTCAGAGTTGGGCTGGGTGCTTATCTGTTCTCCTTCCCTAACATGTTTGTGGCAGGTGCGCTCTGATCTTTCTGTTTTAGTCTCTGTGTGAGTACTTCTCAGTAAATACCACCATGGACGCTGTGGCCACAATCTGGTGCACTATTCTGTCTACTAGTATATGTGTGCACTTACGTGTGCATATGCACACGCAAACACACATGCTCATGCATGCCCACAGAGAGCTGGCTCGGGGAGAAAGGGGGATGAGGATTTTAAAGCCTTTAAATAAAGACTGTAGCTGTTGTTGGACTACACACAGATACAGAGTAATTAAAAAGCTCTTCAAAGAACAGAATAAGTCCATTAAATCCAGTTAAATAATTTTTCAGAAATACCACAAGAGATGCTTCTTGCTATTTCCCCCCCTCACAATGACTAGTGGAAGAATATCTCATTTTCCAAATGGAACTTTATGGAGTTTTCAATAAGTCCCCTCAGCACTTATCTAAATCTTTAATTAGTTCTATAATATACTGATGATATCAAGCCTAATTAAATTTATATAGATAAGGCGCAATGAAATTCTACCAAGTGAGCTGGGAAGCATATATTAAACAGTAAATTTAATGGTTCAAGCTGATAACTACAATTTTATATCAAAAAATTAAATTCAATTTACATGTTGTATTCAAATTGATTTTGAGTGTGCAAATTATTGGAAAAAATCTCTGAAATATATCAGTAAAATTGCTAATCTAGCCTACTTAAATATCAGTTATTAATGCCTGCATTTGCAAATAAGCCACACACATTTGCATTTTTACTGAGTATAATAAAAAATTATCTAAACCTTATGCTATTTTGTTAAAAATATTCAGTAAGTTTTTTTCTTTTTGACTCATGCATAAATTAAAGAGTTGAAAAATGACCATTGGATCTAAAGAAGAGTCAGCAATTCAACATACAGCAAATAAAGATGACATACATCTTTGCCAATGAAAGCAGTTTATATTGTCCTTCATGGACAACAATTTCAATGGCAAAATTCTCCCTTAGGACCAACTGGAATAAAACCATCCACAAACATCTGATGACACAATCATAGGCAGAGGTAGACATGCAAACTGGGTGGCATTTACTGTCAGGATGGGAAAAGAAAAGAAGGCAGACGTTTCTGCTTTCACAGAGGGTAATGGTACACATCAGCTCATTCCATTGCCTGAACAGGTGAGCAAAGAGTAGGTCTCCTGCAGTCTATAGCAAATAACTACTCAATTAAAGAGCCAACCATATGAACCGTGTAATTTTATCAATAATGGTATTGTGCTCAGTCAGTTCCATATTGAATTGCCTGCATCTTAAAAGCACTAGCCTCACGCATGGCTTGTATCTTTTTCTTGGTTGACATATACAAATATTGACAATAATATGATTATAAGTGCATTCAACGCTCTCAGAATTACTACCCTTTAGTAATAATGGGTGTGCTGATGGCTTTGCCTTTATTAGGAACTTTCCCCAAGACATATATTTGTCACTCTAGATTCTAACTTATCTTTCAAATGATGATTGCTCTATTAAATACCTACCATAGGTCATATGGAAGCATTATATGGGAGATGCAAGTAATATGTTAATGACTTCAGAGAATAGAGAAATAAACTGGTCAATCGTTTCAGAAGAGAGTAAGGACTTCCAGTGTTTTGGAGGATAGAAATTTAAGAATAAGTCATTCAGCTAGGTAGGACAAAGGCATGGAGGTTAGACCCTAATCACAGGAAGGGAGCGTCCAGGGCAGATAATGAGAGGAGAAGCCAGCTGGGAGTGCAAGTATGGGCTAGCTATAGTAAAAACGTGTTACTCTAAGAACTGAGCCAAAAACTTAGGTGAAGAGAGATGGGTATAACTATCCCAACTACCTCATTCACAAGACGGTGAGGAGAAGAGAACGGAGGCAGGGACCTCAGCTGGAAGAAGCTTTATTCTGGATATGATAGAGCAGTGGAGGCAGGGACAATAACAGGGACAGAAATGAGAACCGCTTAGAGCAAAAGAATAAGTGTGAGATAGAAGATAGTCTGTGGAGGGGTGTTAGTGACTTGTGTAATGTCAGGTGGAATTGAAAGAACAGGTTGGAACCAGGTTCAGTTCTGGCAGATTTTGAAGCTGCTGTTACAGAGAAGCAAAATCAGAGTGAATAAACCTTCAGTCTCTTAGTAAGAGCTGAAAACCTGGACAAGGAACAGCAAGGTAAGGATGATGAAGGAGCAGCAGGAACTGGCAAGATTCCTCTCCTCAAAGCAAGGTACTGGCAAAGTTAGACATGGGGACTTGTTTAAAGAAAGAGGACCTTGGCCTCCTTTGGCCTAAACCCTCCATGGAGTGAGAGTCCTGGGCTTCTGTGGCTCTACGTCACATCTGTTCCTTCTCTTGGGACAGCTAAGCAAAGTGGCACAAAAGGCTGGAAAGGTGTGGTCAACCAAATGGAGGAATCTGATGGGGGTGGTGGCAGCAAGGCACACTGCCAGGCCTGGGAAGGTTGCATTACTTTTATCATGCCTGTGGCTATGTTCTCTGATCCCTAGCTGTTTTATTTCAAAGATAAGAATGAGAGTAAACAGAGAGGGCCAAAGAGAAGGGATTTAGGATCTTATAGCATCATTTGAAAATTTTCTAAAAGTACAACTATCTTGTCAAAGAAAAGTATTCATGAGTATATAAAGAGATTTTGATCTGCTCACCAGGTACTTATGGACTCCGGAGGTCCTTCCATCCACTCTAAGGACTGCGTGTTTTAGATGTCAACCAGAGCACGTTTATGTGTGCGTGTATCCACATACTCTTTTCTACACGATGTGCACCACAGTGCATATGTGCTTATAACCCATTTTCCTATCTGACCTTTCTGTGTCTCTGGCTGTGTGTACTTTCCTGAGTACAGGTGTATATGTGCGGGTAAACCTGTCTCTGTCTTCTTGACTATGACTATAAGCATGCTCCATCATGCCAGCCTTTCTACATAGGCTCTAGGATTGAAGTCAGGTCCCTATGCTTGCAAGGCAAGTACATTATAATCAACTAAATTATCTCCCCAGACCCATCTTCTTGCCCGTTATTTAGGCCTTATGTTGTATACTCTAACTTCTGGTAACTTTGTCTAGACTAGAAGAATGCATAAGAGTATAAAAATATAAAGGTGGGCAGTTCTTGCCCAGGAAAGTAAGGGCAGAGCAGGAGACACTGGATTTACAGTGTACTTGCCTGGGCCTTATACACGCTCAATGCTCTGAGTCTGCTGGCTGCAATTATCCTGTCTCCCATCGCCCTCATATGCAGACCCAGGCAAGCCCTAGGAAGGCTTTGTTTCATGCACAACCCACAGGTCAGGGAAGAGCCCGTAGCTATGGTGGAGCAGCAGATGCAGATGGGCATCCGTCTGCCTGTGTTCCAACTGTCTGCTAGGTCTTGGCTTCCACCATCATCTGTGAAAATGAGGGTCTGCGGGGCATGGAGTACAGCAGAGAAACAGGGCGGGAAGCAGAGGAAGCCTATTGCAGAGGTGAGTGTGAGCTACGAGACCAGGACCTGGGCAGAGATGCCGAATGAGGAGCTCAGAGAGAATAGAGTTCACGTGCTATCAATGATTTCTCAAAGCTATTAACTTATCCACATAACTTAGCCTGGTACTTTAAGGCAATTTAAAGGATATAAAGTAAACCAGAGAGGCCAATAGCCCACCAATACCTGACTACATACAGGAGTTCTCAAAGAGAAGGAATGTAAACGGAGGTTCCCAGAGATTGGTAGAGCAATTGGGGAAATATTTTTATTCTGTAATGCCTAGCATATCCTAGATCTAATAAAACTTTTATTGTTCTCACTAGCACTTTCCATGGGAGAAGTCCCAGGCTCCAGCCAATGAGACTGCATGTTAAAATCCCAAGTCTTCCCTGTGGAAGTTTAGCAGAACCAGTGTGCCTAGAGTCCACTAATGCAGACAGCCCTTCTCTTCCAGGTGAGCTAATACCTCTCCAGGCAATACTGTGACTCCTTGGCTTAGCTTCAGGAGACAGGGCCTATGCCCCATTGTGTGCTGATAGCAGGGAGGTTAAAGGAGACTCAGCTGCACTGAATCCCCTTCCCATCTGGACCTTTGGAAGGCAGACAGGAAAGGTGGGTCACTCTTCAGCTGTTCTAGGCACTTTGAGAAGAATCCCCTTGACTCTGAATCAGCAGGTACTTCAGGACACCCTGCTGTGCTCTGCTGTGGCATTGTTCTACAGACTGAAGCTAGGGCTTCTCATCTGAACACATGCAATGAAGACACCAGGAAGCCGAGTCTGGGGACCAGGAAAGCTCTGGAGGAGGGATGGGGACAGTCCACTTCTGAATTGTGCCCAAGTGTTGGTGGCAACATTCATAAAGCTGCAGGTACCAGGGCTGCAGCACTGTTGCTCAGTCTCATGGCCTTGATGGGGTGAGAAAAGGGCAGAAGCCAGCACTAGGCGCTCGGCTCAGCCAACAGATGTTGTAAATAACTAAGATGCTCATACCTCTCTGCCAGGAGAAAATGCTAGAAAATCAATGATTATTGAGTTATAATCTTACAACATATTTTATCCACCATCTTGCATCTTTTGATCATCTGATTTCTTTTTATAATTCAAAGTGTTTCAGTGAAGAAATAAAGCTGCCCTGATCTCCTTCCGGGAGGAAGCCATTCCACTGAAGCACCTTCAGAAGGGCTCTGCAGGATCCAGCTCTCAGGGCACACAGCAAGAGCAGCCTGTTCTTTGACTGAGAAACATACTCAAAAGCATGGGTATCTTCTCCCTTTGGTCTTTATCTTTGCTGCTTTCATCTCTCTTCTTGTTGCTACATTCATGCTTCAATGAGAGCTAAATTCCTTTGCCTAGCCCCTAATTTGACTCACTTTCCGATAATATCAGCTTTCTATAAAATTACAAAAACCAGGGAATCAAGGGCTAGTATCCTCCTGCACATTACAATAGGAAGAAGACTGGCAACTGGATCACCTCCTCCTGGTATGTGTACTGTTTTCTTAATGGTTTTTTAAAAAAAAAATTATTTTATGAGTCTTCTGCCTGCATGTATGTCTGTATCACATGCTTGTGCAGTGCTCACAGTTGCCAGAAGAGGGTGTCATATCCCCTGAAAGTGGAGGTACAAACTGTTATTTGCCACCATGTGGGTGCTGAGAATTGGAATCTGGGTCCTCTGGAGGAGAGCCTATGCTCTTAACCATGGAGCCATCTCTCCAGTCCACTGTACTGTTTTCTACTGCAGTTTAAACCTCACAATTTGCCTAGGGTATAAATAAAGTACCTCCAAACTATGGAGAAGGAAGATAAAGTAATGAAAGCGTAAGAAACTTGTGGTGATTATGCAGCTACTAGCACATGCAGGGGCCTAGGTCCAAACACCAGGGTTGTGTAAACGGCGTAAGAATCTATCTCTGTAGGTCTCTATAGTATGCAAAAATTGATAGATTACAGAATGAGATCCTTTAGCATATATAAATTATATACAAATGAGAGCATATATAAATTATATACAAAGGAAAAAATCTTTTGGAAGCTTTGAGTATGCTGAGTTGACACATTAACTTGTATTTCAAAGGAAAATTTCTGAACAAAGACTAGACACTGGCCAGTGGCCTCGTTACTCTGCGTTAGTTCTGTAACTGAGTATAAGGATAACACAGACAACATCTCTTTCCCAACGGATCTGCCGGCACGAACACTAATCAGCTCTGAGCATGAGATTAATAGACAACATGTGTGGACCTTATAGACATGCTGAGATAGACATCGCTGTTCCCAGGGACTTCCCACCAAATCCAGTCTGCTTCAGACTGGCTTTGAGAAGGCATCTTCCATTTGTGCTAGCAGATAAATTGAGGTGTGTATGTGATAAAATTTTGACCAGTACATGCCACAAGAAGTCAGCTGAGGAACTGCTAAAAAAAATGTTTCTTCTTGGCAAAAATAAAACAGAAAAGGAAACACTCTTTTTGCATGAGATTTCTTTCTTTCTTTCTTTCTTTTTTTTTTTTTGGGGACACTTGAGTATTCAGCAGCTAACCTCAGACCACAGAAGAAGCTTCTGGGATGAAGGCAACATGCCCAGAAGGAAGAAGAGCAGAGAGATGGCATGAACTTGATTCTTTAATGACATCAACAGGACAGTGCTTTACCAGACCTTCAAGCCAGCCTATCTTGGGGCTTCAAATTATAGGAGAGGAAATATCTATTTTTGAAATACACGTTTTAGTCAGGCCTGGTGGTATATAACAGTACTCAGGCATTCGAGACTGAGGTAGGCTGAAGCATCACCTGGAGAGTGAGGACAGCCTGGGCAGCACAGTGAGCCCAGTTTCAAGTCAGGGTTTCTGCTACATGCAGTCAGAGCATGCTAACGGGATGACCTGGATCGGATGCCTAGCACCTGCATGTGGTTTGCCACCATTTGTAAGTTCACTCCCAGAGGATCTGATACCTTCTTCTGGCCTCTAAGGGCTTTCTACACACAGTGCACAGACATGCACACAAATCACACTCACATAAGAGAAAAATAAAGCAAGACAACAATGTAAAGAAAGCATGCTAACAGATGAGGAAGGTGTGGCTTAGCCATGACACTGAGCTCTTTTAGTATGTCATGGGTTAGTGTGAAGATGCTATTCTTGGACATTTAAGTCATTTGACATTTAACTGCCCAGACGTTTTACCAGTCTTACCTGTCCCTGTGTAAGGCGAGGCTACCACTGACGGTGACTCTTCTCCCTCGTTCTCCCGCCCATCCTCCCAGCCTCCTGTGATGTTCACTCCTTGGTTCCTCTCCTCTACATTTCCCTTTTGCCGTGTGAAGGTGAACATTCTCCACTGTCCTACAAGCACAGCAGAGTCTCCTATGCCTCGTGTGCATGAGGATTCATGAGAAACCGAAGGACTGATGTCACCATGTACACACATGCTGGTTGGCGCTGGGAAGGTACAGGGCATCTTATTCCTCCATGGACAGAAACAATCCCTAAACCTCTCAAAGGCGATTATTCCAAAAATTTGTTTTACATGGTGATCAGTTTTTTCCTTTGAACATTTCCCATGTGTTCTTTTTCTTACACCACTTATATTGATCAGATATTGCTTCTTTTTAGTCCCTTAGTAACATTATCTATTTTCGGGTATCCCCGCTACCCCAGACTTTCCCAAGGGAGCTGCACCCTTCTTTTCCAGCTGGGACTGGTTCATCTCTGAGCTGTTTCACGGCCCTGCCTTCACAGTTTGTTGGAGTGGGATCAACTGATTCTCACTGCTATTTCCTTCTTTGTTTGGACACGCCTTTGGTTCTTAGTTCCCCAGGAGAAGAACATGATGGGTGCTCCTGTGCTTGGGAGGACAATGTGAGTGGCGTGAAGGTACCCCAAGGTGGAGCTCTCTGGGGAAACAGCTGGGATCCCAGCTGTCTGGCAATTTTTTCCTTCAGTCTTGTATTAGGAGGCCATGTTCTGGAGTGCTGATGCTGTCTATGTATTTCCTAACACGGATCCTTTAAAGTACAATTTCTAAATTTGGGAGGGGAAGGAAGCAGGGAGTCGATGGCTTCCACATTTTTCCTTTGTCTTGTGTTGGTAAAAGCCTTGCACTTGCTCACATTTCCTCCAGTGATCCATCTGTCAACAGTGTTCTTCTGGGTTCCAGAAATTTGTCTGTATCTCTGGTTCAATGGTAGCCCACTTACTATTTGTTTTCACTTGTGATTCATTCCTTTCTGGCTGTGCAGTCCACCTTATTGTACCTGCCATTAATTTAGACCTGATAGGCATTGTTAAAAGTGTCTTGTGAGACACTGTCACATCACACACACACACACACACACACACACACACACACACACACACACACACACACACGCCCAAGACAGTGTTTCACTGCATAGCTCTAGCTGTCCCAGAATTAACTATGTGGACCAGGCTGGCCTTGAACTCACAGAGATCCACCTACCTCTGCTTCATGAGTACTAGGATTAAAGGCATGTGTCAACACACCTGCTGTCACATAATTCCAAATTGGCACTAATTTTCCCAGTTAGTGGTCAAGGAAGAGAGATGCTGCTTACGTGTAGGACCTAAGTGGGCATACTGGAGGAGAAGGCTATTGAAGCTATACAATAGAATGGCTTTTCATTCCAGAAACTAATAAAGAGACTGTTGTGGTCTACTATGGTGGACTATGGTAAACTCCTAAACATGCAGGATTCTGTAAGTCCCTAGGTGCTGTCTCACTGACAGCCACCAGCTTGCGCAGGTAGTAAGGTGACTACCATAGTCCTCCCACCAAAAAGCTTGTAAGCTCAGGCTAGGCTGGTCTTAGCTGGCCTCCTTTCTGGGAAAGTGATAATGAATTCTGCCAGGAGAAGGTGTTAGATGGCTCTGAGCCTGGCAGGGTGACAACATCTGCACCTTGATGTGGCATGGAGAAGTGCCAGTCAGTCCCATTAGCAGCAGGAAGACGGTGGCAAGGGCAACAGCTTGTATATGATGGTGATGACAGCCACAAACAGTGAGATGGGCTGGGAGCCGCAGACACGAAGACAGTCACTGGGCAGTGACAGCAGCTGTAGCCACAGGAGAAAGTGCTGACAGACACAGGCCACACACACATAATGCCTTCATGTAATAAAGCGAAATTGCTTTCCATACGTAGGATATTGCTTTCTAGGTGATGTGGTTATAAGGGAAGACTTCAGCAAGTTCAAAGATGCTCTGTCAAGGAGCCGTTTTGGATTTCAAAGGCAAAAGACCTTAGGCAGCATTTGTTTCCATCTCTATCACTAGGGCCCAACTTTGCCTTTTAGAGAGTTAACTTTTTTCTAGGAAAGTCAGTAGTTATAGCAGGGTATGTTCTTAGTTGTCGTCAGGTGGCAATAAAGAGTCCTAGACCATATTCCCAGAAAGCTGTGGTCACTGGGGGCTCACACACGGAGCATTTTATGTCATGCCCATAAACTTACTTGTTAAAATGGCCACAGCTGAGAGATTCAGCAATGCATGAAAACGTACAACACAAACCATTGCAAACAGGAAACAAAGGTATCCCTTCGCACTTCTGTAGCTGCTTGAACTTGGTGGATCTATTCATATAGGGGAATTCCTTCATTTGCAAATAGGATTTCCTGTTCTGGTGTAAGATGGTCTTCCAGCTTTGAGAGCTGCCTGTCAGACTTTGAACTAGGGACAGCCACCCCGTTCTCCCAAGGGCAATGCACTCTTCCTTTAGCTGTAAGTTGCTCTGTCCTAATTAGCTCTAATTCTTACTAATAGTACTGACCTTACCAGGTTTCCTGAAAAGATTCCTGAAAAGTATCCAGATTCTGTGTCTGCCTTGCCTCAACAATGCAGGCTTGCGCTCCCCTCCCCCACTCTCGCTGCGGGGTGGGAGTGGAACAGAATAGTTGCTTATCACTCTCAACTTCTGCTCCTTTTACTTTTCCCAGGTAACCAGCTTTATTGAGATGAACATTTCCTAACACACCACTCCCCATCTCAGGTGTCCATATTTAAAGTATGTGGACTCATCACCACAGTGAATTTTACATTTTTATTTTCTTAAAAAAAAATTCTGTATTCTTCACCACCCTGTCCCCACTTCCCAACCAACCCTATGCAAACACTAGTTTACTTTCTGGCTCTTACATGTTATTTTCTATTCCGGTCTTTTTACAATTGGAGCTATGTAGTCTTTTTAAAAATTCATTTAGAGTAGTATTTCATAATTCCTTCATGTACATACAGAATCTATTAGCGCTTCAGTCTTATCACACCACACACTATTGTGATGTATGACTATGTCATATATGAAAGTCTACTTAGCGCGGATGGACCTATGGCTTGTTTTCACATTTTGGCTACTGTGAAGAACGCAGCTCTAAGTGTTTGTACAGATGTTTCTGGTTTCATTTCTCTTGGGTACATACCTGGGAGTGAATCGTCTGAGCTGTATTTTATCCACTTTATTCTTAAGATTCTACACTGCTCACATTACTGCTCACTGTGTGCTCACATTACTGTGGATAAGCAGGAACCATACATCCATCTTTCTAACTCCAAGGATAAAGTGACTTTTATACACCTTCACTAGATGGCTTTATGAATGGAATGACTAGCCCCTAGCTGATATGTCCTACCCACCCCTAACGAGAGAGCTCTCTGGGAATTGCTTCAGATGCAGAAATAATTGGCATAACTTGGTTTTACTTGGCTCCCTCTATTAGACAAATTTCTGTTAAGAAGCTCCTAATGGTAGATGGTTCCTAAGGTATAAAACTAGAGAACAGGGTTCAACAGACTCTACCAATGAGGGAGAGGCCTACTGTATAGGCAGTGCAGGGGTACAAAGAATATACTTTATTTAATGAGGTTACATTATCTCTTCACAGAAAATGAACACCTTGATCTAGGGACAATGTCTTCCCCTTAGTGCAGTAACAAAACCACCAAGAGTATCCTGTGGCCACGAGTTCTATTTCCTTCCATGCCCTTCTGAGTCATCCAGAAGACTGCTGAAGGAGTCTAGGGACAATGTCTTCCCCTTAGTGCAGTAACAAAACCACCAAGAGTATCCTGTGGCCACGAGTTCTATTTCCTTCCATGCCCTTCTGAGTCATCCAGAAGACTGCTGAAGGAGCCTCAGGACCCTCTTCACATCTACACATTAGATCGATCAACCCAGAATAATCTTTTATGGCAGTCAGAAGGTGTCTAGTTTAGACATGAGAGAAAGTTAAGAGTTTGCAGATAAACCTTACGTCTTCTTTGAACTGATTGGCGATACATAGATCCTCTCTTATCCTGGCATTTAGAAGGCATTTCTACATTCTGATCATGAACTTGGGAGCGCAAGGTCAGAACTTGCTCCCTCGGGGAGAAATGGTCACTGGAGATAGGAGACTGGTACCAGGCTAGCACCTGACAACTTCAGAATCAAGTCACTTGCTACCTCTGCTCAGGATTTCACATTATTTTCCTGAGAAGAATTCTTTCCTATGATCTCTTATCCTCACCTAACCCCAGTTCGTGTATTTGTTTTGACTTTTAGTTTAGTAGAATTTAGATGTAATTAATTGTGCTACAGTTTCAATGTTAATTTCCTTAGGGGGAAAAGATTCAAATTGATGTAGGCAGAGCAGATATTTATAGCCGAGAGAGAACAGGGTCATATCAATATCAACTGTTAGCTAATAAAACTAACACTCTGCCTACATTTACTTAGTAACAAGGACAGGGGTATGTGTAGAGAGCAAATAGAAGTCACAATTATCACCATGCAGGAGTGTTTGGTTGTATGAAAGGAAACTAGTCTAGTACTAGGGAAGGGTCACATGACAGTAGTTACCACAGCATTCTTAGGAACCTATGGTGTTTAATCTTCATTATCAACTTGACTGGATTTATTGAGTTACTGAGAAGACACACCTTGGGATGCGTCTGGGGTATTCCTCTAGGGAGGAAAGAACTTTCTGTGAAGGCTGGACTGACTGTAGCAATACTGGGGAAAACAAGATCTTTCCGTGGAGAGGGAAAAAGAAAGGGGAGGAGACGGGGGAGGGAGGGGGAGCAGTGTTTACCATTTTACTCTCTTACCTCAGGAGAGGTGTTAAATTAATTCACATTCCTGGTAGCCTTCAGCTTCTCAGGAGGGATATAACACAGGAAACTATTATTTCTGGTAATTTAAGTGTATGTTGTAGCCAAAGTGTCAGAGGACAAAATGAATACACATCTGAAAAAGGCTTTTTCTTTGACAGCAATCACCACTTTATATTTGTATGGATCTCTCAAATCCTCAAACCCTCACTTGTCACATTCAGGGTTAATTTTATGTTTCGTGGAGTGGACTGAACCTGAAACAATACCATATAACATGCCATAATCCACCAAGTCTTGATTTTCTTACAGGTCTAGTGTTGAGAAGGCAGATAAAGAAATCCCCAAATTACACTGAGTAAATTCATTTTAATACATAATATGCTAAGACTGGCTTTTGCTCTGTGTGCATATGTAACAGTCAAGGTCCCAGCTGCAGAGAATGGAATATTACTGAAAGGTTACCCGAAACTCACTTCCAACTGTGCTCCTCTGCCCATTTTATCCTTTCTTTTTAAATCTTAACTTTCAAAGTGCAGCTCAAAACATGCTTCTTCATGTCCCTGAATTATTTCAATCTACCCCGAATAACGTCCTCAGCACCCTCTCTTTCCACAAAAGTGCCCCTCTAGATCATGATTTTTTTGAAGTGTCTGTCTACACTTTAGCGTTATTTCCTGATTAAACTGTATCCGTGCAGCAGACTGCTACTGGGTGTAGCTTCATTTCTCCTTCCTGTGTATCCAGCACTGTCTCCTCTTGATTGGGTAACAGGCTTTATCTTTGGAGCATGTTCTCTAAGGTCCAGGCGAGACTCATCAGATCTCCACATGAGAGGTGGACAGGAACTTGGACAGCCCCATCACAGTGCATGTCCCTCCTGACTCTAGCAGCTTGTTCACAAATGGACACAGAGAGGGAAAGGTCCCTCTTGTGAGATTTGCTCTATCCTTCTAGGAGAGAGACGGTAACTATTTGAAGTTCTAACTATGCATATTAAATGCATTTCAGCTACTATTTTGCTACTACTGGGAGACAGGCTATGTGGTACAGCTAAGTAGATTCAAATAAATGTATGAGCTGCAGGAGGAAAAGGAGTCTAGCTGATACACTTAGAATCCTGGGATAAAAGCAGGTCTAAAACCAACTATTTCTTGTAAGTTTTAGTTTCATGATTCAGTTCATTTTTTCCCCTTCTAGTTTAAGGGACTTTGAATTAGGTTTCTATTCCATGAAACCGATAAGAGTCTGGACAAAGACACTGGATAGGTTTGACTGTATCAGGTTGAGCTGAGCGCATTTAACCTGGAGCTCATCCAAAGATAAACCCTAACGAGCCATTATGCCTTCATTTAATCCTCTCCTGTGTCAAACCCGGCAAGCTCATGACTTGGAATGCTAGAAGTGATTCTGTCCAGGTCCTGGGGCCAAGCCTGATAAAGTAGTTTCTGTGTCATGCTTTCAGAGTCTCACACTGTCATGTGTGTGATGCCCTAATAGTGACACGTGAAAGTTATGTGGAGAAGGGGGCATTGTGAGACAATGTAAAGGGGTAGAGGGACCTAAGGGTTCTGCACCCCTGCTGAGCCTGGTGCTCTAGCTAGCCCCAGCAAGTCAGCATACCTGTGAGGTAAGCCACCCCAGACATTTTAGCCCCACTGCCATCAACTACAGAGAGACCAAGACTCTACAGAAGAAGCTCATGGTTGAACCACGGTGGCTTCTATTTCAAGAGAACGAATATGAGTGGCTGTTTTAGGTATCGAGTAATGGGGTGGTTTATTACACAGATATAGACAGCAGGAATAAATGTGTAATTAAATGATTAGGTTTGGTTGGATAGCCAATGTCTATGGTTATAATTCAGTCATGTCTGCTCTTAAAAAAAATTCTTGATAGTTATGTACAGGGTGTTATATAATTGACCAAGATGAAGAAAAGAGATAGGATCGGAGCTTTAATAGCAATCCATGATATGGGAAACCTGGCTTTTTTTGCGCATGTATATATGTGTGCTCCAGTCAGAGTCCTCAGTTACAGAGAAGGGGATTATTGAAAGGATACTGGGCAACTCATACTTCCAAGAGAATAGAACTTAGGAAGTGAGCAAGAACAAGTCATCTAGGCAGCAGCTAGAATCATGGCTCAAATTGCTTAAAACTGCTTGTTCAAAGATGGTTCCATGCAGGCAGCACTGCTGCTGGAAACACAGAATGCCATGTCTTGCTCTGCTTCAGCAGACAGAACTGGGCGTTGGCATCCCACAGCCAGGCCTAGCCTGGCCTCCACAGAGGGTCCAGGTCTTGACTGCTAGATTTTATGATGGAAGGCAAACCCCTTCCAAACCCAGGCACTAAGGAACTCCCTAAATAGATTTAGAAACTAGGTAGTCAAAATGACGTCTGTCAATCATATGTAGCATTTTTCTTTTAAAAAAGACTTAGTTTTCTATTGATATAACAAAAAGACACAGCTCCTTGTGATTTAGACTAAACATACTAGCGTCTGTGAGAATCTCAGCTGTCATCATTACCACCATATGCTAGGAGTTGACTGATTCTCTGGGAATTGCTCTTGGTCACAGCCTCACTCTTCAGACTGCCTGGCCCAGCTTCCTCCCCAGCTTGGATGCTGTCTAAAGCTGCTGCAGTACCAGGTCTTCCTGGAGGCTCACACCTTTGCGTCTCACTTGATCCATCAGTGTTGATGGTCACCTCAAGACTGGCCTTTCTCATAATCTTTTGGATGTGTTTTGTTTGCCCTTGTATTTGAGATTTTTCTCATTGCAGGGACAGATACATGACAAAGCAACTGAAAGAGGGGTTTATTTTGGTTCACAGTTTGAGGGTGTGTCCCATCACAGTGGGGAAGGGATGGTGACAGAAGTGGGAGGTGGCTGTTATATTGCGTCTCATAGTAAAGGGGAGAGTAGGTAAGTGCTGGTGTTTATGGCTCTCTCTTCTATCCAGTTTGTTCACAGTGGGGCTCCCACCTCAGGTAAGCTGTTTTTGATGTGACTTCTCAGACACTTTCAAAGTCTCTTTCCAAGGTGACTCTAAAACTTGTCAAGTTCATGCTCAGCATCCTCTCACCCAATCTCTCTTCCCAGTTTCTCTCAGGAATGAGAAAAGGCTGCTACACACCTCCTGTAAGCTCCCGCCATGTTTTAATAGAGTCAGTAAAAGCATCATGGCTGTGGTATATCTTTTTGAAATAATACTCTACGTCACCATAAGCCAGATAACATGACCAAGCTGCAGAGAGACTTGTCACTGAATCCTGGTCCTGCCATCTACCACAAGTGTAGACCCAGTGCTACTTTTTCAGAGACTTGAATTTCCCATTTGCAGAAAGTAAATGCTAACCCTAAGCACACTTAGGTTAGTGTGGGCTTCACTGAGATAATACATGTAAATCACATACATAGGGTGCTACACAAAGAATGTGTTTAATTACTATCACTGATAGTAGTGCAGTAACAAAATCAAATCAAATACTTATTTTAAGCAATTTGTTGTTCCTGTCTAGGCTTACAGGAAACGTGGGGTGCTAAGACAGAGTTACTCTATAATGTGGTATGATGAAGGAAGGATGTAAGCAGATGCTGCTTATGGGGTCATGGTGAGGCACCACTGACAGAATACAGGAAACTCTACTCAATGAATCAACTATCTCCATGTTGTGCACCCTTCCTTGATGACAGAGAGGGCCTTCTACGCTCAAGGGAAAATATCATATACTCTAATTGTCACTGCAGGGAAAAGCACCCTCGTCCCAGTCAGCATGGTTCTGTTTTCATGATCACTTCTGAACATAAACGATGATCCACAGAAGGAGATTAGCATTAGAAAGGAAAGAATAAACTTAACACTTCATAAAAGGGAATGAGCGTGGTCTAGGAGACAAGGCAAACCTCTGAAGTGCCATCAACAGGACAGATTAGACAGAACAGGAAAACATAATGAAGGCTCATTGAGAAGATGCGAATATTTACAGTCCATACTTTTAGGGGTTGGCCATCTTTGTACAAGCAGGCAGATGCCACCATGTGCTGATGCATTATGTTGGTTAGAGTGAACTCCCCATGATGTATCTGCCTCCAGAGGACTCCTAGTGATGGTTGGCAGGCAAAAGAAATCTTTCCCTCTTTGCCCAGGTGAGCAAACAGAGCGGCCAGTATTTTCCAGGCTGATCTGTATGAGTCTTGCTGGAACAAAGGGGCCTGAAGAAAGAAGCTGCAAGTACTGTTGAAAACTGTATTTATTTTTCATTTAAGGGTGAGGTGCTTAGGCTGTGGCTTAAGAGCCCACCATTTCAGCATGTGCTACTGGTGAGAAGGAGCCTTAAACTCCTGAGACCCAAAACACACCTCTGCAGAGCACATGGTAAATACTGGAGACTCATTAGGGGAGCTGGCCAATAGCTGCTGGCCAATAGTAAAGCTTTTAGCTAAGACAATCAGCTCCCCGGCAGACATATGCCTCTCTTGTTGAAATGCTATTTATGTGTCATTACCATTTCGATGCTTATGTCCCTGGAGAACTAAGAAACCAAGAAATAGAAAAAAAGTCCAAATTTCTGAAAAAATAAATTTCCTCTCCCCCATAATTACAGTTAACAAAAGAAAACAGACAGAATGCCACATCCATGGAGCAGAGGGAAGCTGAGGCTTCAAATGACTGATTTACCACAGCAAGTAATTACTTTATGTTTCTCACAAACATTTGAAACCTATTATTACTTTCACAGCGGCACACATCAACAGAAGACTGTCACCTAAGGGAGAAATGGGGAACTGGGCTGTAATTAATTTCTGGTCGAATATATCATGAAGCCTTTAATGTTGTCAATAAAAGACTCTAGCCACTAAAAACCCCCAGCTTCTCCCTCCTCCTCAATCCCAATACTTCCAAAATATTTAATCAGCGACTCTATGGAATAGATCGCCTAGAGGAGAATGAGATGCAGTGCTCAGGTCTGCTGAAAAGTCGAGGCCAATGGTCCCTCCTCCCAACTTGGGGATCAGGAGAGAAGTCAATCAAGTGCTGGCCTCTCCTACCCCCACTTGGGTTTTTCTCATTTTGCTCCATTTGCAGTAGAAGAAAAGAGAAGGCACAGTTCTTTGGGGGAATCTGAACATGCAGATGCCAGGCAACAGAAATCATTAGAGCAGCTACTGAAGCCTGTGTCTTTAAAGGTTAGAACACAAAGATTAAGAATGGCCCCGGGGAAAAAGTGCAGTGGCTGATCTGAATAAAGCCTTTCCATCAACTGGAAAAGCACAGCACAGCAGATGAAGAGCTCCGGTGGAGGTGACATTTATGTTTTTGAGTACCCACATGTTTATTTTGTCAATTACTGTTTGGAGTCTACTAAGACCTTTGTAGGTCATGCACAGGCAGTAGCTAGCTTCTATCATCTGTCTGGCTCTTCTGCTGGCGTAGTGAGTAAGTGCTACAGGCATGATTTTGACTATGATAGGAAACAGGCCTACACGACTTCTTTCCTCATTCATTCATTCATTCATTCATTCACACACGCATTATCTGGAGGGCCCATGGAGAAGTGTACCTCTGAGAAATCTTTGGTTTCCTTATGGAAACAGATCGGAGTGGACTGCTTTCCTTTCCTTTTCTTTTGAGAACTGGACATGGAAGTAGATCACCAGTCCTCTGGATCCCATCTCTGGCACGATAGCATGTGGCTGCTGATCTTCTAGTCAAACTCATTTGACAGGTGGGAGGACTCTCAGCTCCTCCCACATCATGTCTGCCTGGATGCTGTCATGCTCCTCCTGCCTTGATAATGGACTGAACCTCTGAACCTGTAAGCCAGCCCTAATTAAATGCTGTCCTTATAAGAGTTGTCTTGGTCATGGTTTCTGTTCCCAGCAGTAAAACCCTAATGAAGACAGTTATATTTATACACTTATATGTATATATACATGCAACAGGAATAATTAATGAAAATGTTAGCCTGCAGAAATCCAAGTGGGTGCAAATAAAACTAGAAAAAGCAAAGGAAAAGAATATATTCATGTTTTAAGAACCTAATTGAAAAATGAGGCTATATAAAACAGAGACCCTATATTTACCAAAATGATAGCCTTATCTTCACATGGGTAAGAGCAAGTGGAAATCCAGTGATCTATGTGTAATGCTATATTTATTATTTTATGAACTGGGAATTTATTTAACCTCTTAAATATTCCCCCTTTTATTCACAAGATGTGACTGTAACAGCTACACACAGAATTTCAAAGACCCGATGTAGAGGAAGCATTTACTACAGTGCACATATCAAGCTCAGCTATAAGCATGCTCATTTTTACCACAACAGTGTATCTTCATTATCATACATGGATAATTTATACCAAATCTATTTTGGAGCTGCCCTTGTTTTAGAGAAAGCAATTTATTCCCACAGGACTATAAGGCTAGGTATAAAAATTCTTTCTTGGCAATCTATTTTTATTTATTGATGGATGCTCTCTGAAACACATGTAAATTCATATATATTAAACATATTTTCAAGCTTAGACCATGTTTATAAATACTTTCAATTTATATGAGCCTATTACAAAGAGAAGAGAAAATAAACAAACTACAGAAAAAACTATAGACACCAGAAATAAAACTAAATACAATCCTGGTGACTAGTGACAAGACATTTATGATTATGTGGGGAGGGAGAACATGTTAATAAAAATGAGAGTAATAAAATATTAAAATATAGGGAAAAGTGAAAATTAAGCACATAAAACATTAATTTCAGAATACAGAAAATTAGAAAAATCTGGCTTACAAAGAGAATGATGTGGGCAGACACATTAGGACAGACTTGAGAGCAAAGTTATTTGTTCATGATGGCCACGTGGCCTCCTTTCAGCATCTGAGTTTGGTCTTTCCAGATTAGGAAAGGGGGAAAGCAATGCAGAGGAATGCAAAAGGTGTTTTCTCTCTCTCTCTCTCTCTCTCTCTCTCTCTGTGTGTTCAGGCTTGGGAAAATTTGCCCCGAGCTTTGAGGAAGCCAATCACATGAACCTGAGGTGAGATAACTTAACCATGTGTTGGGACTCAGACTAGTTTAAACAGGATAGCTGAGTTATGAGCTATTGGAAACAAGCCAAAGTGCCTAGGCATTTATTCATAAATAAGAGGTCTCAGAGCCATTAGTTTGGGGAACTAGCGTGTGGGTGGGCTTTAGAACAACCTTGGGCCTCAGTCCTCAGGTGTCTCCAACTTCTTTTTGAGACAAATGGAGCTTATTAAGTGAGCAGGGTTGGACTTGGCCTCAGGAGTTTACCTGTCTCCACTTCCCCAATGCTGGGATTACAAGTGTGGACTACCACAGTCGGCTATTTTTATATGGGTTTTGGGGATTGAACTCAGGTACTCCTGCCTCAGTCACTTACTGGTTGAGCTGTCTCCTTGGTCTGTGTTTCTGAATTTTAAACATGTCAATTTCAACACTAAACTTTTATTTATAAAACAAGAAGGGGGTCAGCTTCTGGCTTCCAATTTTTCAGTAAGATAGAATCAAAAAGTGATAATTCTTGGGCTTTTTTCATAGAACAACGTGACCCAGTCCTTTCCAGGCAGAAAAACAGCCTGACATGGAAGGCTAGCTTAATTTCTTAAGCACGAGACCAAAGAGGCACTGAAGGGTTCATAAATAGCACAATCTAATGAGAGATCTTGGACAAGTTATTTCTAATTTCTATTCCCTGGGATCTTCACTGCCTAATAGCATCTGCCATCTATGGTATTCTCTGAGCAATGCCAGTTCCAGCAAATAAGCAACAATGAAAAGATCCACTGTCTGCCAGGAATCATGAGGAACCCCAAGTTAGAAACTGACTGTATGTTATCATGACAAAAAGGAAATCTTATTTAACCAAGGCCTTGACATGTGAGGCATGTCTATGAGAACTCAGACATTAATTAGAGACAGGCGTTTTTCTGGGGAGATTATGAGAACTCATTGTTTTCAGGTGCTCTGTGGAGGCTATGCAGGCTGGTGAGACATGCTCACCTGCATTCAAAAAGCCCCAATTAAACCATTAATTAGAGACCAATTAGTTTCTGCAATGTATGAAATCTACTTTAAGTATAATAAACTTAGAAAGGCAAGGCCAGAAGAAAATGGTATAGGCAGAAATGGGTAGCACAGTCAAAAGAAGGTTAAATTCAAGAAAAGTAACATTATTTAAATAATCTTATAGAAGATCCTTAAGAAAACACTCTTAGATATCAAATTATACTCATTTTTGTTTTATAACTGAATTTTATTAATAGGTATCTTTTTTTATACCAGGTAGTAAAGCTATAAACCTCATCATTTACCAGTTTTTCCTGGCTGCTAGGAGTCAGAGCTAGCTTTATTATCACTGCTGAATTAAAGCAAATTCTCAGAACTTTTAGAGGTCATCATTATTAAAAGAATGTTTAGCAGAAGACTGGCCTTATGTGACCACAAATCCAAACAGAAACTGGTCAAATGAAGCCCTTCGTAGGGAAGCTTGCAACAAAGGTTGGAATTGGAAAGGCAGCCATGACTGATTGGCTGGTTAGAAAAGGGCGGGTGAAATGGATGCAGAGACTAGTTTGTTTCTGGCCATGCAAAGGGATGAGTCTGCAAGGGGAAGCAGTCAGTGTTCAGTCCAGTCACCTTAGTCTACTTCAGGAGCAGAGCCCTTCAGCTCTCAGGTCTGTCCTGACGGCTGTGGGTGTTTCCAGTAGGTGGCAGTATGGCATCACTAATTCTATAGCAAGCTATGCCCTGGTCACTCCAGATAGGAAAACTCAACCTTCTTGCAAAAAACCTGAAATAATGTCCCTCTGAAATAAGCCTGTAGAAAATAAGTGTACATAACAGCCCCCAGGGAAGGAATTCAACATTCTCAGCCATGCCTGAGATCATTCCTAGACTTAGCAAAGTACAAAGGTCAAGGACAAAGCAGGGGTCCCACTTAGCACATTTAGTTTCTAGGCTGGGCTCCTCCTGGTACCTTGAGGAAGAATCTGGGTAGGTGAGCTCACCTGGGATGTGGATGACTTAAGAAGAGATAAGGCTTTCATTCACCCTGAAGGAGGGTGTTCTGCCTACTGATGGGGAAAGTAGCATTTCTATTCAGGTAGCAGCAAGGCTGTGCACTCTGTTGGCTTTTATGTATCATCCTCTTCCTGTTCTTGTCCTATGGACCGTTCCTTTCCTAGGTTGGATGGTTCCATGCTGATGCTTCCCAGGTCTGTTTGTTTACTCCCACCCTTTCTGTTAAGCTCTCGGTTGTGTCTTAGACACATCTGCTCCGCAGTTCCTCAGGCATCTTACCACACCCTCACAATGATGACCCCTCTCACATCAAGCCCTGTCCTCCCCCTGTGCCCTTACCTTACTTGCTGATTCTGTGCTTAGATGCTCCAGGGCCACCCTTAACTCCTTTTCCTCTGCCTTTGCCATTCCACCATTACTTAGGTCGAGCTAGTTTTTAAACTCACATCCTGTATCTGTTTTTATTCCTGTCAGCACTGAGCTGAATCATGACCTATCCTTCAGCAATCACTTTACAACTGAGGTCTTACTCAGTTGAGACTACTGCAGTGAACTTTATAAAAAGAGGCGCTGCCTACAGAGGTCCCATTCTATTTTGGGTAGACAAGGTGAACAATCAGATATAAAATAGGTTAGGTATATGATGACAGGAGATAAGTTAGGGCAGGGAAGTGATGAGGGGTATGTTCTGAGTTATAGACAAGAAAGTGGCACCCATAGCTTACCAGAGGGGATCTCCTTTCCCACAGGCCTCATCTTTCTGCTTGAATGGCTCTTCCCCCAACCCTGGATAACTCCACTTAGTATTTAAATTACGCATCACTTCCTTATATAAATTCTTCTTGATTGTTCACCTCTCGGGATGATTGGGAAATGTGAAATGCGTAGGCTATTTCCTTGACAAAGTTCTCTATTAATGTGGTATAAAACTTGAGCTACTCATTTTCTATGACAAATCATTTGAGACTTTTAAAGCTTTAAAGCTCAACATAAAAGAAACTTACTGCAATATAATTCAGCTACCATACAATTTCCATATTTGAAGTATAGAGTTCAAGATCATTTAATATATTCAGAGTTGTACAACCATCTGCAAAATCTATTTTAGAACATGTTACTCATTCCCAAAAGAAATCCTGAGTCCACATCTTCATTCCTCACAAGCTCCAAACAGTAAGTAACTGCTAGTTCTGAAGACTCTTCGCACAGAGTCACACACAGTGTAGCCATTCATGGTCAGCTTCTTTAACTTTGCCTCATGTTAAAGGTTCATCATATATTATGTTTCATACTATGGCCACATAATATCTACTGTATGGATTCACATTTTGTGTACCCATCAGTTAAGTATAAATAACATTGCTATAAAATTTTGGTAAGAATTTTTGAGTGCATGTATTTTTGATTTCTCTTGGGTAGAATCTCTGAATCATATGATAAGTATATTTTTAACTTTCTGAACAAGGGATAAACTATTTTTCAAGGCCACTGTACCTTTTATTTTCTCACTAGCACAAATGAGGCCTCTAGTTCCTCTATATTCTTGTCAATACTTAAAAATTATTTTTATTTTATGTATATGGGTATTTGTCGGCACCTTGAGTGTGCATTGCCTATAGAGGCCAGAAGAGGGTCTCGAGTCCCTTGGAACTGGATTTACAAATGGCTGTGAGCCACTGTGTGGGTGCTGGGAATTGAACCTGGGTCTTCAGGAAGAGCAGCCAGTGCTATTAATCAAAGAGTCAACTCTTTCACTTCTTTTCTTGGGTTCTGCAGTCTTAGCTCAACGTGGGCTTGATTTTCGTTTCTCTAATAACAAATGATGCTAAGCATCTTTCCATAGTCAACATAAATCATCCACATGTAACTCTTCATGGCATGTCTTTGACAACATTTTAATAGATTATTTTTTTTTTAAAGTTTTTAGACACACAAAGTGGAAAAAAGTTAGTAAGTTAGTATAAAGTTCCCAAATAACTAATATTCATTGTTCCTACTAACATCTTATATTAGAATGGCACATTTATCACAACTAATGAACCAATATTAATATACCCTCATTAACTGCAACCCAGCTTCATCCAGACTCCCTTCATTTTCACTGCACGCTCCTTCTACTTCGGGACCCCATCCGGGCTAGGAGAGACATTTAGTTGTCATGTCTCCTGGCTGAGATAGCGTCACCAACCTTTGTGTTTGTTTGGTTTGTTTCTAATGGCTTTTACATTATGGAGGTATTTTTATACTCTGGCCAGGTATTTTGTAACTATCCATGCATAAAAATCTTTCTGATGTTTTTCTTGGGGAAAGGGCACGGAGGTAAAGTGCCAGTTTCATCACATGGTATCAAAGCTATACATTGTGAACATGTGCATGGATGCTGATGTTGACCTTGATAAATGAGATGCTGCCAATGTGGCCTTTTACATATCATAGTACAGACATTCTGGTTGAATTTCTATTTACTCTAATCACCTCTAAACCTACTACAAATGAAGAGAAACCTGTTTAACTTGAGGCTGGCTCCTATTTGAGACAAATTACATAGGAAAGATGGGGGACTATAAATCCAGGTCAAGGCCTCTGATCGAGTCTATCAGCAGCCAGTTCTCTGTACTGAGCTGGTGTAACCCAGGAGCAGCATTTGACACCAAGGCACCTCCAGGACACCCCCTTCCCTGCGTTACTTACATTCCTTAGTGCCATTTGCTCACTCTCTCCTGGCACCTTTTCAGCACCCCAGCATATAAACCGTGAGGCAGTCACGGCCCATTTCTCAGACAGCATCTCTTTTTTTCTCTGCTTGTTCTCCCAGCCAGATCTCTTCTGGATTTAAGTCCCATGAGTAAGCTAATGGTTCCCAAGCTCTTCTCTCCAGGCCAGGGAGGCTCCACACTCTAGGTTTGTTCTCAAGCCCCCTCCTATCTCCGTTCCTACCCTAAGAGGTGTATCAAACATTGTACCACACTCAAACTCTTGGTATCCCCCAGCCCCAGCCTCATTCAGCATAGTCTGGTTCAGTACATTAAACACTCTGCTTTGAACTGCTCAGAAGAAAACAGTCGCTGGTTCTCCCCGTCGTCCTGACTCTTACAGTCTAGCCTAAGCTTCTTCCCATTTTCCCCAGTGCTGATTGGTCTGGCTCACCACGGTTCACTTGAAGAATGACTGCTGCTGTTTTCTAATGGATCCTTCTGTTTGCAGGCTGGTCTCCTCCCCAGGCCTCTGATTCTCAGAGTAGACAGGAGGGTTCAGACTGTGACACACTTCTCCCTCCATGCTAGCGTTTCCTACCTCCTTCTAATGAAAGCCAGTGTTCCTACAATGGCTGTGGAGCTCTCAGCTCCTTTGAATACTTTCATGAGCTTACCTCTTCCTCTTGTTCTATCCATAGCACCTTGCTGCTTTCACTGTCAAGCCCACTCCTCTCTCTGGGTCTTCATTCTGTGAGTCCCTTTCGTCTTTCTGGTATGGTCTTTCCCTAGATATACTGAAGGCTTTTCCCCACTTTTCCTATAGATTTGACCCTCTAAATATGATCATTTCATTAAGGACTCTCATAAGTACTGAAATTAAACCCTGCCCGCACTCTCAATTTTCAGTTTTAAGCTTAGTTTTTTTTTTTTTTTTTTTTTTTTTTATCATAGCATATCTGAAAAGCTGACTTACCTTGCATTTTATCTACTAGTTTGTATTGTATCAACAATGCAAGTTCATATTTTCCAGTTCATCAGAGCTGACATTCTCTCAGCGTCTGACAGATTTCACACTTTACTATCTATTCGTTTGCATTTTGCCTCATAACAATGCAAGCTCCTCCAGGGTAAGACCAAGAGAGAGGACGCACTTCCAGAAAGTAAGTGTTCACTAAAGTAAGGAATAACGATGTGAAGAAATATTTTGTTCTCTGTTTTAGAATTGGTCTCCTTAACACTTTTGAACTTCAGCTTTCATTTCCATATCTTTGAAAGGTTTAAATGTGTGTGTGTGGGGGGTGATGAGTCATAACTGCTAATGAGGAAGGCAGGAAGCAAAGCAGTATGGGAAAGATAGAACAAAAGGAAGAACTGACAGGCTTAGCAGCTACACCTTTAAACCAGTTGGATTCCAATGAGTTTCAGGGCAGCCTAGTTTACATAGCAAGTTCTAGGCCAGTCAGCGCTGTATAGTGAGACCCTATCTCAAACAATAACAACATCAACAACAACAACAACAACAACCACTACCAACCCAAAAAACCTCCAATCCCCCACCCCCCCAAAAAACCAAACCAACCAGCCAACCAAACATACAAAAAACAAGGACAACAAAAAAATCCTAACACAACTTAAATCCAAACCCAAAGAAACATTCTATCCCCTGCAAAAGGAAGCTGTGAGAAAGAGAAGAGGAACTGGAAAAAACCACTCTGGGATATTCTTTTTGAATCTACAGAGACTCCCAGATAATCCTGTCACACAGCTCATTACCCTTCTGCTGTGTACCATTCTCTTACCACATGGAATCCATGGTGGCCTTGGTGACTTATTTCTGTAAATGAACATGGCAGCCCAAGTTTAGATGCGCTGTGGCAGATGGAAGCACAGACATGCACAGTTAGAGACCCCAAAACTTTCCAGTTAATCTGCTATAATATTCTTGGGCAGAGGAACTTTTTGATTCTGAAAATTAAATGGTGGGATGAAGAGTCAAAGCGACAGCAACATTGAAGTGATCATGACCATGGAGGACAGAGCTCTCAGTGATCCTGGTAATGTTCAGGCTGTCTTGATTCTCTGCTCACTTTGCTCACTTTAAATCTCTACCCCAAGAGAGATTAAAGTACAGCGTGTACAAAGAGATAGGCAGCCTCCATTGGGCAGGAGACTCAGCAGAAGTAGAACCCTTCCACATCCTCAATTCTTTAGCACAGAAAGGTGCTATAGTTTTGACCGGCCAGGAATGCAGTGGCCATGAAAACACCAGCAACCGCTGTGCAGCTTCTTGTTCAGTCAGTTTTCTGACACACGGCGAATAGTGATTAATTACTTGTTAGAAGAGGACATTTCTATAGAGATTCACTGGAAATACAGATGCCGTCGTCCAGGCTTGATAGACACTGCCTGAGGAATGCCGAGGCGCACTGCTGCAGTCTGTTAGTTCTGGCTGGTTTTGGTATTTATTTTATACAGCTTCAAATTTGGTAGAATTGATGGAGACCATTTCAGAAAACTAACTCCTATCTCAAAGAGGAGAAGATAAGGCTGTGAAATACATCCACATGAGAACAAGAGCAAATGAGAAAGAAAGAGACCCTGGGCTGGCAGCCTACAGTACAACTTTTGGTATCTTCTGCTTTCCAACATTGAGAGACACTCTTGCTACTTCTGAGTGGATAGAAAATTGACTATATTTGTTGATTAAAACTTTCAGGGCAGATGGCCTAACTGGTTATTTTGCAAACTCTTCATCAGCTCTGGTTTGGCATCTACTCATTTTCTCACCACATCTAGTGATCATGTACTCTGTTCTACGCACTGAGGATACAGTGAGAAGCTCCCCATTTAGTAAGGAGAGATGGTGTCTGATGCAGGATTTGAGCACAGAATCTGCACACACTATATTTGCACACCAGCCTGCATAATCCATTATAGAACAGGGCTAGCATTAGACACACCCTCCCTGGGGGTCATACTCACCTTTTACCCACTCCTTGGATATAACTCAGAAACCCAACTGTGAAAGGCATGAGTGAGTTACCATTCAATTATGTCCTGCAGAAACCCTTCACTGGAGCATCGCCCACTGATGCCCGTCTCAGCGCGACCCCGTCAGAGCTTCATGATGCAGATGCTGTTTTTTCAGTATGTGTTTGGGCCCCATACTGTCTGCCAAGAACTGTGTTAATTTACTTATTTCAGCTAAATAAAAAAAATCATTTAAAAAAGGATGATTGAATTTAGGAATTATGGTCCTCAGAGAATTAGTAATGGCTCTTTGTATCCCTCAGGCCTCCATGTTCTTAACTTCCCCTTGTCAATGTTATTATGGATAGACTAATTCAATAATGAGATCATTTCCCATAAGAGCAGCCAAATAAATGCAGCATTCAGTCACACCTGGTTTCCTTAATCTGAACAAGGAAGGATTTGCACCAAATTTATCATAAAACATGGAGTTTAATGAACACACACACACACACACACACACACACACACACACACACACTACTTTCCTGCAAACAGTAAAAAATTTAGGGGAAGAGAGAGTGGCAGAGAAGCAAGTGGGCAGCGATCCACTAGATTAGGAAAGTTAAAAAGGAATGCATGCAGGCCTCTTGCACCCAAAGACCCCAGCACAAGTGTCTTTATCATAGTCAAAATCACATGGTACTGTGGCATTCTCTTAAATACTCAAAAACTATTTCAATTTTTCCCAAACTTCTAGAGGAATCTAAAAGTCAAATGTAAAGAAACAGAAGTAATAAACAGGAACATTCTGGACTACTAAGAATGAATGTTTTTCTAGTTAAAAAGGCATTTGGAAATAAAGTTTAAGGTCCAATTCTCCTAACTGTTAAGTGGCAGAGCATGGGGGAAGGTGGGAGGAGTCACTTACATACTGCCACCACATTCTACAAAACAGTTGGAACTGTCAATAAAGCACCAAGGGTTTGATTATTTATTATACAATGTGGAAACCAAATGGTGTAAAACAAAATTAACCCTACCATTTGAAAAAGTGCCTTAAAAGGAAACGTTAGGAATTGAGATGAGCAACCTTGAGAGAAAAAGGGCAATGACTGTGCGCCCAGGGGAAGAACACTGGGCAGGCTTCAACTGGGTCCGCGCAGAAACTGTCTGAACAGGCGCATGGAAAGGTGAGTTCAGTACTTGCTTACCACGAGAGAAACAAAATGCAAACTACTGACATCTAAAGTGATTAGAAAATAAACTTCTGTTAATTCATACCATGGATTTATTCACTGATTGAAAGTGAAATTTTCTAGAAGTATTAGTGAATATTTGAAAAAAAATCATGTTTTCAAAGATTATTACTGTATGGCAGAATGCAATGAATATATTTTCAGTTACATTAACATAGCTTCAATTTTGAAAAAGGAGAAATCATATGTATATGTATGGTTGAAAAATCAATGCAGCATATGTACTCAAAGCCAGAAGGTGGACCATGTAGCACTCACTGTCTCTAAGCTAAAGCATTACCTACTACCTTATGTGTCTTGTGAGATGTTGCAAATATTACTCTTTACTAAGAGGAACATTCACCAATGGTTTATAGCATGAAGAAATTAAGTTTGAGGCCAGTGAATAGCTCAGCAGGTAAAGATACTTGTCACCAAGACTGATGACCTGAGTCCAATCCCAGGACCTCCGTGATAGAAGGAGAGACCCATAACTTGTCCTCTGATCTACCTCCACACACTCTAAGGCATGCACTCCCTCACCTTGCTCCTTCCTACCCCTGCCACAAAAGAAATAAGTGTAAAACAAAACAAAACAAAAAGCACCTTAGGTCAGACAGTGGGAAAACTACTTTCTTGAGAGACGTTAAACTTTGAATAGGGTTTTATAGAATTGCTGTTTTTGTCATTTAAGAATACTGCCTCCCTTTATTCTTTCTTCCATTTTTTTTCATGTATGTGTGTGTGACAGGAATGTACATGAGTGTGCTTGTTTGCATGTGTGTGTGTGCTTACATGTGGAGGCCTGAGGTTGATGTCTGTCTTCTACCTTACTCATGGAGGCAGGTCTCCTAATAAAACCCAGGGTTTAGTCTCTTCCTCCCAAGGCTGGTATCACAGAGGAGTCAACAAACCCACTCACATGGCATGTACATGGATCTGAGAGTTTGAGCTTTGGTCCTCTTGCCTGTACCACACGTACTTTAACTGAACTATTTCTCCAGTCATCTTTCTCTCTTTATTTAAAGATAATATTTTTTTTTCAAAGATAAGCTCATTATAAGCAATGAGCTTTTGGATAAGAAACCTAACTCAATATTCATTCATACCTTGCAAAGTCCAAGTCTGCCTCCCGTGACATGGTGATGTTGGTCAAATTCTGCTGAAGAACAAAAATGTTCCTACACATTTTCTTGATGCCAGACTCACTGATACGCCGGAAGTACTGGGCCCCATTAATGAGGATACAGGAGATGAGGTGTCCCAGACCTGAGGGGTCAGCACAGAGTAGTGAGGAGGGAAGAAAAGAGATATTAATGGCATCTGGCTTAAACTTATGCAGAGGATAACTTGTTTTCATCTTCCACAAGTTTAAATGACTCAAGAAAACATGTATATCATTTGCAATAGCTAATCTTACAATAGCTTTAGAATACTTCTACACAGTTTAGAAGTTGCAAATGGGAAATTTTAATATAGTCAGCCAAATTTGGTATATTCACAACCCAATATTGCTCTATTCACCTAAAAGCACCAAGCACAGGGCTTCAGGAATAAGCCAGGGTGATATAAACTATAAACATGCAAAGGAAATCCTACTGTATGTGCAGAGATTTGGAGGAAAGAAAAGAACACACACGGTGATCGGTTCTCTTCTACTCATGAAACACAGGAGGGCACACATTTTGCTCTGAACATGATTGGAAGTCTACATATGTAAAATAAGTCATTCATAAGTGAGGCATTATGAATAATAATGATAATATTTAGCTTTCCATGTATTAACCATCTTCCAGGAACTTGTCAAAATAACAAACAGAAAGGGAAAGAGGAGGAACACATGTTCTATATTCTCCAGGCCTTCTAGGAATCATGGAGTTGTTCCTTTGGCCACAGACATGCAAATCTACAAGAAGGGTGACACTGTGGATACCAAGAGAGTGGACACTGTTCAAAAGAAATGCCCCGTAAGTGTGTCCAAGGCAATGCCTACGTGTCGGCAATGTCTCCCAGGATGCCATGTCCGTTACTGCAAACTAGGAAGTTAAGGGCAGGCTTCTTGCCAAGAGAATTAATGTGTGGATTGAGCCCATCAAGCGCTCTAAGAGCAGAGACAGCTTCCTGAAACAGGCAAAGGAAAACGAGCAGAAGAAGGAAGGCAAAGAGAAGGGCACTTGGGTTGAGCTAAAGCCTCAGTCTGCTCCACCCAGAGAGGCATACTTAGTGGTGACTAATGGAAAGGAGTCTGAGCTGCTGTGGGCCTAACGTACAAAAAGAGATAAAGAACCTAGACTGTAAACAAAACAAAACAAAAACAAACCAATAACAAAAACAATAATGCTAATATTTAAACTTCAACATTGCTAACTAAAAAAAAAAAAATTAATTGATAAAGTATGGGCTCCTGGCAACAATGCTAATAGGTCTCAGCACTGACAGTAGGGTGGATGAGTAGCAGACAGAAACAAAAGTTGAATTCCCAGGAGATATCTACAAATATCTGTTTGTGGGATCCTATAAATGATTTGTTCTTCTAGTTGAAAGGTTATCCTATTCTTTTGTATGTGTGTATACATATATACACATATTCATATATGTACATATGCATACATACACACACACATATACATACCTACAAAGTCTCACATATTTCAGGATGGCTTCAAACTGTGACCGTCCTGCCTCTACGTCTCAAATGCTGGGATTATAGGCTTGTGCCTTCATGCTGGGTACGTTTAAATACGGCGGGGACTGACCTAAGGCTCTTTGTGCACACTACACCACATTTCCAGCCTTAAGGACCGCCTTATAGTCTATGAAGTTTGGTAGAGGGTTACCTGAGGACATCAATAAACTAGAAATATTCCCTTTGCCTTTTTGGTTGTGAATTGAGCCTTTTACAGCTGAGCCATCTTTTGGATAGTCCTATTTAGGCTGAGGAATGATGGTTCAATACAACATAAAGTAGTTATAGGTAACTATCTTTAAAAGGTGGATATAATTTTAAATATTTGTTCAGATTGTCCCATTTTTGCAAAGCTGGCCTCCAGCAGGCTATTTTCTTCAGGAATCAAGAGCTACCACAGACTGTCCACTCTAATTGGTATCTTCCTCTCCTAGAGTCTGAGTCTCTTACTGGTAATCAGAACCAGATCAGCAAACAGGACAAACCTCAGGTTCAATAACTTCCTTCTTCTGGCTTCGCAGTGGGTTTCTCCTTGGCCAAGGAATTCTTTCTCTTGCTTTAGCTACTCTTAACCAACATCCCTTCAAGACAACAGACTTGTGTTGTGGATTGGTTCTAATGCTATTTGTGTTAATTTGGCTCTCAAAATCACACAAGAATTCACACATCTGCATGTGATGTTGATGGTCCCTGCCCCAGCTGGTTCTAACTGGTAAATAAAGTGGCCAGTGGCCATTGACTAGGCAGGGAGACAGAGGCAGGACTTTAGAGTTCCAGAGCAAGGGACCATGGGGAGAAGGAGGTTTTAGAATTACCATGATTGGGAAGCAGGAAAAGCAAGCCTGAGAACTGCAGGAGAGAAACCATACAATATGTAAGAATTGGTGGAGAATGGCCCCAGGGGCCACTTTCTCAATTGGGTCTGGGGTAGCAGAGATGGAATATAGATTTTAGAAAGTAATAATTCAGGAATATTGGAGGGGAGAGTGTGCTAGCTGCAGGGAGGTTTGGAAATGCCCAGTCATTGCACTGTTTAGCATATTAAAAATAAGTGTGTGTGTGTGTGTGCGCGCGTGTGTGTGTGCGTGTGTGTGTGTGTGTGCGTGTGTATGTGTGTGTTTTATTCGTGAATCCACAACACCTGGCAGGTGGAGAGAAGTGCGTATGCAGCCGGGGAGTTTAGAGCGCATTAACTTCCTACCACTATAGACTTCTAATATCCAGGTCCATGCTTTGAGAAACAATCAAAAGAGCATATAATATAATTTTACCAGAGGATCTTTGTTAAGGGCCTGGTTCTTGTGGGCATTCCTGGGAGGAGTGAGACCTTTAGGACTGAGGCCTAGTGGGGAGCACTGTGAGATACTGGTCTCTTTATTCACACTCTAGCCACAAGGTCCGCAGCTCTGCCATTAACTAGCTCCTGGTCTCTGCCGTCTGGACTCCTTACCTCTCTTGCTCCTCATCTAAAAGCAGTGGAGACTCTTAATCAGAAAGAGGAAAATAAACCTTTCTCTTCATAGCTTGGTTATTTTAGGTACTGGATTATAGAGAAAAAGTTTGTGGTAGAAGTCAACACGAAGAACTATTTGGCTGGCACCATATTTTTTACAACTTTGAAGGCAAATATCTCTAGGTAATACCGCTTCCCACAGCACTGCTGATGGAGGCAGCTGATGGAGGGCCCTGAAGCAGCTGCCTGAAGTTACTGCAGAGCAAGGAGTACGATCAGTTCAGTGGGCAATGCATTCTGTGAGAGAAACCTCCCTGCCAGGGACTAGGCGACCAGACGAAGGGTTTTCAAGGTTCCTTACTCCTTGTCTGTGTAGGTATGGACCTTTTTCTTTAAACAAGCTCCTCTCAAGTTAATTTGTGGTCCACTCTGCACATGCTCCCAAGTCTCTGTGGCATATATGTCAAGGCAGGTAGAGGACAGACATCAGCATTATCTTAGATAAAAATCTCCCTATCAGCCAGGAGCAAGTGGCAGTCAGTATCTATCTACTCATACATAAAGCTAGGTGCAGCAGTTCTAATCCAAATACACTAGCAAACAACTTTTCCTAACAAGTATTATTAAACATTTCAATACAGACATTCACGAACACCTTTACCCTTCTTCCCTCCCAGGCTCCGAGACCTGAAGGTAAGCTCTGACCTTCAAAGATGTACTGGAACTTGTGTTGCTGGAGGCTGGCACTCATAGCCTCTTCCATGGCACTGATGTCTTTGTTGAGCTTGACCACCAGAGGGTCATAATCCATACTTTCCACATTGGCAACAATGGCATAGTTCCCCTCCTTTGCCAGAGGAATGAGATAGTGGAAACAATGAACTCTGAAAGAGAGGGGAATGGGCGAAGCAATTAATAGAAAAATTCCCCACGAGGTTATGGATCTGCCAGGGAAAGAACACCAAAATATTTGAAGCAGCCGCGGTCTTTTTACTTATGCCTCCCACTGGTCTTTTCTTAAACAAAATGCCATCTTAGCTATACAGCTGAGTGATCTGAAGCAAGCAGGCGTCTATGAGCTCTGTTCATTTAATACATATACTCTTGGTAAGAAATAGATAACTTCTGAAATTCGTTTTCAATGCCGAGATTGTGTGTACGGTTAAGAGTGAGATAGGGGCATCTTTAAGATGTGTTGTTATAATGGCACTGAGAGGCTGAGTTTCCATCCGTGATGGTATGTCATCACGGGAGACCACTGGTTTTGTTACCCAGTTTTGATACTTAATAGCTGTGTGACTTTAGGTAAGATAGTGGAATCTTTCTATGTCTCAGTTCCCCTTGAAATAGGCATAATGATAACTTCTGCCTCAAAGGGCCCATGCAAAGCATGTAATATGGAGTCTAATGTGAAGGAAGCACACAGTAAGGGACAACTGTCACTACTTTTACATTAATCATTGCTAGCTTATTACGTGAATGAGTCACTTATTGAACATGTATAAGTTTGCTAGGAACTATGCTAGTTAGTACCTGCAACTGTAAACAGTTTGCAGCATTAAAGACTCCACAGCTTAATGGGGCAGAATAATAACAAGAATGCCCAAAAGAACGGTCTGAAGAGAAGGCTCAGTGGCTAAGAGCACTCATGGCTCCTACAGAGGCCCCGGGTTCAGTTTCCAGCACCTACATGCTGGCTCACAGCCATCGGTAACTACAGGTCTTCATCTTCAACTTGCCTGGATTTGGAATCACCTAGGAGATACACCTCTAGGCACAACTTTGAGGGTATTTTCAGAGATGTTTATGAGAAGGAAAGAATATATGTGGTACCATTCCATGTACTGGTGTTCCAGGCTGAATAAAAAGGGAAAAAGAAGGAAGCCACTGGGTACCACCAATCATCTCTCTTCTGTTTCCTGGCTGCAGATGCAGTGTGATTAGCCACCTCATGCTCAGCCACCACGCCTTCCTGTCCTGAGGTGTACCCCTTCAAACTGTGAGCTGAAAGAATTAAATTTCCCCTTTAAGTTGCTCCTAGCTTTATGTTAATATACATTTTCATTTCTCTTGACTAATTACTTAGAAGTAGGCTTTGCTGAGTCAGAGGATAAGGATAACTCCAGTTTGGAAGAAACTAACCATGTGTTAATGAGCTTTATTATTTTTCCCACCTACTCACAACATTCTAGTTGTTCTGTATCTTAGCCAACGCTGTGTGCCAGTTAAAAAGTATTTGCTTTTGGTCACGTAGATGCACTGTAGTATCTCATAATGTTCCCCCCATACCATTTTTCTAAACAGTAACAAGGTTGGGCTTTTTTCATGTTGTGAACTGGAAGCTGTTTTGGCTTCTCTGACCAGCCAGCAGGATTCCAGGATCAACCTATCTTTATCTTTTCCCCCAATGCTGGAGTTAGGTACTCATAGCCGTACCTGACGTTTTATGTTACATGAGTTCTAGGGATTCACACTCAGGTTGTCATGCTTGTACAAGTGCCAGTACCACAGAGCAATCTGTCCAGTCTCAAGTAATATCCTTAGAAAGTTCCATATGAGCAAATACAAATGACTATAGTTAAATTTCACTGATTTCAGATTATCCTCACAGATGTTAATTAATAAGTAATGTCACCAACAAAAAGCCCAATCTGACATTCCTGAGTTAATTGGCAAAGAGAATAGTTTTGATCAAGAGGCAACTAAAGGCTCTGGTCACAGCCCCTCTACAATGTGATCTTCCTAATGTAATTAATGAAAAATGACCCACCTGGGAGTAGAGATGTTGATTAGTGCAATTAATCTCTACCTTGCAGAAATTAAAATGAAGTAGCATTAGTTAAAATACAAGCATCTATACTCAAGTATCTTTAAACTAGGCTTAAAGTTATGGCAGCATAGCCACACTGAATAGGAAGTGCATGCTAAAGGAACGAAGTTGAACATGGGGCAGTGGCTCTGAGCAAAAGTGAGAGGTTCCTTTTTTGTTCCACGCAGATCCCATGAGAGAGGTGTGACATGAAGTTAAGGACCTGGGCTGCAGAATGTCATCCTAAGCTTTAAAGGCCATCTAAGTCATGGGGATTGTATGCCAGAATGTTTAGAGATCCTTAAGAGAACTTTACAGATTAACTAAAAATTAAAAAACATGATGTGTGTGTCTCCATATGCACAGGCATGCTGGTGCCTGAAGCAGATGTGAAGACGTTTTAGTTGCCTGATAATGGGTGCTGGGAACTGAACCTGGGTCCTGTGTCCTGATTATTGATCATTAAGCCATTTCTCCATCCCAAGAGAACTTTAAGCAGTAAAACGATAAGCTCAAATATTAGCTTTGGCACAAAGAAGGAGTAGCCTGCTGTCAAACTTGGAGACAAATTGAAGAAGAGATGGGCTAGAAGATTCTGACACACTGCAGGTGAATCTTGATGATATTCTACAGCTGAGGGCAGAGAGGAGAGACAGCCACTGCTTAAGGTACTATCTTCCTTTTCCCAAACGATCAGGAAAAAAAGTCACTAATGAACATCAAATTCAAATAAAGTTTTATTTTTCTCTGGGTTCTGGTGTGCTGTTGCTGACCTTCGCCTGACTTTGGCATTAAGGTTTTCTGCAAACACTGCTGATTGCACAGCAGGATGGTTGATTTTCAGAAAGTGCACACTCAGGATCCCAACGGTGACAGGCAGTTGCTGTTGAACCCACTTAGAGCCCTCCTGATGGTAAGGGAAATCAGCTGATAAAGGTGACATTCTTGGCACTGTGGACTCAAATGGCAACTTAATTTTCTTTTTCTAAAGTTCAAATATGAAAAAAACCCTCTCAACAACTTTTAATGGTCTCACCATGCCTTTCATCTCTTGGGGGGGGGTTGTCATCTGTCTTCTGCCTCAAACTGTGGAAAGACACTGCTTGGTGGTTAAATGTGACCTACAGAGACATGGGCAAAATGTCAAATGTTCTTTGGATGGGTTCTTCAACACAGAACCTGTAAGACTGGAGAACTTTTTTTTCTTTTTTGCTTTGAACTTAAACAGTGTTAAAGAATTATATGGGCTATGGATATAAAGCTATTTTTGGGAATAAGATACAGTTTGGCATTTGAAGTTGTTCTGGACTTTTGCTGGCATAACTCATTAATATATTTCACATGGCTTTCATTTTTAATTTGGTTCTTACCGCCATGTTTTCATGGCTAAAAGTGCTAGAGAGAGTATGTATCACTTTTCATCATCCCAGCTCCTGGCAGGGCCTCAATTAGAATTCTCTTTCACAACAGGATGGGGATAAAATAAGCATTACTTAAGTATCAGAATAAGGATGAGGTTGGTCACACAATCTCTGTGGTGGTTTGAATGAGCAATGTCTTATACAGGCTTATATATTTGAATACGTGGTTCCAAATTAGTGGTGCTATTTGTAGAGGTTATAGAACCCTTGAGGGGTGGAGCTCTGCTGGAGGAAGCCAGTTATTGGGGTGGGCCTTGAGAGTGTATAGCCTCCTCCCTAATTTCTTTTCTCTGTTTCATGTGTGTTGATAAAATGTGATCTCTCTGCTTCCCGTTCCTGCTGCCATGCCTCATCTTCCATGACAGACTAGAACTGTGAGCTAAAATGAGCACTTCCTTCCTTAGGTTGCTTTTGTCATGTGATTTTACTGCAGCAACAGAGAAGTGATTAATACACCCTCTGCACTTGCAGATGCATGTGGCTGACTTACAAGTGGCCTATCATGTAAAACTGCAGTTCATAAAACAATTCATTTCCCTTCTAGAATATAATCTTGTTTATGAAAATAGGAGGAACTTACTTTTTATGAAGAAATCATATGGGCGTCATGACTGGTTCAATTACTGGGGCCATTTATAACAATGAACAAGACACACCTGAGGAGTGAGTGTTCCCTTCTCTAGCCTTGCACTCTTGGCTCATACAATGCAATGATTAGCACATCTGTTTGTTTGCTTTGTATCCACACCAATGCTCCCCTCCCCCCATTGGCAATGCTATAGGACAGAGAGAGTGGCAGCATTTATTGCCTCGGCCATATGTGGAGAAGTCGGTTAGTTCTGTGAAGCACACACATCAAGAATAAGGAAAGAAAGGAGACATATTCATAGAAAACAAATGAAATGTTGGAACAGGGTTATAACAAGAAACAAAAAAATTAATTTCGAAAAACTATGTTTGGTATTCTCAGAGCAAAGGAAAAAGAATTCTGTATCTGGAGCACTAAACTTCAGGCTGAAATTATCCTTTCCCATTTTTAAATTAATACTGAAGGAGGCATGGAATTGAATATTACAATTGTGTGGTTTCTTATGAAGTTGGCAAGACACGTCTGGCATTGTAAGAACAGTATTGGTAAGAAGCACAAACAGTGAAAGAGACAGGACAGAGGTTAAGGGTTTCAAAGATCTTCCTCAGACGTGCCGAGAACATCCCGCCTGGAATTAGCTACACACAAGTTGGTGATTCTGAATGTAGAACATGTTCTGAGACTGCACAATCAATAGCATAAAATCCCAGGAGCTGGGAGAATAATTAATTTGTTGTTCTCTTGTTTTGCTTTGCAACCCAGGGTAACAGTCGCCTCAGAATATTACTGGGTGTTTTCTTTTTTCCTTTCTTTTTTGTCTGTCCACTGAATTTATCTATTCATAGAAAATGCCTGCTTTATTTCATTATTGGCTTGAAAATAAATAGAAAAACAAATCTAAAAATTATCGTAAAACAAATCAGAAAATACATAGTGAGATGCTGTATTTCAAGACAAGTTAATATAAGAAATAAACTCAGGAATAATGCTGAGCACAACAGATTCCAAGCCTGCAGGCTACTTCCTTTGTTCCTCTCTCAGGGTGCTAACAAGCAACAGAGAGTAGTTCATGGTGGGGAAGGCAAAGAATGCCAAAAGCAAGTGGCATATAAGAAAGTGATACTAACATGCCTCAAAGTCATCCAACTTTTAACTGAATCTAAATATATTCCTCTTAACTATAAACCAAACTTGTGTTTATACTTTTAAAACATAGATGATATGGAAACTTCAAATTAAAGAAAATATTTAATCAACTTTAATATTGTTCCAAAAACATAGAAGAAAATGTACTACTAGGCCACAGCAGGCTTTCTGATCCTGGGCTTTCAGAGGTATATCTGCAGTGATGGATCTAGTGGTTGGCACTGTTGCCTGGGTGTCAGTCAAGCTTCTCAGAGTGAACTGGGAGTTCTTGTATTCTGAAACCTCTAATCCGTACCCCTGACCTTTCTACTCCTTCAGTCTCTCTGGCTTCAGTTAGATGATATCAGGCACACACAGGGTGATGGCCACAAAGGGATAGGTCAGGCTGCCCTCAAACTTGTAACGCTCCTGTCTTAGCCTCTGCGTTACCTGTCTACTGGCGTTCATGTCTTTTACATCCACAGATTGCTCCGAGCTGGTTGGTTTCTGTGAGTCTTTTTTTCTCATTGCCACCAATTCTTGAACCCAAGCCAATCCGTCAATAAGTTCTGCGATTTCTACTTTTAGTATATGTTCCAAGTCCTACATCTTTCATATTCCCACCTGGCCACTTCGATGCTCCTAACAGGCCTCAACTGGTCACCCTATTTTTTCTGCAGTCCCATTTCCATACAACATCCAGAACAGTCCTTTAAAAACATTAATTACTAGCACCCCTCCTATATTGGAGAAGCCTCCCCAGTGGCTTCCTAATACATTTGGGACGTTCTCTTGGTCTTGAAGACCTCCAGTGTACAGACGTACAACTGCCTACAATCAGGCCTCAGACTGTCTTTTACACTATTCTCCCCACGCTCCACCTGCCCCGTTCGTCGGGTTGCAAATGAATTCTTCTCCCGGCCTCCAACTTGCCTGGACTCCCTGTGTCTTAGGACCTTTCTGAACGCTGCTCCTCCCTGAAACTTTCTTCACCTAGGTTTTTGTTTGGATGGCTACTGTCACTTTGCCACATGTCCTGTCTAAACAATTTTCTTCCTAGTTAACTTGTGTCCCCCGTATTTTCCAGGGTACCTTTGCCACATGTAGCTACTGAGCATGTGGAATGTGCTCACCATAACGCACTCTAAGTATAAAATGTGAAGATGCCAAGGCTTACCACAGAAAATGAAAAGTAACTCACTGTTTCTGTGTTAACCTTGTGACAACACAATCCATATGTATATGTATATGTATATGTATATATGTATGTATGTATGGTTAAACAAAATATACTCCATTTTATCTCCTTCCTTCTACATTTTCAAATGTAGCTATTGTTTGAGAATCCCTTACTGAAAATACTTGGGATCAAAAATTTTTGAATTTTAGAATATATGCACAGACTTATTGGCTGGGCATCTGAAATACTCAAGTCCAAAGAGCAGTTTCAGGTCTGAATTTTCAATTAAGGCTACTCAACCTGTATGAGCAAATTTACATGAGCTATGTGGCTTGTATTTGCAGTTCATGCTATCAATTTATTTACTTATTTAATTTATTTGTGTTAGCACACTGTGAGCTAACAAGTGTGGAGCCAGAGGACAATTGAGAGCCAGTTCTTTCCTCTCATTCTGTGGCCTCCGAGGATTATACTCAGGGCAGCAGACTCGGAGAAGGTGGTTTAACCCTCTGAGCCATCTCTGGCCTCTCATTCTGTTACTTATTGCTTTAGCTATGACTATCTGAAAGTATCTTTGTTGCCTTATCTGAGACTGGCTGGCTTCACCATTAGAGGTGCAGGGACCTGCAGTATTTGGCTCATGGCTATGTCCCAGTGTTTAGAGCATTGCCTGGTACAGAGAAGACACCTGTTCAAATGCTTAACGAACGAGTGGGCAGTTGAAGATGTGCATGTGAATGGCTGTGTCTTCCTGCTGCGGGGAAAGGCGTAAGGCATACTTAAAACCCTTCTCTTGGATCAATCTTTTCCTGAATCTCCTCAATTGTGTTTTAAGTTTGTTGAAGAGGGGCTTTGTGGTTCTTAGATATAACTTCTTTCTGACTTGCAAAAATATCAACACTTTTGACTTAATACATGACAGAAATAATACAAATTATTCAAGATTTCCTTCATAACATCTAAGGTAAGAACTCTTATTCCCATTTTAAGAGGAAACTGAAGCTTTGTAAAATGACCTGTTAGCTGGCCCTGAGATCGCCCACATGGTTGGAGTGCATGTGCAAATCCAGGTTGCCTCGCAGCCCACATGCCCTGGGCCATCACACTCACAGTCCAGCATACGCTCACATCCTTTAAGAACACTGAATGCTGCTAAACATCTGCTCAGGATAGGAAAAGGACAATAGCAATAGCAAAAGCTAAAATTATGGTGGCACTTGATGCCACCGCTCCCCCCTCAGAGACAACACGTGAATTACTTCACAGAGGGCCCTGACACCATAATTTTCTGTGCTTAGTTGGGTCCTACCTCACTTCCAGATGCAAGACAAGCAAGCAGCGGTCAGCCATATCCTGGAAGGATTTGGCAAGCTCACTCAGCGTCTGCATAATCTGTTCAGACACGGGGGGAAGGTCCATGTTCACGTGGCTCTCCTGAGCAGGGGAAAGCACTGGAAGAAGAGAAGACAAAAAGCAGTCATTTCATTAGGTACCTACAGGGTTTCCTGGAGTGTAGGTTATCTAGTCATCTTTCTGTTTTCACTACTTTGGCAGCATTAGAAGTCCAAGGTAAGCTAGACTCTTGTTTTTACTTCTTTTATTTATTTTACTTCTTGCTGTGTGTGTTCCTATGTGTGAGTATGAATGCATGTCTCTGTGTGCCACAGTGTGGGTGGTGGTCAGAGGTAAACTTTGGAGAGTTCGTTCTCTTCTTTCATTATGGGTTTTGGGGATCAAACTGAGGTTGTCAGGCCTGCACAGAAAGCGCCACTCCCCACTGAGGCAGCTTACCAGTCCTGTTGTGTTCTTCCTCAGTTAGTCCCTTGCTTCAATCAGTTTACTGAGATAGAAGCAGCTACCGAGCCTGTGTGGCCTGACCATGTAGCCTGTGTCTCCTGTATATTTTTCAAGTTGCTCTTCAGCGTCTGGCTGCACACTCTCAGCAACGCTTGTGAAGGGAAAATTAGCAGCTCTGAGCCAGCTGATTACACATCTGAAATACCTGAGCTGACAAAGTCCCTGGATCTGTTCTTCAATAACTTCAAGAATTTGACTGGCGCCAATTCTACACTGCTCTGCAGTCATTCTTAAGCATGTCAGAGCTAAGTGCTGAGGATACCTTTTGACCTCTCTGAAGTCGTTCCCTTTCTGGGAGGAATTTCCCCATTCTTTAATCACTTCAAATGACTGGACTACATTGTTTCATAATTCTCAAAACCGATGGACAGAAGTATTCCATCTGTTCTAGATCACTCCTGAAATGTAAGTCTTAGAATAAATATTGCAGACTAATCAGTCTGCAAGAAGTGATCACGTGGGTTGTTCTAGAGGCTACTGCACTTGTACTGAGGCCTAACATCTGGGGGGGTGAGAGAGAGCAAGGTGGTCGTGGGCCACATTTAATTCACATGTAACTTAAGAGCAGTGCCGGGCCCTAACAAGGCGCCGTAGGTAATGGTAGAGCTCTTTTCTTTAACTTTCCAAAGGACTTCATATCTTGCTATGGAGACACTTGTGCATTTATACTCTCTGCTGGTGTATCTGCAAATAGAATCAGTCTAACGTCTATTAAATGGGTGAGTAGATAATGAAAACGTGCTGAATCACATGGAATAGTATTCAGCTACAAAAGAAAATGAAATTATGACATCACAGGTAAATTAACCGAGTTGGAAATGATCACTCTGAGTGAGGAAACTCACATTCCCGCTCACATGCAGGTGTTAGCTTTGAATCCTTAGGGATGCATGTTTACATTGGAGAATGCACAGAAGTTGGGAAACTAGCAAGAAGACATAAGGGGATTTCAAAGAAAGAGGGAATAGAACGTGAGTGATATAAAGGTAGAAAGAGGGATAATGGAACAGGAGGGGCTAGGGCAGGGGTCGAGGGTAAAAAGGGTGTATGGGGGAAGGATGACATTTCAGTCCTCTGAAAACACAATATGGAAACCTACTAATATAGAAGCACTCTCTCTCTCTCTTTCTCTCTCTCTCTCTCTCTCTCTCTCTCTCTCTCTCTCTCTCTCTCACACACACACACACACACGTTTAAATGGAGTTAACCTATAACAAGGGGACAGTGCTTCCTTCAGACACTATTGACTATAACATAAGAAGCCCTGTGCCGGGTATTATTTACCTCTTTTTGATTTGCTGGTCAGTAGGGTTTCATACACATTGCCAAGGCTATTGTCATTGGTTACCCTTCAGAGCTTGATCATAAGACCTACCGCTGAAGACACTGTATATCTGAATTATAGGACATGGAAAAACCAAGCTAATAATGATCTGGGTGTTTCTTCCCTACTAGCTAGGATTCATAGTGCTGGAAGGTCCTATGGATGCTATGAGACAAGAAATGTCATCAACAGTCTCACCCAGTGAACCCTGTAAGCTATAATAGTGACTAGTCTGGCAAGATTATTATGCAACAGTATAATAATGGTAGGAATATCAGGGGTGTAACCAATTATTTTCTGCTTAGACTTAAAGCCCATCCTATAAGGTGGTCCTCATTTCTAGTACCATCAACTGGGCCAAAAATTTATGACTGGCCAAGTCATAGGCCTACTACTATTATTCTACTAAATCAACATAGTAATAAATGTCTCCTAAGTTTTTATCTTTATACCCACAGACTGATTCCCCGATCAACTCACAATAGAGAAGCTTCCTTTTACAGTAGATGGTGACTAATACAAAGAACCACAACTGGCCAACATGCAGAGTCTGTGGAGTGCTCAGTTCTAAATGTCAATATGTTTTTGCTTCTTTTTTTGAAAACTCTTCTCTCTGCCAGAGAGCTTGGGTCTTCTGGAAGAAGGGTTCCTGGACTTGGGGCCCACCACAGGATCTGCTGAGACACCACTAACTCTGGAAACACAAAGTCAACAACTGTCCAAGCAGTGGGACATCTATATCATATCCTTTCCTATGAAGGTTTGAAGATCACTGAGGAAGAGGGTATGGAGGGATTTAGGAGTCAGAGGGATTGGATGTCTGCAGTGGAACAGTGTTTGCTGGACAAGGCAGCATGGCTGCACACATCAGCTCACAGTGGCTAGAACTGTATGCACAAGACTCGTAGAGGCTTAAATCAGCCAAAACTCTAGAACGGATGGGGGAGGCGCTCATGAATCTCCACCTGTATCTGAAGAGCTGCTGGCATCTGATGGCTGTTGGGGGGAGGAAAAGTCAGTTTGCTTAGGGTGTGTGGACTCTGAGTAGCTACTTATCCTTCAGTAGATGGTCCTACACCTAGGACATACAGGCAGTACTAAATAGACTAAGGGTATTAAAACACTTAGAAAGAAAGGAGAGTGCACATGAAGTCGTAGGGGGAATGGTGGTGGGGAAAAGGGAAGAGTTGGAGGGTGGATTTTATCCAAACAAGTTTATGTGTGTGTGTGTGTGTGTGTGTGTGTGTGTGTGTATGAATAGTAAATAAAATATTAAAACATTTAAATAGATTTCTTAGGAAAATACTGAGCAGCTGAAGTGGGAGTTCTGTTTATTTAAGCTTCTCATGGTTTCTTGGAGATCACCAACAATAATTTGACCATACTAGTCAAGACTTCTTTTAGTTCTCAGAACTCTCAACTGCTGTACTTGTGTCTTGTCTCTAGCATGTTGCAAGAACTAATTTCTTCAAATAACTCTGCCTTAGTACCTTGTGTAAAGTGGGGAGAACTGTGTCACATTAATGGTAAATGGGTTGACATAGGAAAACTAAAATATTAGCACACAAAGCTTTCTCAGTATTCATATAAATCAGAAATATAGAGTCATTACTTTTCTTTAGTTTTTTATTTGTCCAAGTTAAATCTTAATTGTAGCCAGAAATGATCCCATCTATTTCAAAGTTCAGTTTCCAGTCATCTATACAGTTTTGCCTCTTTGGCAGAGAAGCAATTCCTCGGCTGGAATACATGGGCCTTTTGCAAGAAGGGCTGTGTGGGCTTGGAGCCCAGCCCAGGACCCACTGAGACATCACTAACTTACTTTATAGGGTAGAAGTCAACATGGCCCAAGTGGTATGTATTGTGATTGTCTTTTCCTGGACTATCAAGCCCAAGAGAGGGCCAGAAACGTGATCCAGGCATGCAACCTTTAAGGCTAAAGTTCCTTTGGGAATCAGATTCTAAGAAACTAAAACACTGTGGCACAGGTACAAACAAGTGACCGTTACTCAAGGGAACTGACCTGTAAGGAGGAGTAGAACATAGTGATGGAGAGTAAAATTCTAATAACCTCTGCACTGTCTTAGCGTTCACAAGCCCACTCTGCTGGAGAGCGGACACAGAACACTGCATTTCCTCTCAATTGATCACAGTGTTCATGTGGTTTTACGGCACGGCAGCATCACTGCTCCATGTGGCAGGCCAGATGAAAGCAACCTTAAGTAACATTATTATAATATTTCAAAGCACTTTAGGGCTTTTAAGGCTCTGAATTCTTTTCCTTTGTGACGCAAAGTCTGTTCCACAGAACTATCTGTATTCATCAATGAGAAGAGGCAGAAATTACTCTGACATTGTACTCATGGTCTCAAGTTCCAAAATATTATAACTGATCAAATACTATCAAAAATATTTTGGGTAGAATCCATTAAAAAGCTAGAAATTCTCCTTTTTTATTATACAAATAATTTCACTATGTGAAAACCGACCACTCACAAAGTATGTAAAACAAACAAACAAAAAATGAATACGACAAAACCAAAACCCAAAATAGAATAGGCAAATGGCAGGTTCAGCTGCCAAGTAAAGCTTGCAAGGGCACAGCAGGAGCAGTGGAGAGTAATGGAAGCCTGTGGATTCCGTCCGACTGTAAGCTCTAGCGAAGCTACGACATGGTACTACAGTAACATGATAACTCACGCCTAGAGCTCCCCTGAAATGCTGGCTTGTAAATTCCTGAAGGCTTCCTGAAGTTTAAGAAGCTTTCTTAAATAAGAAGGCATATATTGATCAAAGAAATGCTGAGTGTGGCATAGAAGAATTAACTGGCTCTTAAATGTCAAGTGACAGTGTTGATAGATTCTGTTTATAGGCAGGAAATGAGGTTACTGTACACACATACTTCACACCACACCCCATACCTATACACACCATATTCACTCACCCACCCATCTCACACCTACATAACACACACACACACACACACACACACACACACACACACACACACACCTCTGCACATACCCTTCCGGAGACTAAGTGATTATGTATCTTTTGTAGAGGCTGCTCTCCATTCTGCCACAGCCCCATGTGTACTGAACTTTTAAAATGCTAGTAATTGATCACCTCTTTAAGATATGCACCCTGAGCAGCTAGCTGTTCTAACTGTGGGAAAGGTTGCCATCTGATCATTCATATGCGACCACGATATATGTAAGTATGGATCGCTTAAGATTCCTAGCTCACCCTCATGTTGAGGTAACTGGGGCTCTCTCTATCAAATCCATCGGTCTAACAGGAGGAAGACGAACCTTGTGCTCTCAAACAGAAATAGCTTTTCTTTAGCGGAGACAATGGACAAGGCAATTTCATCTCCAATCTTCACTCTAGTGAACATATGAAATGTTCACTATCTGCAGCCCTGGGGTTGCAGAAAGAAGTGGCTTCATGTCACAGCCTGGTAAACCTTCAAGCAGAGTCCGAGCCCCTCAGAGACTGCTGATTTTTGTGGTAAAAGAAGCAGGCTGAGGCTGGTACCACTCCTTTCTCCTACTCCTCCTTTTCCTGATGCGGGAAGTAAAGAATCAGGTAGGTGCTGGTCTTACTGCTTAACTATTGGCCAGCCCCAGCACTGCTGACTTCAGACTTCTTGCTCTATCAGGAAAACAAAAGCCCTCTCAAAGCCCTGGAATGAAGAGAGTAATAACTTGGTGATGAGTAAGGTCTGGAGTCACAGCCAGTCACAAGCTTCTAGTCTTTCAGCCCTCTCCTATGCTTGCTCGTTTGCCATACACCTGCCACTCAGCCTCAACTCTGGAATTGCTTCACTTTCCCCTTTGAAAGCCCTCAGCATGGACCACAGAGCTGAGGCCTGTGTCACCCTTTCACTACAAGGTGTAGTTTTCTTGAGCCCTCTTCTTTTGTTCTAACTGCAGTGAGCTCTCTTTAGCCCCAGGCTAGTTTTATAAATCACTGACAGGAAAACAAAAACTGAAGAGCAGATCATTGCCAATAGGAGATTTTTGAGTCTAATCTCAAAAAAAATTTCCACAAGCTGATGGTAAGGGTGTATTGAAAAGTGGAGACAGCCCAATTAGAAGCTTCACCTCCTGCAGACTAGCATTCATGGTGCTGGAAGGTACACTGCATGCAACTGGAGAAGAAAGCTAAATCATCAATATCACCCAGCCACAACCCTGCAACCCACAACAGTGACCTGGCTGCAAGATGTACTGGCATATACTAATAACCAACCGCTTTCTGATTGGATTTAAGGCCCACTACACGGATGGCATCCATACCCAACACTGCTAACATGGCCAAGATCCTAAGACGATCAATCATGGGCACAGAGGAAAACCTAACACTATTATTCTGCAAGTATAGATAAATAAACAAATGACTTCTAGTGACACATTGCTATGCCCATAGAGCAGTGCCTCACTCAGCCTTCAGTAGAGAAGCTTCTCCTTGCTGTAAATGGAAACTAACACAGACAACCTTAATTGACAATGCTCAGAAGAGTGAGCAACTTTGGAGCACTCAGAGAGAGAACATAATGCTGGGTGAGTAGGATGTGGGGACAATCCAGGAGACAGAAGAGAGGGAAAAGATGATGGAAATATATTGTATATTTCTTTTTATTTAAAATGCGTGCATAGCCCTTCTCCGTTCTTTGCCAGCCAGCTATCCCCTCTTAGTAACCACACCCATACCACCCTCCTCAGCCCTTATTACTTCCCTCAGAAGAGCTCGGATTCTTGCTGAGTGTTTGAGAGAGCCCTTGAAAATTGCTTTCTCTACAGTCCTGCATCCTACTAATGCCTCAGTGTGCAGAAATCAGATTTCTACTTTCACTACGTTATTAAAAATTATTCTGATATCTATCTATAAAATTTAAATTTCCAAGCCCACGGGATAGTTTCTGATGCTAATGCCATATAGGCTTTCTGCTACACAGAGCACTGGCCATTCACATCTGCTTTGGCTGACATCACTTCATCTCCTCAATGCTCGTCATCCTCTCTGGCATTCCCATCTCTGCATCCTCTTCCTTCAGCCCTCCTAGAACTGCTAGGGTTGCCTGGGACCATTTTGCTTGACCAGTCTCCCTTAGTTCCATGGAGTGTGGGTGAGCTCATACATTTCTGACACCTATTGTTTAAGGATTCATAAATTTGTGGCTTTAAAACTTCATTTCATTAACCATTTATAAAAACCTTTCTGTTTGTGTACATCCCATAGGCATCTCAAAACTAAACACATTACTGTTCCTTGTAAAATTTATTTAAATTACCTTCCTACCAGTGAAATCTAAACTATATTATCTTTGACTTTTTCTTTTTCATTAAATGCAGATTTTTGCTTATACTAGTTAGCATATATTTTTGTAATATTTATTTCTCTTTTCTACACCAAGTGCTACTTCTTTGGTTTAGACTTCTCATCTGTGGCTCCTGTAACTGATGTCTCTGCTTCTCACTTGGTCTTTCAAATCTAACAAAACGCGAGCTAGATAGAGCTAATTACTGAACCATAAGTATGCAGGTCCATCACAGTATTTTCATTATGACACTCTCTAGTGCTTGTGGGTCCATGCGCGGGCTTTCTAGCCAGGCTTTCCACACTTGCTGTCTGTTTTGGGGATCACAGAGCTTTTCATGCCAGACACACACTTCCCCACTGTACCACCAATCTCTATGATTTATCTCTGTAACACATTCCAGTTATTTTCAAATGTGTACAATTTTCTCTTCTGTAATTCATCCCTTCCCTAAATCTTACTTTTTGACCTCCACACTTTAAAGCAAATATCTTAATTCTATCATGAGGTTCTATCATTCAATACTTGTGGTAGTTTTTATGCTTTTTAAATATTTACTCATTCATCCTAGGGGCAGAGCCAGTGACTTGACTATATTTTTTTCTCCACCCAACTCTAGTAGAGCAGTTATCAAATCCCATTCATGTGACTGTTAATAAACTGATTGTTTATTATTAGCTTGTCTCTCAACCAGATCACTAACTCCTTTAGGGCAAGAATCATATATTTTCCATAATCAGTCAGGAGAATAACTGGAGGCATTATATAATTCAATAATGCCCTTTTAGTTGAATTGAACTAGTGATTTTAATTGACTCGCACAACACAACAAAGAGTGCACATAATAATTGATTGTAAAGATCAGGAAAAGAAAGACCATTCACTACTCCCTCTCTCTGAGTTTTCTGGGTACAGTATGGGATGAGAGTGGGGATGAGGAAGTCGCTTGTTATAGCTGGTTTTCTGGCTTTTCAGGAATCTTACAGATACAAAGTTTGCTGCAGTTCTAGTTAATTTCTACAGCTCATGAACTTTCCCTGCAGGCAATGCTGCTTCCTGTAGCCTTTTTATTTTTAGAACTAGACAGTCCACCTTGCTACAATAGAGATTTGGGCCCCCTTTTTTCTATTGACATAAAATCCTTGGCATGTCAAATACTCTGCATCTCTCAAGGAAAGCCAACACACTAACTGTCATGGAGAAGCAATCAGTTGAGAGCATTAGGATGTCTCAAGTGGCTCCACAGCCCAACATTAACCAGACTGAAATCTGTTTAGGTCTTAAAAATTAGTCGAAATTGGACTCATTCACACCCAGAAGAGCATCTGTTTTCAAGGATGCAGCTGCTACCCTTTCAATGGCAACTTACTGTGACTTCTTTAATTGATTCATATGAGGATGCCCTTGTACATCTGCAATATTATCTAAAATTGTTACAATATTAGCTTAGGCTGCTATCAGCTGTCAAGAAAGTGATAAATTGAAAAAGGAGAGATAGTTATCATGGCAAGAAAAGAAAGGTTAACCCTGTAAATTCAAATATTATACAGGATAGAGAAAGACACTGAAGAATGATCTCAGGAGACTTCTCATTGGGAACATTTTAGGAGATCAAATTTTGGTAGAGTAATTATTTCTGAATCCTATTCTTATGTGTACAGAGATGACAGCCGCCACATAATGATCTCTGCTCTCACCTGAGATCAAATTACTTAATTTCCAATCTTCAGTTTTCCTATTTAGAAAATTGTGGCAATTACATCTTCCTTGCTCTGAGAGCAATATGTTATTAGGCCTTGTAAATAATTTTGAGATCCTTTGATAGAGTTATCAGGCTGAACAGTTTAGAAAAAATAAAAATAGGAATGATGACACTGTGAGTGAAAAGAAGTCAGGGAGCTTGCAGAGTCAGCAGGGTGGTGACAGCAGCCCCTCCATCTAACGTCCTTCCTGTCTTCAAATGCCTATGTAATGTGCCACCACTGAGCCAAGCACTGACCATAGATTTTCAACTGTCAACTATTCACAGCTCCAATATAGACTCCAATGCAGTTAGCTCCACCCCGTCTTTCTAATCTCTGTCCCATTGGCCACGCTTTGTATCCATGCTCTCGGAATACTTGCTTATCTTCCTCTACGCCCATGCTTTGGGCACTGTAGGCCTTCTTAATGAAGAGATCTACTCATTTACAAAGCTTCTTAGTCTCTGAAATATGCCAGGGATCTTCACTGGATCAGGTATCTTTTGTTCTCTTACCTTCAACTTTTATTAAGAAAAAGTGATTCTAATTATTCCAAATGGAAATTTCTCAGCAATATTTTTCTGCTTGTGTTTGTATGTGTGTGTAGGTATGGAGCTGATGCAGAGGCCATGGAGGAATGCTGCTTACTGGCTTGCTCCTCCTGGCTTGCTCAGCCTGCTTTCTTACAGACCCCAAGACTCCCAGCCCACAGATGGTACCACTCACGAGGGGCCCTCCCCCCTTGATCACTAATTGAGAAAATACCTTACCGCTGTTCTCATGGAGGCATTTTCTCAACTGAAATTCCTTTCTCTGTGATAACTCCAGCTTGTGTCAAGTTGACACACAAAACCAGCCAGTACACCCCCCTAACATTAAAGACCAAAACCTTCAAACTCTAAACAAGGCCTCACAGCTTTAAGGATATTGAGTGTGGTTTTCATCTGATACCATATTCTTTTGCTATAGGACTATAACTTATTCTTTCATGTTTTATTGCTTCTAAAATTTTTTAAGATTTATCTTATTTTATGTACATGAATGTTTTACCCCACTTATGTATGTGCACCACTCTGTGCCTACAGAGGTCAGAAGAGGGCACCGGATCCCTCGGGACTGGAGTGAAGGATGCTCGTTAACCACCATGTGAGTACTCAGGACTTAGCTCAGGTCCTCTGCAGTAACAACATGTGCTCTTAACCACTGAGCCATCTCTCCAACTCCAGAACAAACTGCTTAACAATTTCATCTTAGTTTCCTTTCCCGCTTGTGATAAAATACCTTGAGAAAACTACTCAGAGGAGACACGGGGTTTCATTGGCTCACAATTCCAGGTTACAGCCTATCACTGCAGGGAAGTCAAGGCAGCGGGAATTTGAAGCACAACACATCCTCATGCAAGGGCAGAGAGCAATGGAGCATGCATACATGCTAGTGTTCAGCTCCCCTTTGCTACTCTTCTGCAGTCAGGGACCCCGCCTAGGGTATTTTGCTATCTACAATGAGTAGGTCTTCATAGGACAATTAATCTAATCAAGATAATCCTTCACAGACATTATTGGGGACCCCTTCCCAAGTGATTTGACAAACTGACAAATTAACACTAATCATCACAAATTCTAAGCTTTATTTTCCTTACAGACAGGACCTTGAGAGTTGCTGTGTGGACCACATGAAAGAAAGTGGCATCTAGAACTGTACTTACCAGAAAGCTAGAGGCGTGCACTGGAGATCACCCCTCTGTTCTCTCTGGTGCACTTGACCTATTTCATTTTACACTTTGTCTACCTGTAACATCCCTAGGAAAGAATTAGGTATATGACAACAGATCTTCTTGGCACAATTCACAGGAGATAGCTCCTGCTCACATCCCGCAGAGTGCCAACAATACTTGCTAAATTTAACCTTCAAGTTAAGGACAAACCACTAAAAAACAAACCAAACCAACCAAACAGAAGCCAAACCAACCAACCAACCAACCAACCAACCAACCAACCAACCAACCAACCAACCAACCAACCAACAACAGCAACAACAACAACACCCCACAATAAAACACCCACCACCACCACCACCAACAACAACAACAAAAAATCCCCAAAACCAAAACTATATTTACAATGCTTTTAACTTCATATCTTCCTAACAGTTCTTTGGTTTGGCTCATCATTCTGTGAAGAAAACTGAAGTTCCAGGCGTGTGAACATCTGAATGAAGAATTACTCCATACAGAAAGAACTACACAGAAAGAACAAAGATGACTCATGTGAGGCCATCAGAAGAGTAAAACAAAAATAAGAGCCAAGTTAAAAATGGATTGTTGTTCCCCTAGGCTACCATGGGATGAGGTCAACTTTGTGTCCATAGTACACACTGCACACAGCAGGGCTCTGTGGAGAGGTGGTTGTATTCAATACTCATAAAATACTGCTTGATGGTTACAAGTCTGAGCAAGCTCTAGGTCCTAGAGCAGTTAGCTTGAGGGTTCTATCTGCATACAGTGTAAACCAGTGTGGACACATGATGTTTATAGCATGTGAGTGATGGAGCAGACCTCAGCCCCTTTCACCCTTGGGCGAAACATTAAGATTGATTTTCCCCTTTATTCTATAAAGGAGAATAATAATCTTCCTGAAGGCTTGGCTGAAAAAAAAAAGAAAGAAAGAAAAAAGAAACCAAGAAAACCTCATCATCTACTAAAAAGGCATGTGGTGTGGCCAGTTTAGTTCCTTGCAGATATGAAACAGAAACGGGACGGGCAGCCATGGAACAGCTCTGGTCCTGCTGAAGGCACAACTGCAGAACTAAGTCCACGACTTTGTAAAACCCCAAATCACAGAGCACTTTAAAATGTTAGGAGAAAAAGAGACAAGTTTAAGTTTTAAGATAATTTTTGAGTCAAAAATATTAAATAGCAGAGAGAACATTTGTCTCTGTTTAAGCAGGGTTCCTTTTTTTGGAAATGGGGAAATGAAAGAGTTAATTTCAGCTCACAACTCTCAAGTCACACCCCATCACTGAGGGAAGCCAGGGCAGGAGCCTGGAGGCAGGAGCTGATGCAGAGGCCATGGAAGGATGCTGCGTACTGGCTTGCTCCTCATGGCTTGCTCAGGACTTATAGAACCCAGGACCACCAGCCCAGGGCTGACACATCTGCAGTGGGCTGGGCCTTCACATATTAATCATCAAGTAAGAAAAGCCCCACAACTTGCTATGTTTTATTACATGAACATTTCTTCTATATTGGAATTATTCTTCTTTTCCCTTTTGTTGAAATCTTTCTCACATTAATATACCCCGATTATGGTTTCCTCTCCCTCTATTACTCCTGGTTCTTTTCCACCTCCCCTCCCACCCAGATCTACCTACTTTCTGTCTCTCATTAGGAAACAGGCTTCTAAGTGAGACTAAAATATAAGATAAAACAACAAAAACAAATATACCTGAGTAGGACAAGACAAGCAAACAACACACATACAAATAAACAGACAGGCAAACAAACAAATGGAAAAGAGCACAGGAAAAGGCACAGGAAACAAAGAGACCAACTCATTCCCACACTCAGGAATCTCACAAAAACACTACGTTGGAAGCATAATATAAACACAAAAGACTTGCTGGGCAAAGGAGGAGGGAGAGAGAGGGAGGGAGGAAGGATGGAGGAGGGAAAGGGAGAGGGAGAGGGAAGGAGACAGGAAGAGAGGGAGGGAGGGAGGAAGACAGAGACGGAAGAATGTGTAAATATATATGTATATGTGTATGTACGTATATATGTTCACAACAACAAAAGCCTAACCCTGACATGACACTATGAGGAGACAAGGACCCCCAGTGCTGCTGGTGAGCTCGTTTTCTGTTGGCCATCAACTGCTGGGCATGCAGCCGACTCTTAAGAGTAGTTTGTTTCCCCAGTGAGACAATTTCCCTTGCAGAAAACTAAATTTTCATTTGCAAGTGGTTATCAATTGGAGATGGCTTCAGGGTTAGGGCTGTGGGCCTTGCGTCTATTTCCTTTAGCTCTAGGACCCCATGTGGTACAGATCCATGCAGGCACTGTGCATGCTGCCACAGTCTCTGTGAGTTCATATGTGTGTCAGTCAGTTCTGCTGTGTTTAGAAGGTCTCATTTCTTGGTGACTTCCATCCCTTGAGCTCTTACGTTCTTTCTGCCTCCTTTTCCACAGAGTTCCCTGTGCCCTGAGGAGAAGGATTTGATCAAGACATCCCATTTAGGGCTGGTGTTCCATGGTCTGTCTGTCTGTCTCTTTCTCTCTGTCTCTGTCTCTCTCTCTGAATAATGTCTGACTTTGGTTCTCTGTATGTTTCTCTCTGTTGCACGCAGAGGCTTCTCTGATTATGGCTGAACAAGGCACTGATCTATGAGCATAGCAGAATGCCATTAGAAGTCATTTTATTTCTACTTTAAAAAATGTATATTTCTTTTTAAGGACAGGTGCCTGGGCCATCTAGTCTCAGGTTCTTGGTCACCCAAACAGTGTTGGGTATGTGTTCCATCTTGTGAATGGGGCCTTAAGCACATCAGACATTGGTTGGTCACTCCCACAAGCTTTGTGCCACCACTGCACTAGCATACGTGCAGGCAGGGCACCACTGTATCCCAAATGATCAAACATATTTCTTAAAGCTTATCACCTACAAATGTTCCTAAGAGCCTTAGGGCATGATTAATTCACTGTGCAAATTAGAACATTAGGCTCATTTGCAAGTGTCGGAACAGAAAACAACAGTGTGTTTCCCTAATACACAGACCAGCTGGCAAATACTACAAATGGGGACAGAATAAAGTAAGGGGTTTCATAGCCCATTGTGGATCCTCCTCACTGAATGCTTTACAGTTTGCCTTTTCCATAGGATTCCTTCTAGGCAGCTGTATCACTCATAAATTGGGCTTGAAACAGGAAATAATCATTACTTTTATGATTGGCAGTGGGAAAAAAAATCTCATTTTTATCTTTGTGTCTTCAGTTAATAATGTGGTTCCTGGAACAAGGAAGTATTGAGTACATTGAATGAGACAATGCCCTCGGAAAGACCTGAGTTCAAATTCTCATTGTCTCACATTGTATCATCTTCTCCATACACAATTCTTCATCTGTAAGAAAGGGATGATCACAGGATTCTGATGATTAAATAAGAAGATTCATAAAGGGCTGGAACTCAGTCATGACCATTAGTATTCCTGTCACTGATACTCCTATTTACCTAGCAGAGACACGTTGGACTGATGGGTTATGTATACACTGAGTTATGTATACATTGGAACATCTGGCCAGCTTGACACTTTATGCTAAAACTGGAGAATGACTATGACTGCAGGGAACAGCTAGCAGAAGCCTAGAACTTGGTCCTCAGATGTCTTCCTACCATTAGGACAGTGTGCAGATCCCTGGTTTATGGAAGACAGAGTTGTCCCTGCCATCAGACACATAGATGTCACTGTGGCTAGCTATATATGTGGCAGAGGCTCCTCTGCTGCATCAGAGGTCAGGAATGCAGAGAAAATTAACCTGCTGATTCAGAGCAGAGCCTGCAGGCCTTAATCTTGCTGTTATCTCTCTTTAGTGAGGACAAGTGTGACCACTTCTTTACATGCGGCAAGGATTACAGCTGCATTCAACCTCTCATGTGTCAGATGTGCTAGCCATGCACATATGAACTAATGCCTTCGGAAAGGGAATACTGTATGAGCACACTCCTGTCTTCAGACATTAGTAACACATGGATATTTTTCACCTATTCATTCCCGTATTATCCCTAGAATAATACACAGCCCCTGGGCGTGTTTCCACAATCAACTTTCTTAGAACCCCAAATCTTACCAATCCTTGTTTATATCCTTCATGAGGAAGCAGTTGTTTATCAGCTGATTTACATAATTACAAGATATTCTCAAGGGGCCAGAGAGTCGGCTCAGTGGTTAAGTGATTGTTCTCCAGGAGGACCCAGCATCCACAGGGTTGCTCACAACCATTCTCAACTCCAATTCTAGGGAATATGATGCCCTCCACTGGCCTCCACAGGCACTAGGCATACAAGTAGTGCAGAGAAATATACACAGGCAAGACACTCAGACATATAAAATACAACTAATCTTTTTTTGTTTTGTTTTTGTTTTTCGGGACATGGTTTCTCTGTGTAGTCCTGGCTGTCCTGGAACTCATTCTGTAGACCAGGCTGGACTTGTACTCAAGAGATTCACCTGCCTCTGCCTCCCAAGTGCTGGGATTAAATGTGTGTACCACCACTGTTTGTCAAAAATAAATAAATATTTTAAAAAAGATACTCTCTCAAAATCTAAGTAATTTTGTCAAACAATATATGAATGGCTTTTCTTCTTCCTTTGTCTCCTCCTCCTCCTCCTCCTCCTCCTCTTCTTCTTCTCCTCCTCCTCTTCCTCCTCCTCTTCTTCTCCTCCTCCTCCTCTTCCTCCTCTTCTTCTTCTCCTGCTCTTCCTCCTCCTCCTCCTCTTCCTCCTCTTCTTCTCCTCCTCCTCTTCCTCCTCTTCTTCTCCTTCTCCTCCTCTTCCTCCTCCTCTTCTTCTCCTCCTCCTCTTCCTCCTCTTCTTCTTCTCCTCCTCTTCCTCCTCCTCTTCTTCTTCTCCTCCTCCTTTTCCTCCTCTTCCCCCCCCCCCCCTTTCTTAAGGCAGATTGTCTCTATGTAGCCCTAGCTGTCTAGAAATCACTATCTTGGCCAAGCAGATCTTGAATCCACAAAGATGCTCTCACCTCTGCCTCCTGAGTGCTGGGATTAAAGGCATGTACCACCACACTCTATATGTGAATGTTCATATATTTAGTTACAAACAAACTTTTTGGGACAGTATTTTCTGGAGTGGCCCAGGAAGCAGTGGTTAAATTCTGCATTCAAGTGCTTACCTTAGCCAAACAGGTAATGTTGTGATGTGGGTGATGTTTTTTTCCAGTCATTATAAAGATTCAGTGAGATTTAAAAACACAGCGGCACTTAAAACAATGGAAAGTGCATTAGTAAATGCTCAGCAAAGTAAGTTATTGCTGTTAAGCCTCCTGCTAGGCACCTCAGGAGATGGAGATTCCTAGATTAACCTCTTTTAAAGCCTCTGAGGGCTGGGAGCTTAGTTGTTCACAAGGGTGGTTGTCAGAAAAAAGTGATACAGAGATTATCTTAAGGCATTTGTACTGAATAAAACCATGGCCTTCTGAAATTAACTACAAAACTGTAAGAACATTGTAGAATTCCAAACATGTTCAAATCAACAAAGACATGGAGGGAGAAGGGGACTAACAGTGGCAGAGCTGAATCATCTTTCTGTCTATAAGGAAGGAGAGCAACATCCCTGGAGCTGCCAAGTCAGCAGTAGAGAAGGGACTTTCGGTAAGCATATGGCTCATGGTTTGAGGACAGGCATCCTAAAGGAGATGGATTACCTGCTTCTCATTTTATTTTGAAGAATAACAATCCTGAGGAAAGTGGTTCCCTTCATAAAAGACAGAATGTGTGCCTTACTCAATAGGAGCCAGCAGGTCATGTGCATATTTATATTCTGAACCAGTATTCATTTCATGACCACAGTTACTTCTCATCTGCCAAAATGACAATGAGAAGATGGGGCAAAGCATGGCTGGGCCTCTGTGTGGTACATGTAAGGGTACCATGCATGAATCTGAATAGCCATTATTGACACCTGGGCAATTTTAATCTTGAAATGGAAGCAATTGTGTTATTTTTCAACTGAAGAGAGAGAAATTGGGTTGTAAGTTATCTAATATGCACATAAAGGCAATGATAAGCCAAGTATTCTTTTAAGGTTTAGAAAGAGCTAAATGGAGTTACTGGGGAGAGGTTTTTATACACTTAGTCACAGGAGTCTTGGTCTCTCTCTCTCTCTCTCTCTCTCTCTCTCTCTCTGTGTGTGTGTGTGTGTGTGTGTGTGTGTGTGTGTGTGTGTGCGCGCGCACATGCATGTGCATGCACCTGGAGGCCAGTTGATGTCGAGTGTCTCTTTTGATCATTTTCCCCTCTAACTTCTGAGAGCCTCTCACTGAACCCGACACTCGGCATTTGGTAGCCGGTTGGCCAGAGGCTTCCAGAGGTCAGCTTGTCTCTAATGAACCTCTCTTCCAATCAGACACATGCCCAGCTCTATTTATGTTTATGTGAGTAGGTGCTGGGGAGTCTGAAATCAGGGCCCTATGCTTGTGTGACAGGTACTTTAAGGACTGAGCTATTCTTCCTAGCTCCAAGCCAGCTACATTTCATTTGTTTTGTTGGAAGCTTGCCTTCCTCAATACTCCCCTAGACTGAAATGAAGTGGGGGAATCCCCCTGCATATTTGTCTGCTGACAACACAGCATCTTGCCCAGCTGCTGTCGTGGAAGCATAGGGTCATTTTCCAAACTCTCGCCAGTAGGGTCTGGGATTTAGGTTCTGCCACTGAAACTGCTCCCCAAAGATGTGTAAGGCATAAAGAAAAGGAAAGCATCGTTCTCTCTATGCAAGGCTAACAAGAGATGCTTTGGCAACTGGCAGAGAAGCCTGCAGCAGCTCCCACTGTAGACAGCTGCTTCCTTGATCTAGGTAGGCGGAACCCTGGGTTGCAATTCCTGATTTCCTGAAAGATGACATCTACTTTCCTGGTTTTTTTGCTTCCTTCCAACTGTTTTCTAAGCTCTCTCAGCAATTTTTAAAACATCTTTTTTTTTTTTTTTTTTTTTTTCTGGCTTGAAATAGCTAAACTGCTTTCTGTGTTCTTCACTGTGTCTTGATGAATGAAGATAACCTTCTACTTGTGAGATATTTGTGAACAATGGCAAAATTTGGAACAGGAAACAGTGGGATGAAGGGTCACTAAGAACTGGCTTGGCAATGATAGTCAAGTACTTGCTGAACAGACACACAAAGTCATGGGTTTTATGTGCAGTACCACTTAAGGCAGGCATGGTGGTATAAGCCTGTAATTCCAGCACTTGGGACACTGGAGTGGGAAGGTCAAAAGTTAAGGTTATCTTTGGCTACATGGTAAGTTTAAGGCCAGCTTGGGATATATGAAAACAAAAAAGTATTTCTAAGCCATGGACCTTGAAGAGGAAGACTCTGGTCATAAGCAAGAGGCTTCTACTGCACTTTCTGTGTTGTCAGCCAAAGTGAGGGTGAAGGATGGTCATTTGAATTAGGCACAAGTGTCAGGGGCTGATGGGGAGAGGCAGAACATAAAAATACTGATCAGAGATAAGGGATCTGTTCTCTTCTTTTCCTTCGTTGTTTTAATTACATCATCTCCCTTTTGTACATTTTCCACCTACATGATCCCTACCTTTTTGGTATCTAGTTAACACTCATAAATTATGAGTTGTTTTCGTTATCAATAAATACTTTGTAGCATTTCTTTGGAAAAGATTCAGCCTTCCCTACAGAAAAGTATTTTATAGAGATACTTCTGCTTTCTAGTTTTATAGAAGATTGTGCCCAAATTTTTTACTATACCTAAATATACACTAGGGAGATGTAGCTTTGACAGACAGTTAGGCTGATACCATGTGGGGACTGCGAATACTGACAGCAGCACGGACATGGACAGGTGCAACTTTAATATGCTGATTTCTTGGCTGTTGGATATGTGCCCAGAAATGAGGTGCAGTATCAAATAAATGAGAGTTATATATTTTTTAGATTTTTGAGGCAGCAACATACTAGCTGAATTGATGAAGACATATCTCTGTCTCTCCCACACTCCACTCACTCAGGGTTTACTCAGTCATAAGGCAAGATGTCCTGTCCTTTGAGGCAAAATGAATGGAACTGAAGGATGTTACGTTAAGTAAGCCAGATACAGAAAGGCCATGTGCTTTTTCTCATACATGGAAGCTAAAAAGATCAATGTGAATGTCAAATAGTAGTTATTAGAGGGTGGGAAGGGGGCTGATGGACTAGGAGGGTGGACAATGGCATCAAGTGTTCATGTCACAGGGAATTTGACAATGGTTCACAATGGTCTACTTTCTATTCTATGAAGATCTGGAAGATGCCAGAGAGAAGAGTCAAATAGAAATGAAGGAGATGGGGACAGCAGTCTTCCGGTCTCCTTCTGTGGCCGGGGACCCCAGTCTGTGCCACAGAGCTCCAAAACCAAATAGCGCAGGGAGAAGGCTAGCATCCAGGGAGTGTGGACAAGCCCATGAATGGAGGTAAGAGGGGTGCCACTGCTCAGTGGGACCTGCCCGGAATCTGCAGGACACTGGGACAGAGGAACAGCCTGGGACAGGAGTCTTCCAGTTTACACCTGAGGTCTGTGCCATGCGGCTCCATACACAAATAGCGCAGGGAAAGAGCTGCTCTCCCAGGAGTGTGGACAAGCCTATGATCAGGTGTAAGGTCAGCACCTCTGCTCAGAGAGACCCACCCAGAACCCTCAGGACAGAGGGACCAAGGACTGGCCTTCTGGTTTCCTTCTGAGGCCAGGGAGCTAATCCTGTGACACAGGGCTCCATACTCAGTGCCAGAAGAGAGCTGGTCTCTGAGGAGTGCCAACATACCTTTGAGCACAGAAAGACCACCACTTCTGTTCAGATTCACTGGATCAAGAGGGACCCTTGCAGAGCCATCAGGACACAGGAACCAAGGAACAGCTGGGGACAGGATCCTTCTGGTTTCTGTCTGCACTCCAGAGCTGACCCTGTACCACAGCTCTCCAAACCCAAATTCCTTTCAGAACGAGCTGGTCTCCAAGGAGTATGGAAGAAAAGGCTTGCAGGAGGGACAAGCCACAGTCAGAGAGAGCAAGACCAGCTAACACCAGAGATAACCAGATGGCAAAAGGCAAGGGCAAGAATATAAGGAACAGAAACCAAGGCAACTAGGCATCATCAGAACCCAGTTCTCCCACCACAGCCAGCCCTGGATACCCCAACACACCAGAAAAGAAAGACTAAGATTTAAAATCACTTCTCATGATGATGATAGAAGACTTTAAGAAGGAAATAAATAACTCTCTTAAAGAAATACAAGAGAACACAGGTAAACAGCTAGAAGTCCTTAAAGAGGAAATGAAGGAAAACACAATCAAACAGGTAAAGAAAATGAACAAAACCATCCAAGATCTAAAAATGGAAATAGAAACAATAAAGAAATCACAAAGGGAGACAACCCTGGAGATAGAAACCCTAGGAAAGAGATCAGGAGTCACAGATGCAAGCATCACCAACAGAATACAAGAGATAGAAGGGAGAATCTCA
>CM052700.1:101403128-101418622 GCA_028551405.1 Uromys caudimaculatus
CAAACATACAACCAATTAACCAAACAACTACATATCTAATAGAAAATTGAGAAATCTTGTTCAGTAGACAGTTTTCCAAAATGCTAAAAAACAAAACAAAACAAAAAAAAAAACAACAACAGCAGCAACAACCGCAGCAGCAGCAGTAACAACACGAGGCGAAGGATGTCAGCCTACCTTTGTGGAATCCTTAGGTTTTTTTTTTTTATTGCCTCTCAAGATACTTTACTCATAGGACTTGATATATTGCCTGAATAAAGACCATAGGCCCTTTCTAATACTAAAACCAGTAATGTAATTGTTTAGTTTTAAAAAGCATATATAAACAAATAATCTCATGTTTTCCTCCCATAGTCCAATATGTTGTTTCACATATTCTTATGGGGCATACAGTCCAGACTGATAATAGAACAGGAAGCTTAAAGTTTACTTGTAAATGTTGAATTTCTTAGGATTAAAAAAATAAGGCATTATTCAGAAGTTTTTATTTTAATTTTTATTACAAGTGGAGACAAATAGCTATTAATTTGAAAGGAACAGATGGAAAACAAAATAAACCAGCGACCAAAAGAAAATTCTATGTAATTCCACCTGTAGAGAGTACCAAAATCACTGACATTTCTAGAGACAGAAAGAATTATGCTGGTTGCTTGGGACTGGGAAAAAGAAGGAAGAGTTTAATAGACATCTAGCTTTCCATCTTCAGAAGAGAGAAAGGCTCTGCAGCTAGAGGATGGCGATGTCTGTACAACAACGTGCACAATCTGGGCGTGAACTTAAAGCCCTCCAACTGCCCGTCACAATGGCTGGAACGGTAACGAAGCAGACAAAGTGCTTCCCAGGCAACGTTCCTAAAAGAGGAGCAATCTGAACTCTTGCAGCTTCAAGGTTATGACCCCACAGGCAGCAGAGAGGTGTATCAGCTGTCACTCTTGGGAGCCAGGCCCAGCTGCAGTGTGAGTATGCTTTAAGGACAGTGACTGTGTAAGTCTACTCCAATGCAGGCACAGCCCCTTGATGTCAAAGGCTCAGGAAATAGATGGACCGTTGTTGTCTTGGTACAGTAACATCGCAGCTTCTTCAGGTCCACATGGCCGACAGACTGACGTTAAAGTTTACAGAGAAGTTACTCACAAGAACTTGGGGTTTCACATCAGGCCCCAATGATTATGATTATGAATAAATACAACCTCCCCTGTGCCTGAGTTTCCAGGCCACATGGAATTTGGAAAGCTGTTAAAGTTAAGAACTCAAAAATCTAATTTCAAATGCAATACATCAAAGATCCCTTGACAGTGAAGTCAAGTTAGCAAGCAGACTGGCACAGCCATTCACAGGGAGGAAAAGAGACACAAAAGCAGGACCCAGACTGGGGCACTTCTCATCAAGACAGTGTGGGCAAACACTGCAGTGCAGTGAGAGTCCAAGTTAAATGATCTCAGAAGGAAAGGAGCTTCGCAGGAGACCGAGAACACAGACATTAGCGCTCACTGGAACAGGTGTTGTGCATACATTAGTTGACTTGATCCTCCAAGCAATCCTACCGGGCTTTAAAATATAGATGACATGTTAGCAATGTTAAGTACTTTGCCCAGTTCATCTCTTGGGCCATGCTGGGACTGAAGTGCGAGTCAGGCAAGGAGGTACAAACTTAGGTGCTGAGTCTGCTTCTGTGTTCCATGGGCAGGGCTGGGTCAACTGAGAGAAAATCAGAGCACGGTGCTGAAGAAAACTCTGCGGAAACGAAAGGAGGTGGTTCTGGCCAGTGGTGACACTTGTGGCAGCCACCTGTCTGGGGTGACCTACTGCTTGGCAGCCATCTGTCTGGGGTGACCTACTGCTCTGCTTTCCAGAGAGGCTGGCACAGTGACATATGCAGAACTCTCGTGGGGGTGTTTTTCTACCACACTTTCAAGATTTCCGTGAAAATGTAAAAGGCTGTTGGACTGAGCTAATGCGTTAATTGGGCTTGTGGTGCCTTTAACCAAATGACATACAATGGTGGAGTTTTAGTTGTACTTCTTTCCAGACACTGACTTGAAGGAAGGCCTAAGCATCCTCCTACCTCTGAAAACTGTTTAATTTTTTTTCTTATAAAGCCAGTCCCCAAAGTTCTTATTATCAGTATATGAAGGGAGACTACAAAGTCATTTTCATTTTGCTCATAAAATATATAAAACTTGAAATTAAAATGTAGATTTTCTTTTTCTCATTTTTGAGATGATTTCACTGTACTGATATACCTGCCATCAAATTTAATTCTATTATTTCTCTAAAAACCGTGAAAGACTATCTTGTAATGCATATGTCCTTAGCAGGCCTTTGGAGGCAGCTACCATTGGAAGATGATGTGGCCACTTTGTTCTGATTCACCGTCCTAGCAGGTTCTCACGGAAAAAGAAGGGACTTGGCCTCCATTAGAAAGAGGCCAGGAAAAAATTCCAAATAAAAGACAAACACCTAAAAGTATGTGTTCTTGGTCTGGCCCAGAGTCAGGTGAAGTATATGCCTGCTTTAAAAACAACCCTTCCAGAACCACAGGTGGTATAACTTCTCAGAATGAAGACAGTTAACGCTCTCAGTAATGAGAGCCATGTATAGCGGAGAGGGTGTTTGAACTGGCATCTCCTCCCAGGTGTCAGGCTAATGACTTTATCATCTTCCTTTCGGGAACTTTCTCATTTGGAGACAGTCTGTGTTTACAGAGAGATCTACTTACACTGCTTATCACCGCCACGCTGAGGCTCTGTAGTGCAGAAAGTCTGATAATGCCTCCCTTGCCTTGTCTGCGATGCACATCACACTTTGCAGTGCCCTCGTCTTTACCTACCACACGCTGTGCGTTTGAGCAGCAAGGGAGGGATGTGGAGTCCAAAGAGGTACAGCCCATGCACATGCTGGAAAATAGATGATAAAGAGAGGAGGGGAAACCCCGACTGCAATTAAAATGCCAGCCCTTCGCCGAGTCCCAGTGCTGGGTAATACAGACACTTCCAATAACTTTAATCTCTAAGTGGTGATTGTTCGAAAAAAAGAAATCAAGTTTGAATTTTTTTTTTAAAGACAAGAGGAAAGAAAATGACTTGTCATATCTGGCTGGTTTAGAAATATAAAATCCAATTCTGAAGAAGCAGAGATAAGGAAAGTGCAGTGGAAGAGCCATCAGCTTAGCAAACACTAAATAATGAACAATGCAGAGACTGTCCGGTGTGATAAAATGCTCTATTAGAGGGACTGTTTTTAAATGAGTGATAATTGTGGCACGTCCACAGTGAAAGGTTATTGAATTTTTATCTGCAGAAGAAGCTTTTGACAGACTTGCCAGAAAAGTCACCTACAAACAGCACCTTCTTTAGATGAGTTTGTCCAAAGGGGCTTTCTGGCATGTCACATCTTTCTGACATTTGCAGGTTTTTGCTTTTCTCAAGGATCAGATCAGATAGTCTGGGTCTCTAGGAAGCACTTGGGGTTTTCATCAGCCTTAGAGAAAAGTCCCCATTATTCTTCCTTTCATAAAAATTGAATTAAGCTGTTAGGTAAAGACTCAGTCAAATCTACTCAGAATTCAACAACCAGAATTTAAAGATGTTAATGCCCAGAATTACCACCATGAACAAGCAGTACAATGCCTTGGAGACCCACACCTGACATATGCGTCTTCCTCACATGAACACAGAGGTCTTTTACACTTTTTTGAATTATTTTTAATATAAATTATATTCACAGATTTAAGATAATAAGAGAAAATTTCCTTGAACACATGACAAATAGTTTTTCAAAACAGGTCCTTTGGGGACCACAGTGGGGAGAGGCAGGGCCAGCCATAGGGTGAGGGGGATGCCAAGATGCTTCTTCCCACACTTCCTTTCAGTGCACATGATGTAATCCAGGCATCCCAGGGACTCAGCACAGTCTTCACCTTGTTGCTGTAACGATGGGGCTCAGCTTAAGAATGAATGTCCCTGTTTGTTTATGTGGGAAACAGAGGCATGCTGGCCTGGGTTCTGAGGTACCCTTACCACAGGTAACTGCTGGATATCCTGATACACTCATAAAACAGATTTAGTCACCGTTTTTTGATTGTTTGTTTGTTTGTTTTGACCTCAGGCAAATGGCCAAATTTCTGTGCTCCATGATCAGACTTTGTTAAACTAAGAGAATAAAGGCTGGCCTTTAGTCAAAGCTGTCAACTATAGCTTGAGGCAGGAATTTGCTGTTAAGAATTAATGTCTATAAAGGTCCTTGAAAGCATGACGTGTGCTCTCACTGTGGAGTGCCATCAATGGCATTATGCTGTCCTTTGGGGCTGCTGCAGGCATACACATTCACACACACACCCCTCTGGTAGTCTAAGAAAGGCCTGCGTCTACGAACATGTCAACGTTCTGAGGTCTATTCTGTTTAAAGTTAAGATATTCTTCTACATCCAATCCTACCTAATGATGGAGATTTCTTGCACGTAAGCAGCCAGTCCTTCCTCCCCTCCACTTCCTGAATTCCTTGTCAAGATTCATCTCTCTTCACTCACTACATCTCCTAACACAGCCAAACTTGGTATCAAAGGTGGAAAAAAATTAAAAGGCATAGCTTTCTCAATGGAGTTCATTAGGTCATGAATTCACACTGGTTCTTGGCTTACCTCAAGTTTGAAAGCACCTAAGTCATTGATGGGAGCCAAGATTTAAGAGTACAATACGTGCCTTCAGGTCCTGTCTGCTACTGTTTCGCACTTTAACATTTGGACCACTGGCGGCCACATTGATCCCTTTGTATTTACTGGTTAGGCTGTGCTTGACAGTAGCCATCCCTCCTCACTACTCTGCAGGGTGCCACCTCAGCCCCAGGGACTTCACACCCTCCCCTTAGGCTGGCCCTGCAATTTTAGCATGCCATGTTAGAACTATTTTTATTTTCCAACTTCTGCCTCCCATCTTTGCCAGAGATTTTCATTTATATTTATCCTTCCTGTTTCCATTTTATAGTTTTGTTTTGCAGACACAATCATTCAGCTGCAAGTTCCGAGCAACCACACTTAAGCATCCATGATATTATCATATTTTAATAAAATATTCCCCTTATGGATACAAATGTTGGTACTTTCAAAGAAATAGCCACATAATTCTTTATGGGCAGATACTTAGAACTTCATAATTACATTGGAATGCCCACAGCACTTGCCTCCTCTAGCTCTGCAATTGATAACTGCCTTCTTACAGAGTGGGAGGAAGCTCTGCTCCCCAGTCAGGACTTGGCACAAGACAAAGAGTATTACAAAACACCAGCAGACTGATAACAGGGAACCGGCTTAGGTGTTCAGAACAAAGAAGAGCAAGACACATTCTACACATTACCTTAAAAGAAGTTGTGTGGGGAGAGGCAAAAGTAACCATAGTTTGGGAGCCACTCATAGTAGGAATGTCTCAAAAGGGGAGTAGCACTTATGCATCAGCATTTAGGACTGTTCAAAACAAAAGGGAACATGGGGAACCTCTAAGAGACCCCCTGAAGCTTGGCATTAATCCACAGTCATAGCACATATCAGTGAGAAGCAGACAGTTGTCCAGGCAGTTGGTACTCCTTATGACACCCAGGGAATGGATTATCGCCATCCTAATGTTAACAGTCAGAACCAAAAACACTGACCACAGTAGCTAGTAGCTTCTATACTGTTCTTTTCTTGTTATAAGCATCAATGAGTTTATAAAACCAACACCATACAATTAATGAGAAAAAAAAAAGAGGAAAAATTGTCAGTTGGTATTTTTTGTCTAAACAATAGATGATTAGTTGTGAAGTTGGGTATAGCATGGCAGTGAATTTGGATGTTATTTTAGTGAAAGAAAGTATTATACAGAAGTATATTCAATGTTGATTAGAGAAGACCCAAATAAACTCAGAGATGATCAGTGGGTGGGAAACTCATGAAGGAACTATGTCACCAATGGTAGTTTAATTTTCTTAATAAACATCACGGTCATGAAATTAAACAACAACTTTGTGTCACCAATAAAGGAAGGATGATAGGTATGGAGACATATGATGAGTTCATTTTAGGAAATGCCAGCCACTGACACAGACAGTGATGACAGGACTAGAAAGCCTAAGTACGGAGAGACAGTGAGAGAAGCTGAGCACACAGGGACAGGCTCAGACAGACTGGGGCGGGGTGTCTGAGAACAGTGCACAAACATTTGAAACTTGTAAATACTGAAGCAGGAAAGGAATAACCACACAGAGAGTTCTAATTAAAAAGAATCAAATGCAATTAGGACAAGGGGAATGCTGGCATAATGGTTTGACGAAAGCAAAGCTGAAATGGAGCTATAGCTCATGGGACACTTTTATTCTCATTTGCGCCGCAGCAGAATAGCAGGGAGGTGTGCATCTCATTTTTGTTTACCATCAAGGCACAAAAAGACCAAGATAGTGAGTTTTTCCATGAAAAGATGCAAATCCACTTTAGAAAGCATTGAAACATATAGTAGGCAACATATGGACATGCCCTGGTGTGCCACACAGCCATGTGGACATGCAGGTGTGGTTGGCTGCCTGCACCATTCTATCTACATTTTCAATGATATAACTGGCTGGTACCTGATTCTATATTCACTTAATGGTTTTGGCAACTAAAGCCTTTTGTGTTAAGAAAAACCTTCCTGTTCTCATTTAGTACCTTCAGAAGTATAAAAAAAGTACTTTAATTTTCAACCATTTTGGGCAACAGTCAGGCTAATAACTCCTAAGTCAAAGTGATTCACTGTGCCAACTCTTGTTACACATGCAAGTATCTTTTCTCAGTGGCTGGTGTTCCTGCCTACAAAGTGGGATTATGTCAACAACATGCTTCTAAAATAGAACCAGCAAACCTCCTGCAAAATATTTATTATATACACGGACCTATAGAAATGTTGGAAGAAATGTTTAGGGGCTCTAGGCCAGTGGTTCTTAACCTTGACTATTTGCTATTAAAAAGCCAATACAATTCTAATATGAGCTAAGGTTGTTAGCTCCCTATGAACAACTGTAGTTCTTAGATTCATTGGACTGGCTTGGGGTGCAGCACAATGCTCAGGCATACCCTGTCCCTTGCATTGATTACTTCTGGAATGGGGCCCAGCTCTCTTACTGATTATAGCTGAGATGCTGTCAAGTATGAGAAGTGCTATCCCAAAATGTTTGCTTGGAAGTAGATTTTAATTTAATACTACACATTAAAATCAGATAACAATGCAGTAAAAATGGCTGTCTTAGTGAAGAGACCCCAACATGGTTTTGTTTGAAATAATAGTTGTATGAGTCCATCAAATGCTGCTAATACACGTGACAGATAAGTGGTAGTGGGACCCCAATAAAATGGTCAAAGCACAAAGCCCTCTCCCCCTCCCATATGGAGCCTTTCTGAGATAACATCATTATTTGAACTGGATAGCCAGTTATGAAAGCACTGAACTTGGCTAAACATTTGCCTCGTAATAGGTATATTCACTATATGTATATTTTAAAGGTCACTAGAAAGATTAAACAGGCAAAGTCACTTTGTGGTGGGAAAGGAGAGAGTTGATCTGGAACCCAGAAGAACTATCCAGAAAAGATTAAATGAATTGGAGGCATGGAAGTAAACTGAAAATGATATCAATGATAAGTTATGGTGGTAACATGAACAGTTTGTGGGAAGAGAAGGTAGTTTTCCTTTCTACAATCCATATGCCCAGAATGATCAAGGAGATATCAGACAAACCCCCAGTGAAGGACATAAATACCCAGCCAGCACTACTCCCTCAATGTAGCAAGGTCATAAAGGGCTGGAAAGTATATAGTTTAAGACCTCTGATGTGATTAAAAGATAACATATCGAAAACAAAACAGGAAACTGGGGAGAGAGTAAGAGGAATTTGAACAAAACACACTACATAAGCGTGACAGTCTCAAACGATAACTGAAAGCAATTAAAAAATCACAAGGGAAGTCTAGGAAACCAGTAGTCTCCATGAGTCAAGGAAATATAATGGCTACGTGTACTGTGAAGTCCTGGGGAGCCTCCCAGGACAGGAAACACACACTAGACCAAACCAAAGAAAACTGAAACTATAGACTTTAGTTCATAGCAATGCATCAGTATTAGGTCATTAGTCAAGATAAATAGTCTACCTCAATGGAAGATGTTAACAAAGAGGGCATCTGGGGATTCTCTGTGCTGTCTTTGAAACTTGATTTCTAAAAATATGAAACCTTACTTTTTTAACTTTAATGAATTTGGACTTAGGAGCCTCATGATGGATCTACTGGCATGACATGGTATATGACTGCCTGGACTCCTTGACAACTATGAAATAAATGTGAAGAATAGAAAAGAGCCAGTAGTGCAACTTGGGTCCTAAGAAAACCCTGTGGACTATCCTATAATGTCTGACACCAACGTAAAAACAAAACAGAACAAACAAATCAACTGAATAGTAAAATAATTACAAGATAAGTCACCTGGGGTTGTACAAAAGTAAGAAATTAAATCCCTCCAACAGTGGGACATCTTTGCCTGGCAATGAAGGGAGAAGCAGAAGCAGCTGAGCATGCCATAGCACTCTAGCACTGAACTGTGAAGTCAAGAGGCTGGATCAATGGGGGAAAGGCCCATACATATCTCTGCAAAGAGAGAATGAATTCCCATGAGAAATATGTCTGATAGCTCTATTGTTGTTTCAGCTTAGTCAACACATTAAAAACCGTCCTAGATTTAGGGTAGAGAGGCATGCTTGGGGTTTTCACAATAATGTTTCCTGAGGTTATATGATCATGCACCCTTCCCTTTTAGCATCTATTACGTCAACAGAAAAAGCAGTTTAGAAAATTCAGGGCCCCAAACATACATCTCTGCTGGGGAGTGTTACCAGGTTTCCAGACAACCATTTAGACATTTTGAGTATGCTGCAAGGGCAGAGCACATGGAGTGCTACTGTTAGAAATATTCATCAGTGGATGATGACGAGCCACAGCCACGCTCAACAGAATGACCCTGTGATGAAGGCAAGTGGTAGAAAGAGGAAATGACAAGTAACTTAATTTAAATAGCCATACAGGTGGTGGCTAGTGTGGCACAGTGCAGTATCTAGATATATTACACTGCATAACAAGACAGACTTTCTCAGAGAATGTTTATAGCAAAAAACAAAGGGTGACATGTTAATATTGATTACAATTCCAATGAACTACAAAAGAGATATATGCAGTAATTTCATGTACCTAAAGCACAGATATTTTGTTGAGACATGAGAAGAAAATGGTGATCAAAACTAATCAACTGAAGATGACATTGATCTTTTTTGACTCTTCTGCCTCTACCTCCTGAATTTGGGGATTACAGGCCGGTGTTACAATCCCTGTTTTATGGGGTGCTAGGGATTGTACCTGGTTTTGTACATGCTAGGCAAATGCTCCACTGAATGAACTACATTTCCAGCCCTTTAGACACATTTTAAAGAGAAAACATTGAGTACTGAAGTTTTGAATAGAACATAACACAGGAATAAGGGACTAAGCATATAGCCTTAATAGAAAAATATTAAATAAGTAATAGTTTTGCTTAAGTAGCACAATGCAGTATATAACTGAGGAAGTTCTAGAACCTTAGTCCTAGAGATCTGAACAACATCTAAGATAGAATGCAGGGCCCCTGTGAGAAAGCAACCTGGGCAGAACATGCCCTGGAGTCTTCTTCAGTTCTTTGTATTCTACAGTTTAAAACCAACATATCCATCTGGAGAGTCAAGAAATAAACTCATGCATAAACAATCAGCTGATTTTCAACAACAATGGTAAGCACACTGCAGAAGAGACAATCTTTTCAACGAGTGGTGTGGGGCAAATGGGTAGCCACACACTAAAGACTGACACCAGTTAGCTCCCATCAGCCCCAAAGCAAACTCTAAACAGACTAAAGACTTAATTGAAAGGACCACATGGAACTATCAGAAGAAATGCTTCAGAACACTAGGATGGACAAGGACTTTTGAATAAACCCCAGAGCACAGGAAACCAAGGCAAAAACAGACAAGTGGGATTGCACTGAACTTAAGCTAAACAGCTTCTACAAAGCAAATAATCAAGAGTGAGCAGTCAACCTATGAAATGAGACAAACAACACGTGTAATAAGGGGTTAACTAACAGACAGGATGCATAACAAATGTAAAAGGTGAACAGAAAACAAAGTGTGTAATATACCTACATAGATGTTTCCTAAAACAAAACAGCAGTTCAACAGCACAGGCCAAACCAAAAGCACAATGAGATACCCACTCAGCCCCAGAGGTGTTAGCAAAAGCATGAAAGATGACACATGCTGTTTAAAGAAACGGAAAAGGGGAAGGAAGCCTTGTAAACTGTTGATGGGGTTGTACATTAATAAAATTGTTTTGAAAAACAGGATGGAAGACCTTCACGAAATTAAAACCAGAACTAGCATATAACTTGGCAATCCCTTTCCTGGGCACAGGCCCTGACAGAGTGAAGTTACTAAGTTAAAGAGACATCTTCACACCCACATTCACAGACTCATCTACCATCAACTGATGATGGACAAGAAAACTTCTCTCTCTCTCTCTCTCTCTCTCTCTCACACACACACACACACACACACACACACACACACACAGAGAGAGAGAGAGAGAGAGAGAGAGAGAGAGAGAGAGAGAGAGAGAGACACTATTTAGACATTTAAAAGAAAAGAATGAATGAAAGCTGGTCATTTGCAAAACCATGGCTGATGTTGGAGATCGTTATACTATATGAAACGAGCCAGGCAGAGAAAGAAAACACACAGCTGACACACATCTAGATCTAAAGAGGTTGATCTTACAGAAGTTTAGAGTAGAATGGTGATTAGTAGAGACTGGGGGACAGTGATCAATGCTGGGAAATATGTATAAATATGGTCCATGAATTCTCCACACTCACTGGACTTTGCTCAGTTTGCTTGTTGACAAACCTGTAGTCAATCACCAAAACTAACTTGGTGGAAGGAGAAAGCTGACTCCTGCAATCTCTCCTCTGACCTTCATACACATGCTGTGCCACATTCATGTGCAGACATACACACACACACACACACACACACACACACACACACACACACACACACACACACATACACACACCACACACATACACACACACATGAGCCAGAGGAGGAGGTAGGATTCCCTGGAGTTGGAGTTACAGCAATTGTGATCTGCTTGTTCTGGGTACTGGGAACCAAAATCAGGTCCTCTGTCAGAGCAGCGAACTAGCTCTCTGAACTAGTGAGCTATCTTTTTATTCTCCAACTGAAAGAATCTTAAAGGGAGCAGGTGTAGTGGGAGCTGAGGGAGGGACGGACCAGTGAGCAGGTGTAGGGGGAGCTGAGGGAGGGACGGACCAGTGAGCAGGTGTAGGGGGAGCTGAGGGAGGGACGGACCAGTGAGCAGGTGTAGGGGGAGCTGAGGGAGGGACGGACCAGCAACTATGTACGGAATGTAGAAGCACAAAAGTAAAGCAACGTTTTCTGCAATCAGCATCTAGAAAAGGGGAGAAGATCCTTTTGTATGTAACGGAGATGGAGCGACTGGAAATAGAAAAAAATCCCCCTTGGAAATGCCACTCACTCTGATATCCTGGACCGTGGATGACCAACCATACTTTGCCACCAACAGGTGATACTTTCCTCAGGAGGCTATGACATGTTTCAGGTAGCTGAGGATCCTGCTGTCCTTGAATGAAGAGATGCTTACCACGAAAATGACTTTCTGCCAGCTGTCTCTAGTCCATTACAGTTGTAATGTAAGTTTAATGCAACCTGACATTTACCATAGCAAATAGTTACCAGGGTGTGGAACAAGAAATAAGCCTGAACCTCTCCCCGCCCCCCCAGCCTCCCCCACCATCTTGTTAGGGATCATCTTCATGCTATCTAGTCTCTTGGTCTGGAAGTACTCAAGACGTTGTAATCTTTTGGTCCACTTTTCAAGACAAAAATAAAGAGCTGTTCTTTATTACTGTAGTAGAGTCACACTGACATGGAACAATCAAAGTAGGCCATTAGCAGAATCTTCTTTGTTCAAATGACAAACATCAATGGGCATGTCTCTGGGAAATCACAGAGTTGGCAAGTGGGGGTGAACTGGACTGACTGCTAGCAAGATACACTAGGTTTGCTTTGGGCTTTGTTTTAGCAAAGACACCAGAAGTAGTGATTACAGTTCATTTGGGTTTTGAACTGATTTTTAAAACGCTGACAGTTAGTTAAATCACTCACTGGGTGGAATAATCACCCCGAAAGGAACTGAGAGGGTGCAACTTGTATTATAAAATGGAACTGAGTACACGAGACACAGCACTAATGGTTGTAGAGAAGATATCTTTGTCAGAATAACAGAGATGATTAAAGATGTGAATTAGACATCATCTCTACTGGGTACTCTCAGTGACATGAACACAACAGCTAAATTGAGCAATTACAAAGTTAAGTGTAACTCAGAGAGCATCTTTCCTCTTTTAGAAAACAGTTAATGCCAAGTTAGCTTAGCCTGTCTGAATCATGCAGTGACTAGCTTTAGAGTTACAAACTGTTTTGTCTTGTGAAACCCACTGAGAATGGACAGACTATAAATCCAATGTGCTGTGCCACTTGAAATTTAAAAAATTATAAAATGCTAGATATTATATATAAATATATATGTATATATGCATGCGTATATATCTATATCTACAGCTACAGCTACAGCTATGCCACCAAACAAGCAGATCCCTTCTAAACATCATTGAGAAATATACCTGTATTCACAGGAGCCCAAAGAAACAGGAAAAGAGGCACCTAGTCCCTGTTCTGAGCTGTTTGCAGTTATCAAAGAGAAAATTAGCTCTGACTTTTTAGAGAGAGGAAGAACAGAGTGGGTCTGGGAGAGAAAAGGGTTGATTTCAGTGGCTACTTGAGACAGAACTGTGATTATGGAACTGAAAAGTTGGAGTAGCCTTTCCCAGACAGCTCTTTATGCATACTGCTCAAATGTCACACCATGCCCAAACCACCCCAAACCAGTACATTTTTTATTTGTGCAGACTTCGAGAATTAACATGTGTAATTTTATAATTAGATAAAGATATTTTGCATGAAGTGAGAGTGGCTTTTAAGAAAAAGCCAAAGCACAGGACGTGCTTCCTACCCGTACACTGCTCCCCCCCCTTCTGCTCTGCACCAGCTGTGGAGGGGGGGTGCGCTCAGCACCGGAGGGCACAAGCGATGAGCCTTCACAGGTCTCACAGACTCTGCCTATGGGCCTGTGCTGCAAGGGACAATTTAGTGAATTTCACCCACTCCTTTTCCATTTCTAGGCTGCAACTGTGGTTACTGAAAAACAATAACTTCTCAAAGGACACTGATAGTATGTCACTGCTCCCAGCTCATTCATGATAAACACGGCCGTTCCTCCTGATGACATCCGACTGCTAGCCCTGACAGGATGATCTCACTGCTCTTTACCAAGTTTGCTTTTCCTTGTTCTGATTCAATCCCTCCACTCACACATCTAAACTTGCTTTCTTCTTTATCCACATTAGTTTTCCTCGGTCTCTATTTTATATCATGCATACTCTTGAACCAGTGCTTTTAAAGAAGCATGTATTAGTGGCCACAGTGATGTCCTAGCACTTGCTGCTCTTGCAGAGAGCCCACGTTCTGTTTCCAGCATCTACATGGTGGCTCATAGCCATCTATAACTCCAGTTCCAGGGGACCTCTCAATTTCTTTGGCCTCCACAGGTACTAGGCACACATATAGTAAATATTCACAAAGGTAGGAAACACACACACACACACACACACACACACACACACACACACACACTAAATTACTTATTCTATAGTAATTAAAGTTTATGTGCCTTAAAGTTTCTAATTATTTTTCTTTGAATCATTGGTCCTTCATATAAAAAGGATTCTCATTTTCATTTCATACCCTAATTCTCAATATCTTAAAAATCTGCAACTGTTATCAGTTTTCACTCTTTTTTTTTCTGCATAACTGTGGTCCTTATTACTTCTATTTTCTATTTCAAGCACTTCTACTATTCTCCTTTTAGATATGTTTTTATTCGCTTTTATCTAGTTAGAGAAAGAATGTAGCCATGCACTCAGGCTCTAAGAGAAGTTGCTAGAAGGAAGACAAAAGGAATTGCTTTCTGTTCTTGAGACCCAGTGCTTCCATATTCCAGGGTGCAGAGTTTCTAGGATTTAATATGGAGCCCGGTGACATAAGCCATTTTTGGCTCCTCCTACTCCACAGAGGGAAGCTGAGATGAGTTCTTCCCCAGAATCTCAAAGTAAGAAAGACATAGTACGAACAAAAGTCAAACATAGCTCTGCCAATCTGGGGCATGCTCTATCAGATGACAGATATACACACTCATATTCCAAATAAAAGCACTTGGAACAGCTCTTCAATCAGTCCGCAGCTGCCACCCTCCTAGGCACTTACTCTGGGATGTAGAAAGGTTGGAGAAAGCTGACTTTGTTCGGCCTGCCAGCCATTCCAGGCTTTCGTGCATGTTGGCCAAGGCTTTGAGGTCACTGACATCACGAAGAATATCTTGTGGAGGAATGAGTTTGTCACCAAGGTTTCCAATCAGAACTTCAGACTCCTTGCCAAAGGCTGCCCTGAAAAACAAACAAACCACACTTCACTTATTGCTTGGTAAAGGATGGGGACAGATTTCACACACTTATTTTAAAAAGAATCTGAAGCAAGTAAAATATAAGCATTAATGTGTGCTTGGAGGACCAAGCACAGAGCCATCCGAAAACGACTTGTGGCTCCTTTAACTTGCTGGGTTTCCCAAAGCCCGCTGTCTTCAAAATGTTCTAGGGGAGAGGAAGTTACACGGTGTGATAAAGGACAGGTCAGGAAGGGGCTCTGGGGACCGCTTGGCTCACACACAGCAGGGATGAAAATTTTACAATTTTTTTTTTTTTTTAAGGAAAAAGGGGGAAGAAGAGAGGGAGAGAAAGAGAGAAGGCGGGGAGAGGCTGCTAATATGAAAAGAGATCACTAGGAGTTAAGTCACACATGTGGATAAGCAGAGCTAATGCCAGAGGAGGCTGAAAGAGGTGTCTGGAGCCTTTTCTAAGTCCTAAGGAAGCGGGCGCCTGTGGCAGGAAACTTCTGCCTGGGACACTACGATTCCATAGACAGGCAGCTCCGGGAGACAATCCTCTCTCTCCCAGGAACACAGAAAAGCTCATAGCAGGGGCAACGCGTCCCCAGAGCTCACTGACTCTGCCCGCTTTCTGCGGCCTACAGAGACTGACCGCCAGCAGCTTCCGGCGACGGCCGGAAACCTCAGCTTGGGCCACAGGGCCCCACAGCTAATCAGCGCCGGGACAAAGATCCCTCGCCAGAGATCGCAAGACCCAGCAGAGGGCCAAAGACACGCCCCACAGCTCACCAGGTACTGCCCCAAACCCGCGAGAT
>CM052700.1:101419122-101434099 GCA_028551405.1 Uromys caudimaculatus
GACTTTGGGCCTGAGGGTGCTAGGGGCACCAGTAAAAGGGAATGTCAAGGTGGGAATATGGGAATGGGTGGGCGGGTAGGTGGGAGGAGGAATTCCCTCACAGAGGCGGGGAGGGGGAGGGGACACGGGGTTTCTAAAGAAAAGGGGAATCATCGGAAATGTAAATAAAATATCAAAATAAATAAATAAATAAATAAATTTAAAAAAAAATAAATAAAACTCAAAGCAGCTTAGTGAACAGATTCGGGGGGCTCCATTTGAATGGAAAAACACAATTTAACCTATGGGTAAGCAGTGGGTGGTAACATGAAATACAATAAAAAAAACTAATGGACAAACAGGCAGTTAAGATCTAGTACCAGAGACAAGCAGAACTTAAAATCCAACACCAGATTCAGCACTGTGACAGAAACCCTGTGGTGAATTCTAAGCCACCAGCCATGATTACCATCTTTTCAGCAGAAGGCATGCTCTTGATGTGCGTGGCTGATTTGGGTATGCTGTGGTAAAAGGGACAATAGAGCACACTAAACCATGCACATGAAACTCCAGCATGCTGACAGACACTACCTGTGGTCTGAGAAAAAGCACTGAGGGTGACTGAGCCTCCAAATGCCACATGTCTAACTAGCTTCCAAGTGATGCTTAGGTAAAAATTAGTGCCCAGGCTTCTGAGTTGAGAAATCCGGGTGTGAAGCCTTTGTCTGTGCTGCTGAAATCCCCATGTGATACTGCTGGTAGTAATGGCACCAACCTTTCCTGCAGTAAAGTGAGGATCAGGTAAGGTAGTTTCTGAGACAGCAGGAGACCCTGTGAGAGGAAGTCATTACTAAGAATAACGGAGCCTGAAGATAGATGGTCCAAGCATACTTGTGACATCACAGTGCCACACTGCAGCCCCAGACAATACTCTTCATGTCAGACAAGAGAAAATGAAGGCCTTATTGTTTAAGCTGCTGCTATTTCTACTTTACCTGTAGTTGCTAAATGCAATTTCTGACTGACACGATCATCTAATTAGCGTAAGTGAGGTTATCCTCAGTAAACTTCCTCAGAATTTGGCTGTCCTTAAAATCTAGTTACTGGGAAAAGCAAAACTAAGTCTCCTTCATGATGTGAGAACAGCAAATGTCTATAATATCTTCCCTTGGGCTAGGCTGCAAATATCTACTTTTCTTAATATGTCCTTATAAATCAACTTTTCCAGCTCCTTAATCACCTTTGATAGATAGAACACAAAGTATGTCTCTGAGCTGGGAGGTTACAAAGCAACAGGGGAAGCAAAGAGCTTTGAAAGCCAGGCTTGGAGCCATTTTTATGCATGCAGATCTAACCCTGGGTGGAATGTGACAATCAGGACAAGTGTATTTATGCAGAAGTCTAATCCATGTGTGCAGGTCTATGGGCCCCAGGCACTGCATGCTGGTCCTCTTCCCTCTGGATCAGTGACATTTGCTTAACCTCCTCAGACAGGAGAGCAATAGACTTAGAAAAATACAAACTGCCTCATGTTGAATACATAGTAGACATCTCATTTGACAGGAATCCATAATCACCCCCTAACAACCTGGAAGACACATAGAAACCATGACACAGAGAATAACTGATTGACAGCTATAACCACTTCACACACAAAATCATTCCTTTGAGGATTTGTGTATGTGTGAAAGAGCCTGGTAGAAGAGTTTTACGTGTTAAAATAACCTTAGCAAGATGCCTGGCTGCAGATTTATTTTTTAAACTCTATGATTTATTAAATTGAACCACATCAACATTATGGAGTCATTAGAAATTATTCAATAGAGAACTCTTTATATCACAGAAACTGTTTGGTGTGCCTTATTTTTAGTGATGATATGTAGTTGGCTCAAATAAACTATTATTACACTGGGTGCACAGTCTATGATAGAAACAGAATAATCCCATATATGGATCTAAAGAATATTGGTATCTATGTGCCAAAAAATGTCAACTAAGGGACTTGAACATTCTTTTGAGATCTTCTGTATCTTCCTAACTTTCTTCAGCAAACACGAGAAGACATTTAAGTAGGCATGCTAGGAACCTGAGGAAGGGAGACAAGAGGACACAGGAATCACAGACACCAGAATGACATTAGGAGGAGTCTGGATGGCTTGTGGCTGGCCTTGAATTGTGCCTCCAGTATGCTAAAGATGCAGCCAATGTTTCTGTAAATATCTCACCACCACAATGATGGCTACTGATAACTGGATGAGAATAATTGCCTCTCTCTAGATTTGAATTTTTATCTTCTCCTTCTTTTGAAAGCACATTATTTAATGAAGATATACTTTTGAATGCTACAGGCAACAGAACAATTATGTTGAAAACGTGATGTAACAGGTACTTGGTGGTAACAGGTCCTTATCACTGCTCAGAGATAACATGATATATATGTATATACATATATATAATCTTCAGGGACAGAAATCAGAAGTCATAACTCCTATGCTTAAAGAACTGAGCCCTTGGGAAGAGCCCTCTTCACAGCCAGACCAACAAGCACACACAGTCTATGAAACTGAAGAAGTGTGGTAAGCCTCTTAAGCTTAAATTTTACCACACTTAAAAAAATCTCTAAAAACCTTGATCTGACAAGGATTCATTTAAGAAAAATTTGTCAAGACTGCTAAATCTGTTTAACTTAATTTTACCACACAATTATAATCTTTAAAGAAGTCTATCTGACAAGAATTCATTTCAAAGAATTTTGCAAAGGATGCACAAAATTGTCTCCATTTAGAACTTAAATAATTCTGTTATCTACTGAAAGGAAGAGGAAAAAAAAATCTGCATTTTCAGCAGGCTACATGGAATTATGAAAGAAACATCATAAATGGTTTCAAAAGTGATTGATTTGAAGATTTGAGCTATATCAGACATGACATATACTCATTTCTGTCTCTTTCCTTGTGCTTATTCCCTGAATCTTTTCCCACCATTTCCCAGTGCTGAGCTCAGCTTGGAGGTAACAACATTCAGATCGTGGAGCATGTTGCCTGTAGGGCAAGGACCACTGTGTCAAAATAAGAACAGGGAGGGGCAAAGGCCCATGCCAATGGCTATGTAGATAGACAGACTCCTTCCTTCCTGGACCTGACAGTGCCAGGTTCACATGAAACAGGCACATGGGGTATGGGTTGCCTTCCCTGACTAATGGTCCCTCTGTTAGGTCTATTCAGGGTCTTAGTCACAGCCACAATATCTTGTTTAACAATGCTGTTCACCAAGAATGAAAACAGTGCATACCTGGTCTTCCCTTCTCCAGCCATACTCTCAATTCAGATGGTGCTGGCAAGGTATAACAATGGGATGGCCTGGGCAGAATCCAGCTCTTACCAGTCAGGACACTACTTACAACAGCCGGAATACTTGACCCAAAAACCAATCATACTGTATCCCTTAATAACAAGGAAAGATGAGTCTGGGCATTCAGGATTAAAAGTAGACAGAGTCTCTTCTCTCATCAGTAATACTACTCATGGAATTTTTGTTCTTTCCCTCTCAGAGTTGGGCTAAGCCAGCCTTGGTGGTGCCCAGGAAGGAGTACTTCTGTTGGAAGACACAACAGTGGCTGCATTTAGTTGGAAGGAGAACTTGTCATTGGGCTGCTTTGAACTTCTCACATGACTGAACCAATAGGCAGAGAAAGGTTATTTGGATGCCTAGGAGTCACCTAATTTTCCAGGGAGAAAGTAAATTACCTCAATGCAGTAGGATTAGCAGGATCATGTATGTACAGGGGCTGCTCTTAGTAATTTCATGTTCACAGTAAACAGTATGCTAAAGTCATGGTACACAGACAAAGGTAGGCTCATTAGGAATTCAGATCTTTAAGGAACAAAGGCAAGAGAAAGACAGGAGAGAACTTTGGCCAGCTGAGGCACTGGCCACAGGCAAGGGCAATATAGAGCAGGTGGCTGCAGTATGTGCTCCTCACTCCTGCTATCTTGTTATGGGAGTAGAAAGAAAACAGTGGAACTTGGCATGCCAAGACAGGTAGCAATCAATGCTGGTTCCTGCTAGTTTATTAACGCTGAATAGATGCACAAGGTTTCCAGTTTCCTCACATCCTTGCTAAATTTGCTATTTCATGATTTCATTTCTTGTTTTTAAATAAAACCATCCTCATGCATGTATCAGAGTGTTGTAAAGATCCCATAGTTGAATGCAACAACTCAGAAGTCTTTGAGCCTCTCCTGCAGGGAGAAGTAGAGAATGGCTTGACACCGTGGCTGTACTGAGTAGAAGCATAGCTTTCTAAGATGTGGGTATAAGTGAGAATGGTTAAGAATGAGTAACAGAGGGTAGATCTCTCTATGATCTGTAATTCATTCCTGCCCTTTTTGTGGTTCTGATATATTTTGGAAGAATGGAGCACAACCCTTGCTCACTGTTTACAAGATACACAGCTCTGAGATCGATGTCTTGGTAGAAAACTGAAAGGCAAAGGCAAAGGAGAAGCAGTGCATTTGCCCCGCAGTAGTCAGTCCTATCCCTTGTAGCCATGGCTGCCTCTTCTATGGTTCTCTATATGCTCCTGTACCCTAGCTTTCGTGGGCTCTGTACCATGTAGCTTTTCTGCCATTTCAGCTGTCAGGTGGTGCGGAGTGCCTGTCATTACTGTGGTTAATGTTAACATCTTCTGTGTGCTACTCCGATCCTCATTACCCGGGGAACCAATTCCTACATTGTGTTCACTATGAAATAAGTATATGAAGTGGATTGACCAAGTTGTACTTTGATATATGCAAGATTCAATACTAATACCCCTATTAATGCTAATGAGAATTAATTAGATTCTTTGACAAGTTGACTGAGTTTTTCTGTTGTGTAGGCAAAGAAAGTTAGAGAAAGGGCTGAAGGAGCTGAAGGGGTTTGCAACCCCATAGGAAGAACAACAAAATCAACTAACCAGACACCCCAGAGCTCCCAGGGACGAAGCCACAAACTAAGGAGTACACATGGCTCCAGCTGCATATGTAGCAGAGGATGGCCTTGCCAGGCATCAATGGGAGGAGAGGTCCTTGGTCCTATGAAGGCCCCAGTGTAGGGGAATTCGAGGGTGGGGAGGTAGGAGTGGGTGGGTAGGTGGAGGAACGCCCTCATAGAAGCAGGGGGGGATGGGATAGGGGGTTTCCAGGAAGGGGGAAACTGGGAAAGAGGATAACATTTGAAATGTAAATAAAGAAAATATCCAATAAAAAAAAGTGAAACATGTTAATATAAGCTATTAAAAAATCACTGAGGAATTATCTGGAAGAGATTCAACTGATGAAAGTTATAGCAGGCCAGGTCACCTGCCTGGATTCCTAAAAATACTGACTGGTTCTTATAAGATGTGACAATGACACTTCCATTTTCACACTTCTGCTCTTTACAACTGCTAAACCTTCAGCCTTCTCAAACTTCTAATTTGTCCTTGTCAAAAATGATGGGGATAGAATCTCACTGATAGTTCTTTAATCAGGTTTTCAAATTTGTTTTTCTAAAATCATCTCAGCACAATTAGGAAAGATACTTGAAGTCAACCCATGGCTTCCACGTGCACATTTACCTGGTCTGTCTCTCTGTCTCTGTCTTATGTGCACGGGCGTGCACACACACACACACAACTGTTGAGTGGCTAGATGAGGCTATGCAGTGAACAGAGACTGAATTGGGACAGGGTATGCTAGGTCCTTGCTATATTCTTTAGAATCAAGTCATATGTGGGTAAATACCAACAGCTTTGCTTGCATTTTGTTAGAATATTCATTTTATTATTATTATTTTTTTCAGTTAAAGAAATAACAGGGTTTGTGCAATTCTACTCATTTAGAGGTAACAGTTAGCAAATCACCGTGGTTGCAGTAAAGCAGGGACGGATAAGGGATGCCCGCTTGTTCCTTTGAGCCTTTAAATCAGCATGTTTACTGGACACAGAGCACAAGGCTTAGTGATTTAGGATGTTCTGTGCACTTTAAAGCCCACACTTACCTCCCTTTAAGTAACTAAGAATTTAATTTCTATCTCTATGGATTTTCTCACTTCGGAGATTCACGTGTAATTTCTACTCATATCATAAATAGGCTTACTATTTTCTTTCATTTTGCATGTTTTCAGGATTCATCCATATTGAAGGATGTAGCAGAACTTGGATATTTTCATACTAGCAAATAAGAATATATTATCTGATATATCAATTCATCTATTCAGCATATGGATGTACATGGTTGGTTCCAACTTTAAGTAATTATTATGATGCTGCTAAAAACATTTGTGTACACAACTTTCTTTCTCTTTCCTGCCCCCTCCTCTCTCTTCCCCCTCTCTCTCTTCCTTCTCTCTCTTTGACAGACTCTTGCTATGTAGCTGAGGCTGGCCTGCAACTCACAATTCTCTTACATTTGCCTGCTGAGTGCTGAGATTGGATCGATGTGTGTTCCAACCTTTCTTCCCCACCTTAGCACAGCCAATTTACTCAGGCCTTTGTGTGGTTAGGCAAGCATTCATTCTGCAGCCGTATTTCACTCTTAGTTGATCCAAGAGCTCAATAGGTTTCCGAGGGTCTGAACTAGCTTTAGGATTCTCCTGCCTCAGCTTCCAGAGTAGCTGGATTACAGGCTTGTGTCTATGAGTGCTGCTGTGTATCTTGTATCTTGTATACATTTTGTGTAGATCTATCTTCCCTTGCTTTGGTGCATACAACTAAAAGTGGACTTGCTGGACTGCATGATAATACTACCTTTAACCTTTAAGGGAATGTTTAAGGGTTCAAGAGCCCATGTCCTTGTCAACAGTTGTCATTATCTGGCCTTTAAAATTACAGTAATGGTCTCGTGGGAGCAGTAGTTTTAATCTGCATTTTCTTGGTAGCTCATGATCTTTCTATGTGCTTTCACTTTTTAGCAGAAAGTTTACAGCAAATTTTCCTTCATGCTAGTCCTGTCCTATACCCCGTCCATTACAATAATCCCTTGAAGAGTGATGCAGAGGACATTCATGGCCATTATGACAAGTATAGTAAAGAATTTAGTTCATTTCAGACTGTATTATCTAACCATAAGAGATCCACATTATGAATCAATAACAAGATGTATCTGGGCTATCTCTGCATATTTGAAATTTATGGGCCATGATTCTAAGTCATAAAGGGAATCATCAGGGAAAGAGAAAATACTTAGAAATGAATGATAAGGAAAATGCAGTATGTCAACATTTGTGGAGCACAGCTAAAGCAGAACTTAGAAAAAATGTAAAGCTGTAAATGCTCACATCAGAAAAGGAAGAAGTAGAAGAGGAAGAGGAAGAGGAGGAGGATGTGGGGAGGAGGAGGAAGTGAAAGAAGAGGAGGAGGAGGAGGAGGAAGAGGAGGAAGAAGAAGAGGAGGAGGAGGAAGAGGAGGAAGAAGAGGAAGAGGAGGAAGAAGAGGAAGAGGAGGAAGAAGAGGAAGAGGAGGAAGAAGAGGAAGAGGAGGAAGAAGAGGAAGAGGAGGAAGAGGAAGAGGAGGAAGAGGAGGAGGAGCAAGAGGAGGAGGAGCAAGAGGAGGAGGAGGAGAAAGAGGAGGACGAGGAAGAGGATGAGGAGGAAGAAGAGGAAGAGGAGGAAGAGGAAGAGGAGGAGGAGCAAGAGGAGGAGGAGGAGAAAGAGGAGGACGAGGAAGAGGATGAGGAGGAAGAAGAGGAGGAGGAGGAGGACGAGGAGGAGGAAGAAGAAGAGGAGAAGGAAGAGGAGGAGGAGGAAGAGGAGGAAGAAGAGGAGGAGGAGGAGGAGGAGGAGGAGGAGGAAGAGACGACAACGACAACAATGACAGGATCAGTGATGCTAGCTTTCACCCTTAGGTGCTTACAGTGGCAGACAAAGAGTAAAGTAAAAAAAAAAAAAAAAAACAAAAAACAAAACAAAAAAAAAAACCCAAAACAAACAAAGAGTAAAGTAACCCAAAGTTAACTGACAGCAACAATCAGAGAAATGAAAACCTAATCGGTAAAGTTAATGAAACAACAAAAAGGTTCTTTGTAAAAATTGATAAAAATAAAAAAAGACCCTCAGAACTTCATAAATTGATAAAAATGGAGTTTGGTGATTAATGTCCACAGTGCAATCACACCCGCTGCGTAGATATTTAAATAAAGTGTTACTAGAACACAGCTGCTCCCCTTATCTGTATGTTGTGTATGATGGTTGTATCCAGACTACAATAGCAGAGTAAAGCAGATGAACATGAAACTATATGGCTCACAAAGCCAAAAATGCTAAGTATCTACGCTATTTTAGATAGAGATGGACAGATTTTTGCCTTAAATAAACTGATGAATAAAAAGTGAGGGGACACATACTACTACTATTAGAAATTAATGGGGGCTATTACTACTGATCCTACAGATGTTAGAGGGATACACGGGAATATTCAACCCTGGTCCAGGTCCTTGACTTCAGTAACTTAGATCAAAGAAATGAATAAATTCCTTGAAATGTTTAATTTACAAAAGGGATTCAGAAATAATAGGATCTATAAATATACACATATGCATGCATATTGAAGAGACCAAAATACTATCTAAGGGTTCTCAAAAGGGAAAAAGAACAGATGGCTTCATTATAGAATTGTATCAAGCATTTAAAAAAATAATACTAGTTTTATGCAAACTCTTACAGCAAATAAAAACCAGACAAGATGCTGACAAGAAAGTGAAGCAATGAGGGCTCCGGGCAATTTCATCTAATATTAAATATGTTCTGATCCCATGATCCAGTCACTCTTCTTCCATGTGATTATCCAAAAGAATAAAGGCATATGAAGAGAGAAAGATTTTTATAAGAATTAATGAGCAACACAGCATCATTAATAGTCATTTTAGTTATAATTGACTAAGACTGCACATCAAATGCTTGTTAATAGAAGTCTGTGGGAAAAAACTATAGTCTACCCATACAACAGAATACAAGTCAACCATAAATATAAAGTACTAATGAGAAAAATTGTTACTACTCTAGAGGCAAAGAAACATGGGAGAATGAGACAGAATGATAAATGAGGCAGACTAAAGTGACATGCAATAGCTAACTTTATTCAGAGCCTCAGACGATTTATACGCAAGGACAAACCACACATGGCAAAAACATGTTTCCCCATAACAGGCATAATTGAGTAATAACAGCAAGCAATAATGAGTAATCTGAAGTAAACTCCTATCTTCTCTACTTGGAAGGAGCATGAAAACACTTTTCAAGAACAATTCCATGTTTTTAAGAAATTGAGGTCAAAACTGTCTTGTTTTCTTGGAGTGTTCTCACAAGCTTTCAGAACTCTCCTCATATGACTCCATAGCTGGACTGTGTTCGGACAATGACATGGAAGAAGCTCAAGCCAGCAAGAGGAGTGAAATGAAAGTCAGATAGAGTGTGTTCAGTATGAGTCTATTAATATAAAATTCTGGAAACTAATCTAATTTGGCAAAACTAATCTATGGTGAAGGTATCAGAGCTGTGGATGCTTCCAATGCTGAAAGGGGCAAAGAGCCTTTTTTTGGAGTAATGGATGAGTTTTACATACTTGTTGGAGTATAGGTCGTGTGTGTGTGTGTGTGTGTGTGTGTGTGTGTGTGTGTGTGTGTGTATGAGAGAGAGAGTAAATTTGTCAAAACTCATCAAAGTGAACACTAAGATTAGCTGCATTTCACTGTACATATTTCAGTAAAAAGACAGTTCTGGTACTAACATAATAAACTGAAAAGAATGCATTCCTACAGTACAGTAAGTGTCTGAGTGAGAGAGAAAGATGAAGGGGAAAGATAGGTAAGGGCAGAAGAGAACATGTTCTTCACAGAAGAATCTCAGTGATGTTTCACAAAAAATTTATCAATGGCTGTAGAAACGACTGGTGAACGTTCGTTAGGAAAGAGGAAAACCTAGAGTCTTAGGGTCTCATAGAATTCATACAATTAATAACCATTGGAAGTAAGAACATCTTTACAAAAGTAGACCTGCTAGTCATTACCTTAACCAAATGGCTGTTACACAGCACAGCTGGGCTTCAGGTGTGGTGACACAGTGGGAAGCCTAAATGATCATCTGAATTGTTCATGCAGGAGACTGTTGTAAAGCAACTGTTAGAAAAATAGACTCTCCAGCCTGGATTGTCATCCAAGGAATCCACTGCATGTACAGCAGGAGCTGATGAGACTGTGGCAGATTAATGGAAACTAATTAAAATGATAGAGGTGACAGTTTTTGGAGGCTGAGTAGGGAAGTATGACTACAGACCAATGGTTGTTAACCTGTGGGTTGTGATCTCTTTGGGGGTTAAATGACACCAATTCTCAGGGGTTGCCTACGAGCATTGGAAAACCCATCTATTTACATTATGATTTATAACAGTAGCAAAATTACAATTATGATGTAGCAACAAAAATAATTTTATGGTTGATAGTCACTGCCATGAAGAAGGTATTAAAGGGTCTCTGTATTAGAAAGGTGGAGAACTACTGATGTAGACTATATGTATGAATGAATAATGGCCATTCAAAGATGCTCATGCCCTAACTTCAGAGACTACAACTATGTTACTTCCAATGGAAGTTTTTTTTTTTTTTGTAAACTTAACACAAAAAGAGTCATCTGGGAAGAGGGAATGTCCATTGAGAAAATGCCTCTAAGATACTACAAGTCTGTAGGGGGATTTTCTGAGGAATGATTGCTGTGGGAGGGCCCAGCCCATTGTGGGCAGGTGGTCCTGGGAGGTATAAGAAAGTCTGATGAGCAAGCCTAGCAGATTTCACTAGCAAGCACTGTTCATCCATGGCCTCTGCTCTAGTTCCTGCCTCCAGGTTCCTATCCTGCTTGAGTTCCTGCCCTGACTTTCTTCAGTGATGAATTTAACTTGCACAGTATATGATAAAATAGATCCTTTCATCCATTGCTTTTGGTCATGGTGTTAGCCAACAAACAAACAAATAAACAAACCAAAAACAAAAAAGCAAACTAGGACAAAGACATTTATAGATGAGATTAAGAAGGTTAAAGAGGGGGAGATTATTCTGGATTATGTGATACACCAAGTCTAACTACTTGGTCCTCAGAAGAGGAGAACCTTTCCTAGCTGTGCTCTGGGAGAGAGATGTGTTTCCATAAGGGTTTTCCATTGACGACAATGACAATGACAACAACAACAACAAGCTGAAGATCAAGGGAAGACCTAAGAGGTAAGACAATTGCTATGGTTTTCAAAAGTGTCTCTTCTACCTCACTCCAAAGAGCTCCTGGGTGCAGCAGTCTCCCTGGAGAAATCCCTTGCCAGAGATCTACATTTCTAACCAGAGTGCTGAACTTCTGGAAAGGAAGGTTTTATACTAGGTACAATTTGTATACATGGTGAGAAGATAATGTCCTAAGTTAAAAATCTCAATATTACTAACATAAACAGGATTCTCACGAACAGTTTCTACCCTTCTCCTTTTAGACCAAGAGATAACCCCCCCCCCCATGATGCTGACATGGTAACTGTGTGAAATGCTTTGACAGGTTCAATCCATGATGACATGCATGCATAGTTTCTTCCCTCAGGTTTTCTTTTTGCCCTTGTATAAGCATGCTAGGACGGTTTATGTGTTGTGTTCTTATTAGAGATGAGCACAGAGAAACTGTTGTACACAACTGAGATTTTCCAGAGGAAAAAGGACCTGGGTTACTAAGCTCTGGGGTAAAGGTCCAGATACTACTGTGCTAAGGGCAGCCTTGCCACCATGTGGGCTCACTATCCAAAGGACACAAAAGCAGCATCTTTTATGCAGTAAGTTGGCAGCAAAATACTAAGTTCAAAGAGTTGGTTTCCAATTAGAGGCTGAGATCTTAATCACAGGTCAAGGTAGGCAACGTTTTGATAAGTTCAAGTGTATTATTATGGGAGATGCATTAGGTTAAAAATCCTTATTCCTATTTGACTTAGCCCTGTAGAATTTCTATGCAAGGAATTCTGTAAAAGTTCTCTGTAATTAGTTTTATTTTAAGCTGCTATTTTCTTCCCCAGCAGTGCAACTTTTGTTCTCTGGCCTATATTACTAACAATATCTGCAATAAAGAGTTACTTTTAAATTTTCTGGTTAATTTTCAATTTTTTTTTTTGACACAGGGTCTCATAATGTAACCCTGGCTGGCCAGGAATAGGCTATGCAGATAATGCTGGTCTTAAACCCGTGGCAGCCCTCTATATCCAAGTGCTAGGATTACAAAAGCAGGTCACCTGGCCAACTTTCCCATTTAAAAATGTCAAAGTGCAGTGGAGATGGTTCTAGCAGCCGCTCTCTGTACTGCGCCCTGGACAATTCCTCCACTTCCCACTCTCCAGAAGCCATTGCTTATATAGCAAACAATGGATGAAGACAGAAATCTGAGTTTTCAATAAACCTTGCTCTCATGACTGTTCTGTAGCCAGTTTAATGTGTGTCACTCAGTCAACAAAGCAAAAGCAATGATCACAAGAAGGACTCTGATCAGAAAGTGTTGAATCCTGATTTGATCTCAGAACTGGATGGTTTCGGTACACACTCTAGGTAGTTTCTGTTTTTTGTAAAAGTGTTTAATTGGAGATGGAATATAGGAATCATCAAAGAACCAACCATTTTTTTTTTTTAAATGAGGTAACTTTATAAAGAAGATCCTTTAATGCATAAAATAAAATGATTAATCTTTACAAAAAATGTGCTATGCATGTAAACACATTGAAACTAGAGCCCTAAGTATGTTGTGCTCAAAATTTGACAAAACAGTCATGATACATGAGGTTGCTTTCTTCTTCAAGGTGTACTCTAGTTTATTATAAACTACATATGGAAAACATAAACAATACTGAATTAGACCTTCTATGGTTTTTTTGTAAAAATTTTTCAAAAATTTTATTATATATTTAAGAGATTAAGCAATTTATTATCTCATAATTGAGAAATAATTAAGAGCTCTATAATCTATGCTTGTAGCAAAAGTCCCCAGCACAGTAGAGTATTATCAAGTATAGCTCCACATTGTATATCAGCTCTCCTGTTGCCTTCAACTTAGTATCTGATACCTTGCATTTTTTAAGTGTGTCTATTTATTTTTTCTACTTCATTTTAGACAGAAGTTCATGTGTCTCTTGTTAGCTTCAAACTTATCATGTAGCCAACTTTTCTGCTACTATCTCCTGAGTGATGAAATCACAAGTGTGCACCACCATGCTCAGTTATTCTGTGCACACTATCAACTGAGCTATACCCTAGGTCCTATATTAGTGTTTTAAAAACCCCCCTTCAACTGTCCTGTCTCATGCCCCCTGCTCCCCTCTGATATGCTAGTTTAAATGAATAAATACATATACCCATAACCACTGGGTATGGAAAAACCCAAACACCCAGCCTACATGTTGTAGTCACATATGTTAGTTGACTCATGAATGGAAGGATTTGAGGGCAGGGCATAGTAGGGCAGGATTATAGGCTCAGCTCAGGTCCATTTAACTCCATGCTTTCTATATGTGTGTTTTTGTTACCAAGTGGCAGAATACATGAGTACATCCATGGGTAGACTAATAACTTTCATGAAAATAGACTCAGGTCCTAATAAGCAAAAATCTAACTGTGAACAGTATGTTACTTTAATGCACTGGCTCAACTTGCAATACAGATGCAATACAAGTACATTCTCTTATCTTTGGACAAGAGTTATTTTAAACATTCTTTTCTAAGCTAAGCACCCCATCAAGTCTGGTCCCAGTGTTTCCTTCATGGATGAGAAACACTAGGCATAAGCAGTGAACTCCATCTTGTTTCTTTAGTTACAGAGAGCCACGTATTACATGGGTTTTCTGCCAGGAGATATTCTATGTCACTCACTCATACAGATAGTATCAGTCTCCAAACAATAACATGCTGTAAGCTTCAGAACTTTGTCAGAACAGAATTAAAATAATCAATAATCACTTATTGTGAGTTGAACTACAGAAAATGAGCACAGGTTTACAAACAGATGCTGCTGCAGCAGTGTACACCCTCCTCTGAGGATTGCACTGTATTGGCAGTTGTGGTTCCCCCCTCTGGTTGTCACTGATTGGAGCGAGGATAACTAAGGGTCCAGTACTCTGAGCAGCATTCAGAACAGAGGGAGAGAAAGGATGAAAGAGGTGGGGAAAGACCATTTGTGGCTGAGTGAGACCGCAGAGAAAAGAGGGTGCCACCATAACCTGAGAGGAAAGTGAACATGAAGGAAGACGAAGGGATACAAACATCAGAGTGAGGGTATGTGTGGAGAATCAGTAATTAAGAGTGTGTGTGGGGACATAATACTACCTGAGGACCCAGCTATACCTTTCCTGGGCACATACCCAGAAGATGCTCCAACATGTCATAAAGACACATGCTCCACTATGTTCATAGCAGCCATATTTATAATAGCCAGAAGCTGGAAACAACCCAGATGTCCCTCAGCAGAGGAATAGATACAGAAAATGTGGTACATTTGCACAATGGAGTACTACTCAGCTCTTAAAAACAATGATCTCATGAAATTCGCAGGCAAATGGATGGAACTTGAAAATATCATCCTGAGCGAGGTAACTCAGTCACAAAAGAATGAACATGGTATGTACTCACTGATAAGTGGATATTAGCCCAAAAGTTCGGAATACCCAAGTTTCACTTTACAGTAACCACTGGACTGAGAGTGAGGTCCCAGATGAAGGAGTTAGAGAAGGGACTGAAGGAGCTGAGGGAGTCTGCAGCCCTATGGAGGGAGCAACAGTGTCAACTGCCTGACTCCCCCAGTCCTCCTAGAGGCTGGACCACCAACCAAAGAATACACATCGAAGGACCCATGGTTCAGTGTAAGGAGCGGTTAGAGTATTCGCCATTACTAGATGGCGCTGTCACTTTAAGGAAGCTTGTGGATAGCGCGGGGTGGCTCACCCGAAGCACCTGCGCATTAAGGGTGTACGTGACTAATCACC
>CM052700.1:101434199-101497026 GCA_028551405.1 Uromys caudimaculatus
GTCACTTTAAGGAAGCTTGTGGATAGCGCGGGGTGGCTCACCCGAAGCACCTGCGCATTAAGGGTGTACGTGACTAATCACCGCCCACTCCCGGGGCGCGCCAATCAGTGGAGGACACGCTGCCTCAGGGCTATATAAGCAGCGCCATTCTGGGGCCCCCGGGTTCCTCCTCTATCTAAATAAAGCTGAACTGCAGACGGAGCCTACTGCGTGTCGCGTGTCTTCTTGCTGGCGAGAGGCGAGAGGCGCGCGCGCAACAGTTCAGACCACATATGTGGCAGAGGAGGGCCTTGTTGGCCATCAGGGGGAGGAGAGGCCCTAGTAAAGGGGAATGTTAAGGTGGGAATATGGGAGGAGGTAGAATTCCCTCATAAAGGTGGGGTAGGAGTAGGGGATAGGTGGTTTCCAAAGAGGAGACCTAGAAAGGGGGAAACATTGGAAATGTAAATAAGGTATCAAAAAAAAAAAAAAAAAAAAGAGTGTGTGTGGGAAATATTTAAGCAGGTAAAAATTTTAACATAAAGTAAGAGTTACCATGGCTATCATAATGTACACTGGCCTCTTGTCTCATTCCTCCCAGCTTCAGTTCTGTGTCCCAGAAAAACTCACAGACAATGGTTTAAGCATTATTTTTCCAATGATTATATTTGTTACTAAACAATATGTTCAAATTGCTAATGGTGTTTTGACTTTAGACATTTTATTCTGACCTGGTTGGGTCCCAGTTACATCTTCTTCCCTCCCTAATGTCTTTGAGTTTTGTCTTTTGTGGGTTTGCATTACTTTTCCTTTGACAACACCGCTCACCACACTAGAAAGGATCTGCACACTGCTCATACCAGTAATGTCTGCTCCCACCTGTGACCCCCTGACTGTCTGGTTATCCCTGGGATGATTGGAGGTCATACCAAAAAGGAAAGCTGGGGATGACCAACAAGGGGGGTGAAGGAATATCCTACCCCACCCATGACCAAGACAGACTGTGTCAGAAGGTCAGCTTTTAAAACCTGTTATTAAGACTTCAAATGAGAGAAAAAAATAGTGTTAAATTCATACCTCAATGGAAATTATATAAACATACAATTAAATTAAATTGACATACAATATATAAGATAATTAGTGCTTTTAAAAATGAGATTAATGAGATTATGATTCTCAACTATTGTCTAGAAAAGCTAACATTTTAGAACCTATATGGGAGATTTTATTTTTCACTTATTGCCAGTTTTTTGCTAACAGGAGTTTTGATGTAAGGAATAAAGCTCTAAATTCACCAAACACTGATGTTTGTGGCTGAGTTTCTGGTTAATGGCCTGTCTCTTTTGTTTAATTTTGAGACTTCGGTCCGTTTCTCACCCTGACTTGTTTGACTGTGTCCCCTATCTATCCATGACCTTCATCTTGTTTAATTGAGGGATAAAAAAAAAATTTAGCAAAGCATTTTCTACCCTTGCACTTAGTTAATATATTCATGAGTCTGATTCATCTTTCCTTTTCTAATTGCATTTTAAAAGTCATATTAAGCATCTAGAGATAGTGAGATAAGTATCTGCATTCTACAGCCCGATTTGTTAGAGCTAGCTGAAGTCCTTCCCCACTGTATCACCGCTGTGCTCCTTCAGATTTATTAGAGGTTTTCACAGCAGCTGCAGCTCACGGAGACCTTGCAATAGCTGTTGCTTACATATGTTGGGGCCCTTTTAAATCTCAAGTACAACTTCTCGGAAGATTGTCAATGCTTCTATGTATGAATATATTTCTAGCTTTCTTTTGTAATTGTCTAGCCTGAGCCTCGTGAAGAAACCGATTAGGGCTAAGAAAGAACTGAAGAGAAAGCAAAACAAGAGAACAAAGCAGACTAGTTAATGGCAGCCAGGGCTGAGGATCAGAGCCCAGGCCTATGAGCTTCCAGAGGGAAAGCAGTTTCCAGTTGGTGGCACTCCCCAGTTCTATACTGTGTGCTGCTTATTTGAAGACTAGCTGACTTTTCATTCATTAACAGTTATTAAGGATATACTGTGTGCTTTGAGGATTCCACAGAAGGAAGACAAAAAGTGCCAACCAACTCTCTGCTTTTGTTCTGTTTCTTTAAATCAAACGGTAGTATAGACATCAAACTGAATAGAAACGTAGAAATCATTGTAGTCAACCACTGAGCACTGAAATAATATTTTCCTGCTATTTAATCATTGTGCCTCCAAAATTCATAGCACAATTAAAGAGAAAAAGCTGACAGTGAATGTGCCAGTCACCTGATCCTGCAGAAGACATGTGGAAGGTTAGCATCTAGACAACTAAGTTACTAAAAGGGCAAAAGTGATGGTGCTCCTTAAGTCTCTCCTTCTACTCAGAACCACACTGTCCTCTACCCCAAGTGGAAGCATTTAATTTTAACTATTTTTTTTTACATTTTATCTTCTTTGCATCTTCCTTCCCTTACTAATTTCGATTTTCTCTGCTTTGAACAGACAGATTATTAAGAGGAAAATATAAGAAACAGTTTTAAAAAATAGTACTGGATTTAATACACCATCCCTTCCAGACACATCTGGGTGCATACTGTTTAAAAGCTTGCTACTGGAATAAAGAGAATCCACAATAATGCAACATATTAAATAAGACATAATAATAAAAAATAGAGTCAAAGTAGCATCATAATACATGTCTGTGATATTTGAAAAAAAAAAAAACCCTACCAGTTGAGATTGTGATAATTAATGAAAATGAGGGAGTACATCAAAAGTCCCAAAATGTACATTCTTGACCCAATTTAAGCCTGGATGGCCACAGTGTGGTGGCTCTGGGGGACAGACTACCTAGGTTTAAAGCCCAGCTCTGTCACTTAATGGCTGTGTTATGAAGAAGGTTCTTTCTCAGTTTCCTCATTTGTTGAGTGGGAGTGGTAACACTTAGAGACTCATGATGTTGCCATATCCTGCCAGGCACTGACAATCCTTATATTATTGGTCTAGAGAATGATTATTTATAATTTATCATCAGTCTGCTTTAATTCAAGACTAATCTGGAGGTTTTACACTTATTGTTTGACCTTTATCCCTTGACACTCAGAGCCCGGTCTGCCACAGTAAAGCTTTCAGAGTTGGCTCTAGAGGAATGACTCTTGTTCTGTAAAAGACAAGGGCCATAAGTGAAAAGAGGAGCAGGTCTCAGGGATCTGAGTATGAGGGCTGCTGACCTTCCTAACTCCTAGACAGCCCTGTCTCTCCTACTTCCTTCAACACTCTCCTCCTTCTGTTAATTATACCCACCGGAAAGTAGACTCTTCGTCAGGGGACAGATTAGCTGTTATCTCAAAGGATGTATACAGACACAGACACAGAGATACATACATAGACACACAGACACAGACACATACACAGACACACAGACACACACAGACACAGACTCACACACACACACAACATGAGAGGCGCAAAGACAATGGGCTAGAGAGCCTGCTTTTAGCTCTTTGGGAACAAAAGGGTATTAGCTTTTTTTCCCTCTCTATTAAAGCCCTAGCTTGACCTAGTTTTTTTTCCCTCTGTCTATTCAAAGCTGAACCAGGAAATAATACATCTTATTTTTTTTTCAGTTAAAAAACAATAATAGAAAAAGGACTTATTTAATAATGAAGAGAGCATAGCCTTTACTCAATGCAAAGGACACTGGATTCTATATTCATCTATTCACCAAATAGTCTTCTGAGCTTTAAAAACTAATTATAGGAGGAGAGTAACTTTCTAATCCTTTTGTCTCATGCAGTGCTATATGGTACTAAACGTGCTAAATATGGTCCTCTGTTAACTCTGGTTTGCTGGGGTATCAGTGAAGGGTCTCTCTTCTACTTACATGGTTTCAACATCTAATCTAGAAAAAGAATGGGACAGGTTAAAAGGAAAGAGCTAGTCTTATTTAAATAAAACACACCTGAAAGGGTTTTCTCTCATAACAGGGTTTTATAATCTGCTTGTCAAGGTATGCTCACATGCAAAACTGTGGACAAGTCTTTCAGGCATAAAATCTAATAAAACAAAGCAGTCACTATGACCAGATTTATGAAAAACTAAACTACGATGCAGAATGGGCTCCTTTTGATGGTAGATCTTTGGAGCACTAGAGGAATTGATATTTTGATCTAGTTATATGGGCATAATCATATATATTTCATTGAGACAAAAATGAGGAAATATTTGTATGATTGGCCTTTCCTTTGAGTTTGATATGAAGACTAGTCTGATTGAATGATCAAAACAAGAGCAAAGAAAGAAAACTGGATCTTTAATTCTAGCTGTTCTAAAGCCAAGGTGGTGCCAGAGGGGGGAGGAGCGGAAGGGGAGGGAGAGGGAGAGGGAGAGGGAGAGGGAGAGGGAGAGGGAGAGGGAGAGGGAGCTCGAGAGCTTTCCTGGCGCAGCATTCTCTTCTGGAATGGAACAGTTTCCTTTCACACTGAGCTTCAGAAGGTAACTAATCCAGCTGACTAACCATCTTCCTGTAGGCATATATTACGATGAAGTTCTTATGTAAAAATAAGCTGAGGAACAAAGAGGGGACAGTTGCTCATTTGAAGTAACCTAAAATATCGGTTTTAAAAAATTTGTCATTTAGAAATTGCTTGTAATTCAACTACTGAGGCTGACAACATGGTTAACGGATATGCATGAGAAGAATAATGTGCGTACTCAGACCACCTGAGAATGTGGTAAAATGATGATCTGACAGTAATTCTGTAAAAGAGTAGCACCTTGGGGCTTGCTTCCTGTATTAAGGTCAGTTGATTATATCTACTGAAGCTTTAATCAACCCTTCAATCATTCATTCTCTCTTGTGGTGGGAGATATGAGGATATTTTGCATGGCTAGTCATGAGAACATAATTTTAATTGAGGAAGGTTTAGGGTTACAGGAGAATAAAGTTAAAAATTAAGTTTTATAAAAGGTGCTGTGGAACCACTACATCAAAGTTTCCAAGGACTGTTCCTCTGTGACTTTTGTGTAAGCAAATGTTCTTAGACAAAATGCCCTGCCCATAAAGTAAACAATAAACTGTAATTATTATAGACAGTCTCTTCAATGAGAGACAGCAGTGAATGAATAAACAGGCAACCCGTCAAGTGGGAGAAGACTGGTTTATCTATGACAAAGGACCGACAATCTGGCCGACTCCTACAAATTACTAGGAACCCACTCCTACACACTACACACACACACCAGCCCATAATTAAAATTTAGCAGTAGATTTGAAAAAAAAAAAAAACCCAGCATGAACACCAACAAATATGTTAAAATGCATGAGAAATTGCCCAGCATCATCTGAGAGAAATGCATACTAAATGCCATCAGATTACCTCAGCACACACACACAGGAACAGCTGATCGATGCCATCAGATTACCTCAGCACACACACACAGGAACAGCTGATCGACAAATGGAAGATATCCAGCCTTCATGACACACAGGCCAACAGGACCTCTGAGAGACCACCGTGGGGATGGAACTTCTAGGTATACCTTCTCTTTTTATCTTTAAGACATTTTAAGTTATGTGTATGTGTGTGTTCTGTGTGTGGCTATGTGTGGATGTAGGAGCCTGAGGAGTTCAGAAAGAGATGTCAAATCCTCTGGAACCGGAGTTAGGTGCTGGGAACAAAAGTTAGGTGCTCTGCAAGATCAGTTTGTGTTATTAATGGTTGGGCCATTATAGCTCCTTAAGAATACTTCAGAAAACTGATAAAATGAACCATCAAAATTTGCACACATTATTTCCCAGCAATTCAAGTCCTAACATATGCCAAACAGAAATGAACATATATCTCACCCAACACTTAATGTCCTACAACTTTTCAATTATAACTATGTAAGAGCTAAGATCAAGAAAAATTTATCTACTTTTAGATAAGTCATGTGGCATGTGAATACAGTTAACTTTATGAACAGTTAATACTTAATATTTGTATGAGATACTTTCTGTACTTTATCACAGAAAAAGCAACACATGGAAGGACCAGTTTATTTTGGCTATGGTTCTAGAGGGAGAACCCACAGTGGCAGGGAAGGGTGGCAGGAAAGCACAAACATGAAGCAGAGAGTGAACTGAAAGTGGGCGAGGCTATGAGCTCTTAAAGCCTGCCCCCGAACAAGGCCACCAACTGAAGACCGCATACTCAGATACCTGAGTAGATGTGGCACATTCTTATTCAAACCACCACATGATCTAGAGTTTCCATCTACATTCTGTCTCAGACAAGCCTATAGTTTGATCATAAATTGAAAGTGAAGACAATGGCCATTATCTTAAAAATTATTTATTCTTATTTTTGGTCTTTCCTTCTTCTTCCTTTTCCTCCTCCTTCTCCACTTCCTCTTCTCTCTTTTTCTTTTTTGACTTTGGGTCATATGGTTAGATCAGCGTGGAACTCACTATGCACTAAAAGGTAATGAATTCCTGACCTCTTCCTCTATCTCCTGAGTACTGGATTTCAGTTATGTTTCACTAACCCAGCTCTTGGACTTTGCTTTTTAAAAAGTGCTTTTATTTTATAATTCCATCTATTTCTTCACTTGCGTAAACAAAAGATAGTAAGAATGAACCTAATTCTAATCTGATAAAATATATTTTACACCGGTCTTCAGTTACATAAGTGAAAATAGTTTACTGTTGCAAGCCAGATGTTTAAAAAAAAAAAAAAAGTGCAGCTTCATCAGATTCCATGGCTTAAATAAATACATTGTACAAAGCCAAATGCTGAGTGATAAAGTTAAAAGACACCTTACTTTGGTCAAAACAAGCAGAAAACAATGGGGACAATACAGTCTGTGTGAATAAACGAGGAAGTTACAGACCTGCTTGGAGTGCTGTGACATAGACATACTCTGAGCAGAAGTTTATCTTACTATAGGTTTGTCAAGCACAGGGTCAGTAAAGCTTTGCTGAATGAAAGAACAAGTGACTGCATTGTACCTGTGTAACCTGAGGCATCTTAGCCCAACTCGGCAATGCGTCAGACTGGACTCCCAAGCCTTTCTTGCTGACTTCTGAGACCGAGGCACACTTGGAAGGGAAAGGAGATGGGCATGTGTGTGTTGGATATTTCAAGTTCAAGTAATGGTCTTTTGACCTTTAGATTCACCATTTCATTTGAGAACGACTTTGTTGAATATATGGGTTTTTCCACCCTCTGTCCAGTATAGATTAGAAAGTAGGCGTTTACCTTATGAAGTCTTCCTCCTCCTCCCTCTTAGGCCTTAGCTGTTTGGGCTGAGCCATGTTAGTCCAGTTCGGCAGCGATTTCAAGAGTCTGCTGATATCATCATCTTTTGCCCAAGATGCACTGATGACAAGTTTCTCTTCCGACTGGACAATGCCCCTGAAAACGGTCACAGAGAAATGGACATGTTAACATCATGCACAGTGAGTGGTGTCATCGTTTGCTGCATGAGAAGATGTTATATCCACTGCCTGCTTCAGAGTAGCAATGTCCATCCATAGGTCCCATGGCTGAAACACCACTCCCTGATTTCCTTCCCAGTTCCAACTTGTTGGACACATAATATTATCATTATATCATAAGCTTATAATATTGTTTGCCCATTTTACAACTGTTAATAACTTATAGTGAACACAAATGTGTAGGAGTTTGGGTTGGGCTTTTCAAGAAATGTTCAAACAACAAAAAGTAGGACAATAATTTTTTTAAAATGCTATTTGAATGCACAGCAGTGGTAGCTGGAAGGTGATATAAGTGTCACTATAGACTGTCCTCTACTTCTTTAGTTTGTGCTACAATTAGTTCTATTTGAAGGTAGCTTTTGTATGATGGACAAAGCTACTCAAAGCTAACCACCTTCATAAAGCCAGCCTGTGTCCCAAATGTCAGGCAGGGAAAACCTTTGATTATAGCAAACTCCACTGGGCTTTGGCTAGTGACCTGGAGTTGACAGGCTTCTAGTCCTTTAATAGGGCCCATGGGTTCACTATTAACACTGCTCTTACTAGAATGTACCTGAAAAGTCACCTTAAATGTTCAATTTCAACTTAATTAAAAAGCCCATCTTTCTACTCAACATTTCTGCCACCATGGCTGATTTTAAGGGTCTAAAAATTCTCATCAGCAGTACTTCCTGACAGAAGTGACATTTACTTATAGAATGTTAATGAACTGGACCTTCTTCTGATGATGACCAAGTCTCCAGTCTCTGGAGGCTTCTCATATCACAGGCAAGGATATATTCAGGTGTTAAGAATTATACCATACATTTTCAAATAAATACAAATGGCACCTATAAGAAAAGTGCCTTGACTCAACAGACAGTTCAGTGTGCATAGACAAGAAAAGATGAGGCCTACAAATCTTCATTCATTGCAGCCTGCCAAAGGTACCATGGTTTCACATTGCAACAATATTGCCCTGATTCTTTTTTAGAAAGCTAGAATAGGAGAACTATGGGTGACTGCTAGAAGTTTTCTAGCTCACTTCAAGCAAATGTTGTCTGAGAGAAACTGGTCTGAGATATACACTGAGGACAGCAGTCTTCTTCCCCCATTCTGTCACACGAGTGTCACAGGTGCCCCTTATTGCTTGCTTCTCCCTTATTTCCTGACATTTTTCTACAATCTGACTTTTATAATCAGATTTATAACACCCCATTGCAGGCAAGCCCTCCAATGTTCTTTGGCAATCTGAAGATGTGTCTCTGATCAGCTCTGTCTCTGCGCTTACTTTAGTGGCCATCTAAAACAGTTGTCTTGTAGATCCTCATTGTTTATCTCTATGTCCTTTCTATCTGACAGAGCACATAGGGCACACATTACACACTTAAAAGAATGATCTCTTCAGCAGGTATATCCAAATATATAATATGTATTATTAGAATATTATTCAAATTCATCTTCATTTGTTTCTAGTTATCCTTCCATTTGTTCCTGCTTTTTTCTTTTTATATTTCACATATTTCTCTCCACAGTACATTTGCCTAGTTTCTGTTAGTTTTTAAATAATGCATAAATGATTTTCTTCCCTCACCCAGAATTCCATTCTTCCAAAGCTTTACTGTCTTCTTTAAAAACATTCCAGCAAATGATCGCCCTGAGAGTCCGAGTTTCCTGGTTGCACTCATGGATGAAACCATCCCTTGTCTAAATTCTGTATAGAAGAAGCCTCCATCTTTTTTTGTAGATGCTGGTGTCATCTCTTTCTTTTTGTCTCTCCCTGTGTTCTGACACCTTCCTGGTCCCTTCAGTATCAGTCTTTACTTGTTTCTGTGGTTTTAATTACTTCTTCATTCATGGAATATGGAGAATTATCTTCTCTTTGAGTTTGATTACCAATTAGAAGTACTTTTAAAGCTAAAGAAGACTCTCTCATTTTGTATATGTTAGGAGCAGGAAAAAAGGCTTCCTAAATCTATTCAATCTTTTTTTTTTTTTTTTTTTTGGTTTTTTTCGAAACAGGGTTTCTCTGTATAGCCCTGGCTGTCCTGGAACTCACTCTGTAGACCAGGCTGGCCTCGAACTCAGAAATCCACCTGCCTCTGCCTCCCAAGTGCTGGGATTAAAGGCGTGCACCACCACTGCCCGGCCTATTCAATCTATTTCTGATAGGCAGTTAACATTTAGTCTTAAGCCAACTGAAATAATGGTCCTCAAACCAGCATTCCAGTGATGTTGACCTACTCTATGGGCATGTCTTAACCTTAAGGCTCTTTCACTGTTCTGAAGCTTGTAATATTTAATTTCCCTTTTCTATATCTGCTTTTCCTTTTTATATCATTTCCTCCTGGTTCTACTCTTGTCACCTGAACGCAGTTGGGAGCCAAGGTGCTGGCTCTTCTCCTGTGCCCACACCTTACATACTGAGTCCCACAGTCCTGCGCACTTCACACGTGGGCCATCTGGTCTCCTGGCCAGACTGATGGCTCCTCCGTTCACATCCCCAGGGAAGCGTCGGTTCTCACTCTTGTTCTTATATTTGAAAGGTTAACTAGAGAGCTCTTAGTGGACACTTTCACCAGCATTTCAAAGTAAAATAAACCAAAAGGAATTCAGTCCTTTGCCTTTCTCTCTTTCTCATTAAACACCTGGCATCCCTGATTGTAGCCATCCTATATTCAATCAGGCATATAGTCTTCATAATCACCAACAGTGACCACATCCTGTCAATTCTGTGTCTTTAAGGTCTTCTGAATAGTCATTTCCTTTCCAGATTCACTGCCATTAATTGTCATTTAAGCTAATCATTTCTCAAGTGGACTTGGCATTGACTTGGTACCTGGGCTCCTTGCCTGGAGTTCTGAGACCATAAGTTGTGCTCATAATTCCAGAGAGTCATCTCTGTACACTAAGATATGATGAGGAAAGAGTCCTTTCCCCAGAACTCTTTAATGACACCTGCGTTTACAGAACAGAACCAGACAGCAGTGTGTGAGCATCTGCCTGTTCAGTAATAGCTCTTTTGGCCCTATTTGATCACGATTCCAGGTCATTCTCCTATGGATGCGGCTATATATTTAATCCAGTTCTAACGTGTTAAAGTGGGGGTTAGGTTTCAAACCTGGGACAAATGGCTGAGGTACCTATTTAACACACCAAAGCAGACACTGGTTCCCAGGTTCTCCCTGCATCCCTCAGTCCCTACCTTTACAGGGCCCTTCTGGGGCACACCTACCCACCCCCACCCGAAACTTTTCTAGCCCAGCACCCTGGGCTCTTTTTCCCTATATAATTTTGGTTACCAGCTCTCTTTGTACCTGTGGCCCCCTGGCCCCCTCTCTGCCCACACGGCCCAGCTCAGTCTGGTCATGTCCACTCTGGCCTCTCCCAGATATCCTGTCTCTGCTTCTGGCTATGCGCTCCCATGTATCTGTAATAAACTTTCTCCTCTACTATACCTGGGAGCAGTCATGTCCTTTTCTCCCTCCCCCCTTTCTGTCTGTCTGTCTGTCTATTTGTCTGTCTGTCTTCCTTCCTTCCTTTCTTTCCATTCAGTAGAATGTCCTGTTTCTCCCTTTTTCTAGCTACCACATCCTCTCTGTATGTTTTTACTCATCAAAGGTTACTTTGGTTCCTTCCTTGCTCTTTGTGTTTTTGTTTTATTTTGTGCCCAACTCTCCTATGCTAGAGGTTTTCTGCCTTTACTGGACACTAGAATCACTTAGGGGAGTTCTTAAAAAAAACAAAACAACAACAAAAACAAATAAAAAACTGTGTGCACAGGCTATACCTAAGATTACACAAATCAGAACCTGGGTCAGAGAGTAGCATGAAGTGTGTAATTTGTAAATTTCTCAGGTGATCCAAACTGTCAGCCAGGGAATAAATATCTCTCCTCACGGCTGCTTTGTTTTGTTTTATCCTTCCTTCCTTTGTTCCTTCCTTCCTTCCTTTTCTTTCTTCTTTTAAACAGACAAACTGCACAGACTGGATAAGTGCTCTGAGCAAAGTAAACTTCTTGTCAGTTTTTGTTCGTAGTGCCTGGCATGACACCTGGTACCTGGAAGGTCTGTAGAAACTCAACAGTAGCTACAAATAAGCCTTCCTGCACTCATCTAGCTAACTCAGTAATCTGAGGTCATTTTAGTGGGGTCCCTTTCCCTGTACTTAAAACAACTCAGACCAGTTTGTATTTGGCTAAACCACAGAATTACTCTGTGCCTCTCTAAATTCATTACAGATCAGAACTCCCGAATAACAAACACTCCTGTTTCCCTCTAAAAACTCAACAGAGGGAAAAGTCCTCACACAGGAAACAAGTGAAGCAAAGAGCAATTGTTGACAAGCCTGGCCCTGCACTCCTCTCCTCCTAGTTGGTCTATTGTGTGGAAAGCCTCTTGAGGAGTTTGTTGACTATGACAGTACACACTGAAAAGACACAAAGCAAAAACCTTTGCTTTTATAAGGATTGCCTACCGCAGTTAGCATTTCATTGTCTACAATGGGGTGGGCAGAGTATGGCCTGTGGATTCCACCTGTGGATTCCATTCACAAGTTTGTCTTTTTATGTCCTAGAAGCCTTTTAAAGTTAGCTTCTTTTAAATGGTTTCTAAAAAAATTAAAGAATAATATTTTGTAATATGGGCAAATTATATAAAGTAAATGTCAGTGTCATACCCAGAAGGAACCTAGGCTGAAGGGTTCAGTTCCCTTTAGAGCCCTGTTACAGATTGATGCTGCATAGTTAGAAAGCTCAAGCCAAACTCACTTTTCCACTTCTTAAATCCTGAGCCACAGCTAGTGTTAGCATTCTGTCTAAACTCCACCCCACAGTTACCTGGCAACAGCCAGGTATACTCCTCCCCACGGTTGCCTGGCAACAGCTAGGTGGGCCTGGCCCACTATAAAAGGGGCTGCTTGCCCCTCCTCTCTCTCTTATCTTTTCTCTTTTGCTTCTCTCTTGCATCTCTTACCTCTTCCCATTCCCTTCCCCCCTCTCTACACGTGGTCATGGCTGGCCTCTCCACTTCTCTATTCTCTACTCTTTTACTTCTCTCCCTCTCTCTGCCTTTCTCTGCATCTACTACCCTCTTAACTCCCCTCCCCATGCCCTATTTCTTTTCTTTTCTTTTTCTTTTTCTTTTCTTTTTTTTTTGGTTTTTCAAGACAGGGTTTCTCTGTATAGCCCTGGCTGTCCTGGAACTCACTCTGTAGACCAGGCTGGCCTCGAACTCAGAAATCCGCCTGCCTCTGCCTCCCGAGTGCTGGGATTAAAGGCATGCGCCACCATTGCCCAGCAATAAACTCTATTTCTATACTATATCTTCTCGTGTGGCTGGTCCTTCAGGGGGAAGGGATGCCTGGGCTTGGGCCTGCTGAGGCACACCCTGCCCCACACCTACCTCCCCATAATCCCAGATAACATATATATCTCTTTATATTTTTATAAACACATCAGCTAGCCTGTCCCAGGGTTCAGGAAAGTGGTTGAATCCATACCTGTGAGATAGTATTACACATCTTGGAGGGTTATGACTACAATATTCTATTTTAGTACTTCATGGAACAAAAGAAATATCTAAGATATCCGCTGTGTTAAAGGTACCCAGACTATTTACTTAGGTCCCTTAAAAACATTGCTATGCTTAAAATTTTCAATATTATATTATTACTTGATATTACTTTATTAAGAAATGGTACTGGTAATTAATCAAACTGTTAATATACACTGCTCTCAATAGATAGTATATTAATTTATATTGGAGTAAAGATAAAGCCAAAAAGCAATTCTAAATACACTAACCTGAAATACTGACTTCCTGTAGGAAATAATCACCTTAAAGGAAAATTTTCATTCAAATGGCAACTGTCTTTAGTTTTTCATTTTGTAATGAAACAGATCAAGTAGGTTATAAAATTCCAGGACATTCTAAACAGCTTCAAAAAAGGACCCCAACATTCCCAATACTAATTCTGTAAGAATGGGGTTAATCATTCCAACCAGAACCATAATCTACCAATTAATTCACAGCCCAATAGGCAACAGACAGAGCCATCTGTTTAACTATTTGTACTCTTCCCAGAGGGAAGAGGAAAACAGGCATGCCTCTTAAAACAGGTGATGGGTTGCCATGAGAAGAGTCTACCCTCAAGATATGGCTGAGTGGGTTTCATCCAGAAAACATCTGCTGATGTCAACTGGCTTCCTCACTGGAACAGTTGGGAAGTGCAAGTGTATACAGTCCCTAGACACAGCTGGGTGCTGAGGCTTTCCTTAGGTAAACAACCAGGGGCAGGGGGGCTAATTGGATTCAACTGTTTTGTGACAGCTAGGGCATGATGCTTTCTCTCCCAGACTGAATCTTTCAGATACTTCCAAAGCTGGAAGTCACGTTAGACAAATGAACCAAGGACCAGGCTGAATCAAAGGAAGTTCCTGTTAGTTCAGTTTACAGACTAGGAATGATTGAACGTACACTGAACCAAACTAGAGTGCAACATCCAACAGACAAGTAATGATGACAATGAGGGAGGCAGAAGACAGCCCAAAACCCAACAGTCCTAAAATACTGGCATCTGAGAGGTTCTGGGAGAAGAGAAGTCACTACCAGCAGGTGCGCACCCTGCTGAGCTCGCCACGCTCCAGTGGTTAGCTCCAAATCCATGGTAACACAAGCCTGGCTAAACTCAGAGGGCCACCAAGTAAAACCAACAGACAAGGGTGTGAGCAAGGGACTTTTGGGAGTGAGTGAGGGGGAGTAGATAGAGACGGGGGAGGGTGGAGGTTGAGTGATCAGTGTGCACTGCATATCAAATATCAAAGAATAAATACAAATAACTGAAAGCAAAGGAGGAAACTGAAGAAAAGGGAGAAGAAAAGGAGGAAGATAATAATAGTAATAATAAGATGGAACACAATTCTTTGGAAAAGACAGACATCCATGTGGGCCTTTATAGGTGGGTGTGTCTCAGTTAAGGTTATTATTGCTGTGATGGAACACCATGACCAAAAGCAACTTGGAGAGAAAAGGGCTTATTTCACTCATAGTTTCATAGAATAGTCAGTTATCCAAAGGAGTGAGGGCAGAAACCTTAGGCAGGAGCTGATGCAGAAGCCATGGAGACATGCTTACCGGCTTGCTCCCCATGGCTTTCTCAGCCTGCTTTCTTATAGAACCCAGGTTCACTGGCCAAAGAATGGCCCCACCCACAATTGTCTGGACCCTCCCCCATCACTCATGGATTAAGAAAATGCCTACAGGTTATCTTATATGGAAGCATTTTCTCCATTGAAGCTCCCTCCTCTCTGATAACTCTAGCTTATGACATAAAACTAGCCAGCACAGGGTGTCTACTTCTTCCCAGGAGACCATTGCATACAGGCAATGGAAACAGTTAGAGGGGCTCTACTGTAGGGAAGGAGGGCTTGGAACTGAGTGTCTTCAGAGCTAGTAACTCTTGGAGATAATTTAATAACAATCTTCAAATAGGTAAGTTTGCATGATACTGTTCATAATTGACATTTTAAGAAAAAGAATTACTTTGTAACATACGCAGCAGGGCAAAAATGAATGTGACATGTGCTTTGACTGTCAGTGTTCAGATTTTTCCTTTGACAAACAAATTTAAGTACATACTATGTTTGAATATCCTTAATATGTTTATAAAAGAACAGACTAGGTAGCCCTTTTTAAACTTTCCATGTCTTCTTATTGCACTTGGGTAAAATCCAAACCTCTGGTTTTAGATCCTTTATCAATCCTGGTTATACATTACAATACCCGAAAAACTTTTGAAGATATCTATTAGGCTCAGTCAGAAGCTCGGCCGAGACTTGGCACTAAAGTACTCACAGCATTCTACTGTGCAGCCAGAGAAGCCTGTAGGAGGAACTGAGCCAGCAGGCCCAGTCACAGTGATCGCTCATGCACCACTGAGACTTCCTCCCAGAGCCAACCTAGATTCCGCCAGGATGGCTAGAGACCACTGACCCTGGATCAGGCGATGGAGCGAGCCAATGAGAAAGGGACAGCACCACATCTGGCTACTTGAGTTGCCACTGAGATGCTGGGAGCAGGGTATAAAGGTCTGCCCAGTTCCTGCAATAAACAAGTCTGCTTTTGCTGCTGGCCTGACTCTGTCATCTACTCTGTGCCTTCTTACCCCTGCCCCCCCAAGAGTCTTGGTCCGGGGCAGAAACAACAGAAGCCCAGAATCCCCTGCTCCCCACTCTGTTTCTTGATAGTGGCTTCTGTCTCTGCCCGGTATGTTCTTTCCATGTCTCCCTCCCAGCCTTCTCAATCTAGTCCAAGCATCACCTCCCCAGTGAGGTCTTCTTGCTCCTTACCCAGAAAACATGTTTTTAAAAATCAGATAATCCCAGCACTCGGGAGGCAGAGGCAGGCGGATTTCTGAGTTCAAGGCCAGCCTGGTCTACAGAGTGAGTTCCAGGACAGCCAGGGCTACACAGAGAAACTCTGTCTCGAAAACCAAAAAAAAAAAAAAAAACAAACAGATCCTTCTATTACCAAAATCCATTTTTTTTCTTTGTCACATGATCATTATCTGTCTCCTTCTATTAGAATGAAAAGCCTTGATTGCCTAACAGATTCATTTCTTGAAGTTTAGCCCTCAGTAAGCCCCTGCATATACAATTTTTATATTATCAATTGGCAAACTATAATTGTAAACACTCACAGAGTACAAAGTGATACTATGATTCATGAATATGAAACAAGCTAACATATCCACCATCAAGGATATATCATTTTCTGAGGAGAACATTTGAAGCTTAGTCTTTATTATTTACTAGATTCCCCACAATATGCAATACATTCCAACAAGGGTAGGAGGAAGACTTACTTTTCATCTAAAGGAGGCTTTGTACCATTTACCATCATTACTTTAACTTCTCCACCAACAACCTGGTGACCACAATTCCACCCTCTTCTCGTAGACTCGAGGAAATGTCTGTGTCTGGCTCATTGCACTTAGTATAGTATTTGTCTATTCCATATGTGCTGTCATAAATGGCAAAATTTCTTTTTAAAATGCTAAATAGAAACTCCTTGTGGATATGCCCCACATTTTCTTTTCCACTCATCTGTTGATGGACACTTGGGCTGATTCCACAGCTTGGCTATGTAAACGTGAACAAGGGACTGCAGACATCTTTTTGACATACTAACTTTAACTAGGGGAATAAACATCCAGAAGTGGGATTGCTAGATACAATTTTATTTGTAGTTTTTTATTAACCCCATTTTGATTTTTCCACAAGACAACACGAGTTATACTCTCAGCAACAGGGTATGGTGATTTCTTCTTTCTATATACCAACTAGCAGCTAAATTCCATCGTTTTGGTAACAACCTTAATAATCACTGTGTGGAGATATTCCATTATTTTTAAATTTGCACTTTTTAAATAATTAGTGATTCTAAAAATATCTGTTGGCCATTTATACATCTTTTGAGAAATTTCGATTCAGCCCTCTTAGTAGTTTTATTTTGTTTTGTTGTAAGTGGTGTCGGGTTTGAATCTAGGGCCTTTAACAAGCTAAGTATACGCTCAAATTATATCCTTACACTCTTTATCCACTGCTAATGAGATCTATTGCTGTTTTATTATTGTTGTTGTTTAATATGGAGCTAAGTTTCCTACACAGTTTTCTACCAACTATTAATAAAATATATGGTTTGGAAATATTTTCTCCCAAGTGTAGGTTGGCTCCTCACCCCTTTATTTCAGTGTGCAGAACTTTTTGTAATTGTATTCTCATTTGTCTATTTTTTTGCTTTCATTTTTCCTACTTTGGAGTAGGAAAATCTAAAAATCTAAAAAAACCTCTTTGCTATAGCAATGCCATGGAATTGCAGTACACACTCTTTGTACTTTCGTGTCTCACATGGAAGACTTAGCCATCTGCACTTCACTCTTGTGTATGGTGTGAGATACAGCACCTCCTCTGCTGTGTACACTTTCCCTACACCACTGCTGAAGATGGTCGTATCCTCCCAATATGAGTTCTTCGCACTTCTGTCAAAACTCAATTAGCTGTAAATGCATGAGTGCATTTCTGGGCTCTCAATTCTATTCTTCTGGTCAATGAGTCTGTTTTTATGTCAGCAGTGTGGTGTTTTAATTACTATCACGTTGTAGCTTAGATTGAAATCAGGTAGAACAATGTTTCCAGTTTTGCTCTTTTAGCTCATGACTGTCTTGCTATTTTTGGTTTTACTTTTGTGGTTCCACATGAATTTGAGGTTTAAAAAATATTTCTACAAAAATATATAGTAAGGGCTGGGACTATATATATAAAAATATATAGTATCAGTCACATATGGTTGTATATACCTGTAAACCCCAAGATAGGAGAACTGAAATAGGGATTCCAGGAACTTGGCTGGCTAGCCAGGGAAGCCAAAATGGTGAGCTTCAGGTTCAATGAGGACCCTGTCTCCAGAAAACAGGTGGAGAGTACAGATGAAGACAGGGACATCCTATTCCACATTCATAAGCATGGGTGCATGAATTAACACACTCATTTACATACAGCAAACAATATGTGCACGCACATGCGCGCGCGCGCACACACACACACACACACACACACACACACACACACACACACACACACACCAACACTTGGATTTTGAAAGGCACTGCACTGAATCTGTACGTTACTTTGGGTAATATGGCCACTTTGTCATTTTCACAACATGAATCCTTTCCATCAACACGGGTTATTACTCCAGCCATTTGTGCCTTCTTCCGTTTCTTCCACTCACACTATCACATTTGTTCTGCTCAGTTCCTAGGTTTTTCATCTCCTTGGTTACATTTATCCCCAATTGTTCTTTGTAGTCTTTGTAAATGGTCTGTCTTCCTGATTTACTTTCACTATGCTCATTCAGAGCATCTGTTCTCTGCGATCTCACTGGATTCTCTTAGTGGTCCTAGTAGTCTGTATTGGTAGGCTCTTCGGGTTCTATTGTCTGCCAGTGTCACTGACCATGTCATTAGCAAAACGCAACAATTTTACTTCTTCCTATTCTTTCTTTTGCTTATTTGTCCAGCATCTCGTCTTGCCCAGATCTTTGAGGAAAGGATTTTCATTTTATATATTTGTATAGAATGTTAACTATGGATTTACTGTATGTGGCTTTAGCTGTTAAGGCATATTCCCTCCACAGCACAGTTGTATTTTCAAAAAGAAAGGATCTGAATTTTGTCCAACATTTTCTTTGCATCTAATGAGATGGTCACATGGCTTTTGCCCTTCACTCTGCTAATGTGATGCATCACATTTATTGATTTGTGGACGCTGGTGTGTCTCTGCATTCCAGGGGTAAATCCCACTCGATCATAGCGGATGATCCTTTTAATGTGCTGCTGAATTTGATTTGCTAGTACTTTGTTGAGAAATCTTGTATCTGTTGTTAAAAAGGTTGGCCTGTAGTTTTTTTATCATATGATGTCCTTGCCTAGCTTAGATACTAAGGGCCTCAGTAACCACTGAATAAATGATGGAATGATATATTTGCAGTATAAACACCAAGGACACAATAGACGGCATAAAAATATCTTTCCTGTGATATCAGAAAAAATCAACACTGCTACTAATGAACGTAGCAATAAGCAAATGTGCTAACACAGTAGTCATCACATCTAGGCACTGTTCTAAATTCTTTACACACATGCTAAACCTTTTTTTCTCTTGTCCATGTAGGTATGTGTATGTATGTGTGTATGTGTGAGTATAGTATATGTATATATGTGTAAGTGCGAATATGTGTGTATGTGTGGTATGTGTGGTATGTGTGTCTGTAGTATGTATGTATAAGTGTGGTGTGTATGCTTGTGTGTATGTATTATACACATATATTTGTGTGTTTTGTATGTATGTGAATGCATGTCTCTGTGTGTGGTCTGTGTATGTATTTATGTGTCAGTGTGGTGTGTATCTGTGGTATGTGTGACTGAGGTATGCATGTGAGTGTGATATGCTTGTACGTATATGTATGTGTGGGTATGGTGTGTGTATGTGAGAGTATGGTGTCTGTGAGTGTATGTATGTGTGTGTAGTATTTAGTGTGATGTATGATTATTTTTGCTTGTGAGGGTGTATGCCTGTGTGTGCACTTAAGGAGACTTGCTCTGACACTTTCTACCATATTCCTTAGAGACAAGGTTTCTTAATGAACCTGGGCCTAGGCCACCAGCAAGACCTAGAGGTCTTCCTGTCTCTGCTCCTGTCTTCCCCAGTACTGGGGTTACAGATGTATGTATGGTCACGTCTGACTTTTCCATTGGGTTTTGGGTCTTCATGAAAGTCTTTATTCTAGAATATCAAAACACTTCTGCTGAGTTATTTCTCCAGCCACGTTCATTATTGACACAACAATTCTGTATGGTGATGGGTTCGTCACTTCCATTTCATAGATGAAACACCTGGGCATGGAGGTTAGAGAACCTGCCCTGGGTCAGCTGACTAAGCTGGGGCAGATGCTGGTCTTCTGGAGCCTGGACTGCTTAGAACAATGTAGTTCCTCTAAGCCACCTGAAGCATTTCTAGGTTTCCCATTACTTTTAAAATTCTATTGCTTCTTATTTGGACTTAAAAGTCAGTCAGAGTTAGCTTCTAATGCATGCACTACAACTTCTACACTCTGTGCCCTTTGCCATGTTATTAACCTTTCTGAACCTCTGTTTTTTTCATGGGTAAGGTAAGGAGAATCCAATTTAATAGAATCATTGTGAGTGACTAGATAAGCTAATGACTTATAAAGGGCTCTGCACTGTGACTATGCACTTTATTTATTTTCATTCAGTCCAGGTTCTTATTACTGTGGATCAAGGTTACTGCAATAGGCTCCTATCTGATCAAAGTGGGCTGCACTGGGCAAGAGAAATGAGGTTTGCTGCTTCCTACCAAATCTATAGGGCAAATGGTTAGGGGGCAAAAGATGCAGGTTAAGAGAGCAGCTGGCATGGTAAGTAAAGGGCAGGGGTTCATCTGATCAATAGCCATGAGTACCTGGACTATAGAATATGTTATGCTTGTTCCTGGAGATAATTATGTGCAAAAAGTCACAGTAACTTCCTTCTAGAAGCTGACAGTTCAGACAGTGAGTTCTAACTAGTAGCATCCATGACAACTACTTTTAAAAGTATAGTTAGTTGCTTAGGGGACCTAATTTGGGAAACCTAATCTCTTAATATTTATGCTAATAACTTCAATGTGAATGTACAGTTGAAGAATAATGTTATGAAAAGAAACACAAACACACATCACTAAATGATCAAATAATACACACAGTAATGTAAGTCACCAATGGGAGAACTTCAGAAGCACATTACAAAGTTCACCTGACTCATCCTTCTATGAAGCAGATACTACATATCTTATAACTTTCATTTGTATATATTTTATAGTTAATAAAATTGTGTGTGATGGTTTGAATGATAATGGTCCCTGTAGATTCGTATGTTAGATTACTTTGTTGTCAGTTGGTGGAACTGTTTGGGAAGGAGTAGGAGATGTGACCTTGTTGAAGAGGTATGTCACTGGGGAGGGGGGAGCTTAGTTTGAAAAGATTCATGCTATTCCCATTGTGCTCTCTCTGCCTCCTGCTTGCTGTTTGGGATGTGAGATGCCAGCTGCTCCGACCACCATGCTGTTGTTCCACTATCATGGACTCTAAAGCTCTGAAACTGTAAGCACAATTAAATGCTGTCTTTTATAAATTACTTTGGTCATGGTATTTTATCATAGCAACAGATAAGTAATCAATACACTGTTGGTGCTGTGTGAGCCATGCAGGTGGGAGAGACACAGTCTTCACAGGCCGAGGAGAGGTAGAGCCGGGTGGACCTTTGCTGAGGGTTCCTCTGGCTCATGACTTTGTTTTGTATTTTGTTGTTGGTTATTTTTTTGTTTACAGTTCATTAGGTTGGAAATGTTCAAGGCAAGCTCAACTCTGTTCTCAATCCTACAGATTATGCAGGGTATGGAAGTACTTCCTAAGTCTGAAGGCATCCACGAATGTCCATTTCTTCTTGTTAACACATGAGTGTTATAACTGCACTTGGACCATGCTGTCCACCTCACCCCATAGGAGTCATGTAGTACTCTGACACTGAGTGGGAAAATGTCAAACTTCCCTTCCTTCCCTATCTGCACACCCTGTCCTTGTTACTATTTGCTCACTTTCCCATATGCATCCATTTATCTCTCCTGCTTTACTGTAAGTTCTTCCTATTTAATTTAGCAAAGGCTTCCTCATTCATTCAACAAACACACCAAGGGGCCAACAAGGTGTCATCCCCTAGCTGGATCTGTTGTCATCATTCTTTATCAAGTGTGCTCCTTAGCACTCTAGAATGCTTGGGATCAAATCCAGGGCCCTTTGTATGCTCGTTAAGTTCTACAGCAATGCACTGAGTTCTGCTCAGCTTACAAGTGTGTCATGCTGCAAGGAATCTTCATACTTTAGCCTGATTTCTAGATCCTTTAGGAAGATACAGTGAATGGCTGAATGGTGGCCTCCAGATGCTTATAACCCTCAGTAGTATGCTGTGTCTGATATCAATGGAAACTACTAAGTATATAGCAGTTTTTATTGTGTTTTCTACCAGGTTCAACATTATGGTTGTGTGTGTGTGTGTGTGTGTGTGTGTGTGTGTGTGTGTGTGTGTGTGTGTGTGTGTGTGTGTATGAATTCTACCAGCTACTTGAGAAAAATCAATGAACTGATACCAAATTAAAATGAAGAGAAACTTTAGAAAACTGTGACTTCCAAGCACTACATGACTCTCTGGGGACAGATGGAACTGCTGGTTGAATCTCAGGGCAAAGAGGACAAACATGGGGAGAGAAGCATTTGGCTTGGAGATAGCAGAGTAATAGACAGACTGCCCGATTGGGAACATGGTACATATCAGAGCTCACAACTAAGTTTACTTGAAGCTCCAAGGGGTGTGACTAAGTAAGGCAAACACTTCTAGTTCTTATTTCCCTGGTAGGGAACATCTGTATCCCAAGCACGTTCCATGACATCATTCCAGAGCAGTCTTTCTCTTGAGCACTATGCTTGCACAGGTGAGATGTCCCTGACCTTTCCTCAGATTTTTAAACCCACAGTTCTGCTCAGGTTCTCCTGAGAGACTCAGAAGACAAACTGATTCTCAGCAGAGGGCATTGTGAGCTTAGGGATTTGACAGCTTCTGCACAGGATCTGCTGAGAATAATGTGAGAGAAGCCAGCCTGCAAGGTCTCCCTGCTTCCTCCCCCTCCCTTCCTAGTGTTATATCATTTTGGATCATTTGAATTGTACATGGCTTTCTATTTAAGTCAGTCATTTGCTGGCAGCAAAACTAGAACATTTCCTGTTTTTCCTCTCACTGTAATCAGGATTTGGTCGTCCAAATTAGGACTGCCCTAATTACTCCTCAGCAGGTGCCAATGCAGGGGAGGGCAACAGACTGGAAGGGAGGAAGTAAGGACACTGCATCTTCAGAGTCATGCAAGAAGAAAACACATGTTCCCTCACCCCAAAAACTTGATGAAGTCACAAACAGGCTCCATGGGGCTCTGTGTGGAGAACGTACACACATGACCATGTAAAACAAGTATAAAGATGGTTTTCTCCTTAGTTGACTTCAAAGGTTTACAGATTTGCTTTTTCCAATCACAGATGAATTTAAGTTACACCCATAATTCAGGAGTCAAGTACATCACTCCCAGACAATCATGTGAATGGAATAATCTGGCAGTGGGAAACAAGAAGTGGATATTTTTCTGGAAACTTTGTCTCTGTCTTTGCCTCTGCCTCTCTCTCTCCCTCTCTCTCCCTCACTCCCCCCCCCCCCCGTGTGTGTGTTTATTTGTTTCCACAGTCTCTTAGATAAAAGAATCAAGATCGCTTTTAGGAGTGCCATAAACCAAGAACCTAAAGCAATGGCTGTGTTTTAAAAGAAACAGGACATAGTAGGTAAAGCACTGCCAAGCCTGATGACCTAATGTCTTAGTCAGGGTTCCTGTTGCTGCTATGAAACACCATGACCAAAAAGCAAGTTGGGGAGGAAAGGGTTTATTTGGCTTACACTTCTTCATCATAACTGGAACTCAAGCAGGGCTGGAACCTGGAAGCAGAAGCTGATGCAGAGGCCATGGAGGGGTGCTGCTTACTGGCTTGTTTCCCCTGGCTTGCTCAGTTTCCTTTATTATAGAACCCAGGGCACCAGCCCAGGAGAGGCACCATAGTGGGCTGTGCTCTCCCTACCAACCACTAATTTTAATAAAAAAATGCTCTACAGGCTTGCCTACATCCCCTTCCGATGGAAGCATTTTCTTAATTGAGGTTCCCTAGTCTCGGATGACTTTAGCTTGACATAAAACCAGCCAGCACACCAGAGTTACAGCTTGGGAACCCACAGGGTAGAAGGAAGGAGTTGATCCCACAAGTTGCTGCCTGATGATGATCTGAGGACCATAGTATGTGCACATGTGCATACCACCCCCACAGTTAATGAATATAATAACTAGTAGATGGTAAGCACAGGTGTCTTGGGAAATATAAATGCAGATAAATAATTGAATTCCTAATCATAAGAGTTCACAATGAACAAAACTATTCTCATTTCTCCCTAAAACCAACCACTCTGTGTGTGTAAGATTCCACCCTTACCTGTCTGCTCCTCAAAACAACTTCAGAGTCTCCCTTTGTTTCATATACCAACAACTTTCTCTCTCTACCAGATGGTTTTCAAATACAGATATGCATGTGTTCCTCTTTGGAAACGACACACCAAGTATATCAAACTTCCACGTGACCTAGGTTCTCTAGCAACTACAATGTTCCTGTTGCCCTCTATAGTGGCACTATCTACAAATTAATGCTTATATTTATAATTTCTCTATCCATATTTCCTTTTCTTATCCACGCCATTCTGGTTTGCAACCTAATGCCCCATAAGAACAGCTCATGTGACAGTTACCAGCAACCCATTGTGCAAAACACACCACTCAGTCCATGCTTTGACCAGACCCAGCAGGAGCATCTCACCCAGTTCATCTCTTTTCATCCTTCTGGTTGGTTTCCACATTACATTCTTTTTTCCTGTTTCACTGGTTGTTGCTTCTCAGTCTCTTTGACACTTACTCCTCATTTAGCAAACTTCTTAGGTGCAGACTTTTGTCATCTGTGCCATGACCCCAAGGAGGTTTCACCAAGTACCAGCTTCAGATACCACTTATACCTGTCTATCTCCATGGAGCTCTCTCATTTCGATGAGTATAACCAACTGCTACCTTCATGTGCCCATGTGAATGTCTACTAGACACTTCAAATTTATATCCCTGTCTACTTGCTCCTGGATCTGTAATATTCTTTTCCTCAGTAGGACTTTATTCAGAATTTAAAGTAAAAGATGAGAGGTCTGTGGTGACAAGCAGAATATTATCCACGTTTGTAGGACCGTGAAAGGTAGCCTTGTTCCCAGTTGAGCTAAGGATTGAAACCCGGGTGACCCTAAAGGGATGGTAGGCAGTTCACCTGGTTCCCGGGCACCAAGCTCCTATCACTAGCCACAACCCTCCATAGATTTGTGGTCATCAGTCACATAAGGGCAATGCCCCAAACCCCTCCACAGGTAGAGGACATGACCTGTGGTCATGTAGACTCAAGACAGATCTCCATTTAAATGAGGTACCTAAAGGCTGGAGAACTTACCAATAAACTCTCCTTTCTAGACACTCTTCCCTGCAAAAAGTATTTAACCTCAGGCCCGCCCTGAGACGTGGGGTACGGTTTTATTCATCCTCTTTCCACCATGACAATAAATGCCTTAAAACCATGGACTGTCTCTTTTCATCGGGATCTGCCATGGGGAGCCATGGAGAGGGCCTTCGACTATAGAGTCGCCATCTAATCTTCCATAGAAGGCCTCTCTGTGCTCCCAGCCATGGCTGCCACCAAGCCAAGCCAAGGCAAGCCAAGCCAAGCCCAAGCCAGCTGTAGAAAAGCCAAGGACTCTCCCAGAGGGACAAGCCGGAGCTCCCCAGCTTCATCACAGGCCTGGGAAAACTCAAGCCAGCCCCGGATGCTGTGCTTCCTCATCCCCAGTGTCCTGCGGCTTCCCTACCCCTGACACCTGCCATTTGACAATGTGGGGTAAGCGTGGTCAAACTCCCACTTCCTGCCTCCGGAGCGGCAGTGTCCTGTGGTGGAGTGGACTAGGGGCCCCAATACCCTACACACGTTGGATATGCATACGTTGTTTTGGAAAGATGTTGAAGGGAGAGCTGCATCAAGAGGCTTTGCAATGCAGTGGCACGAGGATTGTCTTAGGCTACACAGTAAGTTCCATACCTGTCTCCACAACTAAAACTGTAAAAACAAAACAAAAACCAAAAATCCAACAAACCAAACAACCAACCAACCAACCAACCACCCTAAAACTAAAAGTAGAAGGTCAGGGTGAAAAAGCAGATGCTGACAGATGTGGGTTGTCGTGGGCCAGAAGGGGACTGACTACCATCACCAATATTACAGCCCAGTAAGATGGGTTGCATTTCAGTTGGTGAGAAACTTGTGTAAAGCTTAGCATTTCCAGAACCCCCCCTTTTTTAGGAAAGGGAAGTTAGGACAGAGAGGCTGTGTGCTGTCTGAAGTCATGTAATGAGTAGGTACAAAGCTGGCATTCACAGTGGCTGGAGGGCCCGCTCCTGCAGCCAGAAACACTGCACAACACATACACACTCAGCTGGCAAGGTCGGCACAAGAGGCAGCCCCTAAGTTTTCAAATGAGGCTGTTCAGTGAATGTTTTCCTATAAAGAAACCAAGCTCAAGACACATGAGACTTAGAGGATAGCTCAGAGTTTCTGATGACAGAATGAGGATGCAAAAATATCTCAATAGGCCCAGATGAGGAGTTAAAAATAACATCACATTCAATGGGTGGGTGTGGGATCTTGAACCTATGTTTAGAAAGTTGCCACAGCTGAAAGAAGAAAGATGCCTTCACCCTGACTCTCTTCAACCGTTCCCTGCCGCCCCAGCCATCAGTGGCTGCACAGACCTTACCTCTCCATCCTCCCAGCTCACCCCTAACAAGCACTCTCCTATCTCCCCCACCCCCTCTCCAATCCATCTAAACAAAAAGCAGAGGAGCCTCCACAGAGCACCGCCCTGCCCCTGCTGCTCCCCTCTACCTTCAGCAATCCTTCCTGCCTAACTTTAAGGCAGGAACCCCTGAGCCTGTACTCCAGGGTCCCCGGCCCCACCCACACCCATTCGCTTGTTCTTCCCTTTCCAATCTCCTGACGTCTTGGGTGCTGCCACAGTTCCATCCTACTCTGCTTCACTCATGTTCACTTCTCTTCAAACCAGTTCTCATCGGCCCGGCATCCTTGCCTGCCCCAATTGGTAATGTACTCCTGTGGTATGTCCCTTCCATGCTTTACTGGGCTTCTTCTCACAAGTTAATGCTGTAGGTGTATCATTCCATTTCTTTCTCACATACTGTCTTTCTCTCCTTCCTGTGACTGGTTAACGCTTTCTAAATGTACACACACATACACAGACACACAGACACACGAACACACACACACAGACACACACAGATACATAGAGAGGGAGAGGGAGAGGGAGGGAGGAAGGGAGGGAGAGAGAAAGTATGTGTGTGTGTGTGTGCGTGTGTGTGTGGGGGGGTGGTCGTGGTGGAGGCTCAGTGAAGTTCCATCCAGTGCAATGACAGAATACAAAAATAACTGGGTCTAGCCTAGTTCCTAAGGGAGGCACGTGGCAGTGCTGTTTTATCATGCAGAACACACCTCGGTGCAGTCTAGGCTTGGGGGAGTCCTTTTTAAGATGGATAATATCAGGTTAATGACAATGGAGAATAATGACTGGGATGGTTTAGACCCAAACAGATATAGGAAATGCCCCACAATGAACCATAATGAACTGGAAATGAACCACAATAACTATCTTTACAAATATGAAAGATTTTCATACAATTATCTTCATAAATATGTGAGATTTTCATATGCAAGGAATAAAAATTTTATTAGAGTAAAAATTTTACTCTAATAAAAAAGAAGTGGAATTTGAGTATGTGTTTTCAAAAGGAATTGTGGAAGCCTGGTCTCATGATGTTTCTCGGCTCAAGATGCGAATTGCTGGTTTCACTGGGCACTTCTGCTTTGATATAAAAGCTTTTTCAGAGGCTCACAGCAATGAGTGTACGTGATCTTGGACTAGATCCCAAGAACTGAGCTAAACTAAATCTTTTCACTGTGCAGGTTAATTGTCCAAACCATTACAGTAACCTAAGCCTGACTAATACAGACTGGCTTCCAGTCACTTCACATGCTGAGAGGAAATGAAGAGGAAGGTGACAAACTCTAGGAACTTAAAACTTTCCTGTCATGCCGGGAAGTGGTGGCACATGCCTTTAATCCCAGCACTTGGGAGGCAGACACAGGTGGATTTCTGAGTTTGATGCCAGCCTGGTCTACAGAGTGAGTTCCAGGACAGCCAGGGCTACACAGAGAAACCCTATCTCAAAAACAAAACAAAACAAAAGAACAAAAAACAAAAACAAAACAAAAAAAACCAAAAAACCAAAAACTAAAAACCAACCAAACAAAAAAACCCCAACAACTTTCCTGTCAAAATAATTAAAGCATCAATACTCTGAAGTAGGTATCAGTAGAATTTAGATTCTAGAACCAATTACTTTATTATAGGTTATTTATTATACTGTAACTATAAGTAATATTCATCAGCATTATTATTGGTGAGAAATTACTTTGTGCCAATAATTAGACATATGCATATTTAAAAAAATTCTTTAAATTTAACGATGGTTCCATATAAACATAAGCTACAATGTTATTAAAACATTATTTTAAAATATTTCATTGCTTAAAATTGAAGCTTCAATGTTTAAAATGTTTTAAAATTGTCATTTGGTAGGTGACACATTGGTACAACTACTTTGGAATTTATTTGCCCGAAAATAGAACACCCATGGAGTAAGCCAGAAATTCCAATTTCAAACAAATATGTTAGGTCAGTGGCTTCAGCAATTTGTGTACCCACTAACATAATTTGTAAAACTACAGACTCCTCTCCACGTATTAAAGTTGACATATAGTGGGTTTTGGTATGAATGTAAATACTTGTAAAAGTCAGGCCTTTTGGCATATCATAAATACATTTGTAAAAATTACTATTTTAAATGTTTCCAAAGACTAGGAACAGAAATATCATGTGTTCTCTTTTAGATGCAGAGCCTTTACAATTCCAATCCTGAGATGCAGAGGGTAAAAAAGTGGTTACTTCAGTAGTGTGTGGGTGGGAGAGGGGGTGTTTGCTCAAGGACATAATCTCCATTGCATTCAACACACTTTAAAATCTGGCTGGGTGGTGGCGCGTGTCTTTAATCCCAGCATTCTGGACACGGAAGCAGGAGGATCTCTGAGTCTGAGGCCAGCCTGGTCTACAGAGTTGAGTTCCAGAACTGCCAGGGCTACACTGAGGAACCCTGCCTGGAAAACCAAACCAAAGCAAACCAAACCAACGCCTCCTGCCCACAATTTGCTTAGTAGATTTTAAATGTTCCCATCACACACATTAAAAAGTTATGTGAGGTGACAGATATATCTTAGTTGATTTAATCATTACATATTTAAATACTGGAATATCTTATTGTTTCCTAAGTAGCTTCAATTACTACTTTTTCAAGTAAAAAAAAAAATGTACTTAATGGAATCTCAATCTCACAGGGATTTGAAATCTTCCATTGGATATTTATAAAGATACTAAAAGCTCCGTTTATGGATGTTTTCTTTTTCCTATTTTGAATACCATTTGTATTTTATTTCATCACTGAGTTTTATTGTATGGAGTACATTTTTATGCTTGAAACATCTGTTTATTGTTGTAATTTTTGGCAAAGCAAATTTGTTTACACTTTTTTTAAAATTAAAAGTTACATTTTCTGTTACCACAAGAATATATTTTAATATTTCTGAATTACCATGATGATGATTTGGTCTGTAACTGAATATAAAAAATACGATTAGTATATGATTTTAATCTAACATATTGATATTTTGATGAATACAAAAAGTAAATATTGTTGGGAGTAAACTCAATGGGATGAGGACTTTCTAGATTTAACTGAGGCATGAGATGATGGGTAAGTTCTACTTCCTGCTGGAATGAGGGAGGCTTGCATTCATGGGAGTGAAGTCACTCTTTAAGAATACTGGTTTTCCTGACTCCTGTCGGTTTCTCAGAACATCGACATGTCCAGGTCTTGTTGTCTCAGACCCTTTCTTGGTCAGTGTCCCTGTTCCTAGGTAACATTATCTCCGACTACTTCCCACTGAGGCAATCCTTACTGTCTCCCTCCCAGTGCCAGGCCATTGTGCTAGTGTGCCCTTCCCTTTATCACAGAGCCTTGATGATTCTCTCCACTTCCACGACTGTCCTGTGTCCAGCATGTACGTCACCTTCTGCAAACTCTTTCCTGTCTGTAATCACTTTTCTCTAGGATTTCTCACAGATTATGGCTCTGCATTGTACTGTCTCTCCCCGCCCTTAATTATATGCCACAGAGAATTTAGTAGTTTATTCTAATTCTCCTTTTTTTCTGCAATTGTTTCAAGTCTTGCCAACCAGGCCATAATTTGTTCCTGTTATTAATTTTCTATATAAAGTGCTGTGATCTTGCCATGAGCTCCAGATGATTTGTTGAACCCAGAAAAAAGAAATCTGAGGTCTAACAGGTTTCAAGTTCATACCAGAGTTTTTCTCACTTTAACTGATGCTAAAACCAGGTATAATTGTCCTTTTCTGACGGTAGGTAGGCTTCACATCAATGTCAGTAGGATTGTGTTTGTAAGAATAAGAATACTTTATATGATAGAACATCAGGAGTTTTAAATCGATCTATTATCAGGATCTTTTCACTCACCAAGCAGACTAATCAAGACCTGAAGTTTCCTTCAGGAAGACACATCTTGTACTTCTAGGTTTCGATGGAAATCAGAGCTGACCTCTGAGCTGAGCCATCATGGCCATCTTATGTGTCTCTGCCCCTTTGCTCCTTTCATTCCCTTTGTCAGTATGACTGTGTAAGTACCTAAGAGACCATCTCCATGATGCTCTTTGTTATCGAGCCCTTTGACAAACTCAGGGAAGTAGGTAAGAAAGGCAGTGTTGCCAGGCAAAGGCACTGCCAGGCTCACACTGAGTCAGCATCCCCACTAGTGTCCTTCCTACCTGTAGGCTGTGGAGCACGTGTCCTTGTATTCCTGGAGCTTCACACACACCATGTTGAGGAACTGATCGGAATATGCACTCAAGTCATGCATCAGGTTCATGAGGTCTTGAACTGTCTTCTCCACGATGATTGTGCTCTGGAAATGAATAAAAAAGAGAGGACACAGAAACCATGAGATGTCTGTTTAGAAATAATGTACAGCAGATTTAATATTAATTAAACAGAATAAAACAAAAACAAACAACAAAAACAAAACAAAACAAAACAAAAAAAGAAATAACGTACAGGACAAGCAAGGACAAGTGGAAGGATGTGACAGCACTTAACTTTTCTGAGGGTTTGTGGCACCTAAAAATATGAATTAAAAGTAACAACCAAATATCTCACACAAAGCTAGTCTTTCAAAGACCTGAAAGGCATTTTCTTAGAAATGGCACAGGATAGGGATTTTTCAAAAGATTCTGTGGACTTCAGGGCATCTACAGATGGGTCTGTATCTATTTTTTATTCTTTTTTTAAAAATGGTGCTGGGGATGGAAACCAGGACTTTGCACTCTCCCTGAGCAATGTCCCCAATCCTTGCTGTTTTTCAGACTGAGTTTTGCTATGTAGCTTAGGTAGGCATTGAACTCAAAGACAGTCCAGAGTGGCTTAAATTCATGACCCTCGTGCCTTCATTCCCACGGTCTGGGATTACAGGCTCCTGTTACCAGTACTAGAACTTCTTTTTGGTTTTAAGAAAGAGTGTTCTTACTGATAAGAAGCCTTATTTATCACCTTCGGGATTTATTACTACTTGAGTAAAGATCTACTAGAGGCAGTGAAAAGAAAAAGGCTTCCATGATTTATTTTAAATTTCAAAACTACTGCTTGCTGTATTAAGAACAACAACTAACATTTGGGTCATATCTTACAGTGTGAGTGGTGATTGTAGCATGTTTTGTATCATTTGAAAGTCACATAATACTCATGGTTATCATGAGTGTTTACAGGTTCTTATAAGTACAGGGCACAGCACTAAGCTCTTCACTTCCTTTAACTTAGTTAACCCTTTCAGCATCCCTGTAATTACTGTCAGTGAAAAGAGAAGTAAACAGGCCAAGAAAGATAAAACAGGAAAGCAAGGGCCCCATGCTCTACTCATTTTACCTCCTATTCTGCTTTAGCACTGGTCCTGAGTTCTGACAACACCCCATTATTTTCCATGAGTACACGGTGCTTCTCATTTATATCTATTACCATAACAAGCAAAGGAGATAGCCAACTTCCTGAGAGAAAGGCTACTTTTGCTCACTTTGGAGGTTTCCATCCATGACTTACTGGCTGGGTTGTTTTTGACCTGTGCTAAGGTTGCACACGATGGTGGAATCACATGGTGAAACTAAACTGCTCCAGGCATGGCTGGAGCCTAAGAAGAGAGATTGTTGCTGGGCTCTACAGTCTCCTGCAACGACATGCCCCCAGTGGATTGGAGACAGCCCATTCTACCCGACTCTTCAAGCTTCAGCAGCCTTCAATAGCTCCTTTCAGAGGAAGGTTCTTAAGGGCAAGTCCAGAGCCAAATGATGGTACTATTGTCAGCATAGGTGAAGAAGGCACATATAGACTATGACTTTATAGAACCAAAGAACTTCCAAACTTAAAAATGTGGTGGCACACGCCTTTAATCCCAGCACTTGGGAGGCAGAGGCAGGCGGATTTCTGAGTTCGAGGCCAGCCTGGTCTACAGAGTGAGTTCCAGGACAGCCAGGGCTACACAGAGAAACCCTGTCTCGAAAAAAAACAAAAACAACAAAAAAACCAACCAACCAACCAAACAAAAAACCATCTTAAAGCTAGAGTTATGCAGCAAGTTAGTGCTACGTCTGAAAAGAGGAATGTTCAATAAATTCTAAATCTTTGAGAAAAAGATTTTAAAAAAATCTGTTTTTTAAAACCATTATTTCATGACTCTTACATCAAGAGCAGAATTACACTGAAGTAAATATCAATCACATGCCTAGCAGCCTAGAATCCTTTGGTCAATAAAGAGTTTGCTATATATTTATTAAAATAAAATCACAAGGTTACAGTAGAGTTGGCCATAAAAGTATTAAAAAATACTTTTTACAGTCTCACCGTGACCTAGGAAAGAATCAAAGAAGCATTTTATTATGCTTAAAGATACACTATGGAGACAGGATTTTAGATAATTTTTCCCTGAAAATAAAAAGATCAGATAAAAGTAAATACAACTGAGGATTAGCTTGAACTAAGAGTTACAGCTGGATGGCTGTCTGAGATGATTTGGTGGGACAGCTTCTGTCTCCTATGCCTTCCCCTCCCCCTTCCCTTCCTACTGAAATAATTAGAAGGAGAGAAGAAAGGAACATTATATTATGTAAGGCAAACCTCATAGGAAACCAAATTACAGTCTCTATAGAATCCTCACAAGTCCAACTTCCTTTTCTGTATTGATTTTGAGATTAAAGCACTGCAGCTTCACCCTGATCTATAATCCCACTCCTCTGTATTTGTGTGTGACTGACAGGAATTGATTCCGCCCGCTTCATGTCCCCACCTTAAGCATCTAAAATCCTCATCCCAATTCAGAACACAGGATATGCTACAACATGTGGACAGCAATTAATAAAGCAGAGAGGAGCTCAGCAATCTTCACAAAGCCTGCTTCAATTCTAAGGCATTGTAAGAGGGACATGAGGCGATTACTCTGATCATTAGGAGCAAGGGCCTGGTTCTACCCTCAATTACATGATTGATGATCAGCTTCGGGTAGCTTGGGTAGCCCCTCCTTTACTATGACTCAATTTAGTCCACTAATAACAAAGATAATTTGATTGCTCCTTTATTGGCCCACATGACTCTGTATTCCGTCTGCGCATTGGTACTTTGACAATGGCTGAATTAGCGGTGTAGAACTGTTCTCAAGCTTTTGCAGGTGTGTCTGGCCTTCACGACTAGATTACCAGTTTCTCAGAGCGACTTTTCCTCTTATTCATCTCCCATCCTCCCTTCCACTTGCTCATCACATGGCTAAAAAAGGAATGCTCACATAGGAAATGTAAAATCTTCTCACTGAAAGTCACATACGCAAGGGATGTGGGGAGCAGGTACCCACAGCTTGCAATCCCTTTGGGGGAGGGAGGTTTGTTCTATATCTACTTCAGTGCTTTTGGGTAATAAGAATGGAATTGACAGAGTTTGGAGGAGAAAGGATGACTGAATAGTCTCTGGAGGTGGAGGTTTTGGAGGTGAGCAGGAAATACCAGCAGGGACTAATGAGAAAGGCACAATTGCATTCCAATGGCTGTGCTCGCCATGGCCCCTATGTGATGCTATATGATTACATACAATTTCCAAGCTATTTGGTTGGTTTACCTTGTCACCACAGCACTCTGGATAATCAATCACTACATTCTCTTCAAGGAAAATGAAACTGCACTCTGCAAAATGATGGGAATTTTTATGGGGAAAAGGTCTACACTTTTCAAGAAGTTACAACAATTTCCAAATCAGTGGTTCTGACAGATAAATGGTGGAAATATGAGATTTCAACAAGGTCAATCCTGGTTTTATTTGTTTGATTTTTTTTTAAGCATCACTACTGCTTTACTGGCGCAGCATTAATTTAGAAGTTTGCCAATGTGAGTATAAGGACTTCATAATAAGTAAAAGTGATTTTATTCATTATAATTGCCATTAAACACATTTTACATGATTTATATTTGTTTAGGAACAGCTAAGTTCACAGTTCTTATAACCTACTAGCAGGTAATGAAATCTGGGCATGGCAAAAACCAAGGGGAAACAAAACCCAAGACCGCGGATGCAATGAGAGGCTGCTCTGACACATAAGCAACTGAAGTTCTGACAGGGATACAAGAGTACCCCAACATGCCGGGGGGGTGGGCGAGAACCTGCTGTTTGGGTCTGCATTGAAAATAATTTATGTAGAGTTAAGGTGTAACTCATTAGTAGAACACTTGCCCTGACTGAGGGTGATCTTAGAGTTGATCCTAATCAATGCACAAACAAATAAACCTTAAAAATGGAGAGCACTGTTTTTGTTTTTAACACCCAGACCACTGTTTGCCAAAACTGGGTTTCATAAAATAAATATAAATATTACTATTATAGAAAGTTGGCTCCATGCTCAAATGCTTTGGAAAATGATAAGATAAAGAGAACTGAAATTGTTTCTATACTGGGAGACTTGAAAGCCTTCATATATTAATAGTAGGCTATCTTTATTCTAATTAATGCACTTAAAAAAACCTCAAAACATAAAAACATTTGTCATAGACCATCCCTTTACATTTGCTGAAAGTGTATTTGTAGGCACATTTTCTACAGCAAGTAGGCCTCATGACACGCTTGGGCACACAGGGGGAATTTTTGGGCTTCTTTTCCCAACCACTCATTTCTCTTCCTATAATACAAACCTGCTTAGTTTGGGCTCCTCTACTTCCCTAGGCTTCTTCCTCTCCAGTTCCATGCACATCCCTTGCTTAACCACACTAGGTTACTCGTCGTCTCATGCTTGCATCCAGCTAACCCCCTGCCTCATGCCTTCATGCCCCCGGATCTTTCTGTGCTCTCTGTCATGGATCCCTTTCTTGATGCATTAGCACATGGGTTACCCACTTCAGTATTCTCTTCTGGGGGCTCTGATAGTCACCGGTTCACTTGGCTGTCTCATCCACTAGACTGTAACTTAAACAAATAAATCCAATGACTATTCCCTCATATCACTAACAGTGGGCCCATATAGCTAACATAATATAGGTTATTTATAAATTGTACTCAATGAAGTAATATATAATAGTTTCAGAAGGGGGGAGCAAAACCAAAATCATACCCCCACATACTCCCACATGAATCATCACTGATGAGATCGGTTAGAATAAAGCCTCCCTACAGGGGCAGACTGTGATAGGGAAGCGAAGGGTCGTTTAGGTGTTGGGTATGTCTGGAGCGGGAAGCTACTGCATGAATGAAGGCAGGCACATTCGTTGTATTCAAGGTGGCCGCCCTTTATGATGGGACATTTGGCAGAGTGGGAAACAGTTGTAAGTTATATTTGATCATGTCTCTCACTGCCTTCAAATTCTTTAGTGGGCCAGGCCGGTGTTCTTCAGAAAATGCAAAAGGCCCTTTATATGGCTTCCACTCTTCATCTCTAGCCTCCTACCAGTCCCCCCCCCCCGCCCCGATCTGTAAGGTTAGGCTATGTCGGACTTCTTTCAATCACTCATGACTGTTTCAGGGTCTTATTATTGCCTAAAATGCTCTGCCCCTTTGCCTGGAAAACATTTTCCTATTTTTCCGACTTGAGGGAGGACATTCTCCCTTCCCTGCAAGAAGATTTTTTCTAAGCCCACACTGAGAAGAAGGGGGGGCTTCCTGCTAAAAACAGCCAGAACATCTTAGATTTGTTTTCTATAACATTTCCATGCTTTTAATTGCTCTCCCAATGGCCCATAAAATTTCAGAAAAGAGACAGGATATATAGGGTCTGACACACAAAAGGTGCTCAGTAAGCTCCTTAACTCCAGTCTATACAATGATTCCCTTCAGCACCTCACTGAGGGAGGAGGATGACAAGTATGTAACTGAAGATGTATTCTGAACTTTGTTTCTCCATGAAAACATCTTATATCTACAGCAAAAACAGGAAACGACCAACAAAACACTGACCATTCAAAGAGGAATGAAAAGTAAAACCATAATACAGTAAGATGCTGCAGAGCAAGGCAAGGTAAAAGGCCTACAGAATAACAGACTAGTGGTACACTTCAATAGTCCTAGGGGTCAAGAGCATGGAGAAATGGTTGAGTGGAAATGTGCAGTTACAGAAGAGTGTTTAGCTTCTGATTCGATGAGGAGAAGCTCAGGATTAAGGTCATTAGTAGTGACACTGTTAGGATGGAAGCCATCTGTGCAAGACAAGTGTGTGTGTGGGGGGGGTATGGAAAAAGAAATCTGCTCGGTGGTGCATGAGCAGATGGTAAACTTCAGTTTTGAACTATTCTATCCACTCACTGCATAAACAAACAGGCACGCCTTCAGAAAGTTCTAGGATTGGTCCACCCCTCCCCCACGCCTTTCTAGGTATCCTGTTTTAATGTCTTTTGCATTTTTAAATGTGAAAATACAACACAATTATTGAAACTGTATCACTGCTGACCACCTCGTAAGAACTGTCTAGAGTAGATCAAGGAAATTTAACTAATTCATTAAGCAGAAAACTATCTTTTCTGTGTGTTACATTGGACTAAGTGAAGTGTCAAGGCCAAAAAAAGGACAGGATTCCTGCCTACTAGCAATTATGGATGAACAAATAAGTTTATCTAAAAATACAGCAGAGGCATAGAAAAAGAGTTAATGGTACTGGGGCAGATGGTTGGACAGTGTTAAGGAAGAAGGATTTGCAACTGAATTGAGTGCCAAAATAACAGTTTTTATAGGGCTGAACAAGGGTACTAGCAAAGACCTTCAGGTTAGTGGAACAGTGTGTATACGAACTAAAATTGGATTCAAGGGTCTGAGTGGTCCTTTGTGATGGGGAGGAGGGAAGGAGAGAGAGTGGAGGTGTCAGAAGAGCAGGCTGACAGGCATCAGAAGCCAACTTTTTCATGAAGCATATATGTATAGAGAGGACTGAACATTTTGAAAATCTCTCTTCCAAAACCAAGATGCAGCAAATGAATCCAATTTGACGTCACTAATCACTTGATGACCTATTTCAAATGTAGAAAGTGGCCTTCCAAAAGTTCCACTTCTCAGAAAGATGAAGGTATCTGTAGTGTAGTCAAAGAGAAGCATTCTGAAGCTCCTTCATCAGGCCAAAGAATTAAGCAGGATTTATAATTGTCTCCGAAAAAAATGATATAAGATTTTGGAGAATCAGAAAAATTCTAGATCTCTTTAGAATTCATATATTTAATTACACAGCTTATTTGCTCATTAAAACCTTGGTGAAAGAGACAGTGAGATGGCTCAGTCCAATGAACTCAGTTTGATTCCTTCCATTTAGGGAGTCTTGTTCTGATAAATAACATGTTCAGGGACTGGCTGGAGCTGGATTTTCAAAACATAATTCCTTAATTACAGATGCTATTCCTAATTTCTTGTTTGACTTTTAGTATTTCCAGAGTGGATGTTTCTCAAGTGCAACTGTTCCGGAGTGTGGAAGTACCGTGCTATAAGTATGCAGTAATTGCTGTAAATAAATTCATCTGAGATGAACAGATGAGGCCATAAATTCAACTTTGAAAGCATATAAAAAAATTATCAGGATATTTGGAATAATTCAAATCTGTGCCATGACCTTGACTTCATGATTAAAGTGAGAAGGCAGCATAGGAAAATGAAATGCTAAGTTTTACATTAGTAATTATTTTTGAGAAAATAACAGCAGATCACATTCCATTTTTCTTATATATCAATGAAATGCTAAGTTTCACATTAGTAATTGTTTTTGAGAAAATAACAGCAGATCACATTCCATTATTCTTATATATCAATATAATTTTATTTTGATATATAGGGGAGTAATATAGTAGAAGCTGCTTACCAATCTTGATTTCTCTGCCAAGAAGAATAACAGTCACTATGAGATACTTAAGTTTTAGTCCTTAGACTTCCCATGCTACTGAAGTATTTTATACTTGGAGATCATCAATAAAACACGCACTGCACCAGCATTTTCGCTTCAAACAAAACAAAACACCAAAACAGCACCAACAAAAACCAGAGGTAAGGAAAACGTGCTGAGGAAGAGGATTAGCAAGAACGGTGAACTGTAAACAACAAAGCAATTACTCTAGGCCCCTCACAGGAGACAGAAGAACCTGGAGGGTTTCCTCCAACCATCAGTGTCTTCTAGAGCTGTCCTTCACAGCTGTGTGTTGCTAAACATTCTGCCCTAAGGGCCTAACAGTCCACATTCTACAGCAGAAATACATACATTTTGGAAGTCTCCTTGTTAGTTTCTTAACATAACAAATACTGGATTTTTAATGCTAACTTATTCGAAAGGAAAAAATAAAGCAGCAGCATAAAAGCAAAAAGACTTGAAAGGGAACTGTGTAGACACATTTATAGAGAACCGAGAGATTCTGAAAGACAAATTCTGACCCTTAAGAGATCACAAGTGCCAAAACTACTATTCCTTTCTCTTACTATGGAAATAACTACAAATGTAAATACAATTTATGTTAAGGTAAAAATAGGGATTGTAAGATGACCAAACTGCCCTTCACCAGCCAGTACTCACTGAGATGGGGTCAGTTATGTGCCAACACAATCACAAACACAATCACAACACTCTGTATGATGTAGGATGCAGCAGTGCCACACACACAGGCACACAGACTTCTTATCTTCTTGAGGTTTAACTTTTAAAGAAAAATTTGAAACAGACCAGAAGATTATAGTGAACTATACACACCTTATATGCATTATCTTATTTAACTCATGATGATCTTAATTATGCATCAACAGGGACATATTAGCATTCTATTTTACAGGTGAAAAAACCGAGGGGCCAGGTTTTACAAGGAATACACACACACACACACACACACACACACAAGGTAATAGCTCCATCTAGTATTTGAGTTCAAGCAGCCGAAATACACAGCCCATCTTCTAATCACTGTTTTTGTTGCTTCTACTGAGCTGTAAATGATGGGCTAATGTCTTTAGTAGTCTATGGGGCAATGTTCAGCAAGGTCAAGATGACTGACGGATGCTTCCGGAAGGTTTATACAACCTTTACAATCCTTCTAGCGATGGATTTAGTGAGGCCAGGTTTTCAGAAAGCCATGAACACAGGCTGAGGAGAGGGAAGAGAGACAGTCACTGGAAGCATGTCATGAAGGAAGGTGTGACATATGCAGCTCAGTAGGTACACAGGGTAGACAGGAAGGCTGATCAGTTGGATGTTCTGTTTGGCCAGCCTTCTGGAGGCATGGATCTTCAATGCCAGTAGCCAAGGTTCTATTCATGTCCTCTGTTAAGCCCTCTTCTCTCTTTTTATTTTCCCCAAACTCTGGCCTTTTAATTCACCAGAAATGATACCTAAGATGAAAAGACAGACTGGAAGGGCACAGGACTAAGATTTCTTCAAATTGGGTCTTAGCATAATTTCCCCCGCGCTGCTATCAACACAACCACAGCATTTCCTAACATTTCTCTTCCTGTTCCTGAGAACACTGAGCACTGTAAATATCTCATGTAAGATCCCAACAGATTGTGAGAAAGTAGAACAGTCATTAGCTTCCCCATCTTATAGCAAGTCTAACACTCAAAGCAGTTTACAGTTAGAAGGTTTGCAGAGGATGCCAGAACGTCAAGCTGCCAGCAAAGGTGCAGGGACATGCTTTTATTTCTTTACATTTCTTACATTCTCAAGCCACTCTGACTAGACTCCGTCATGTGGCAAAGCATCTGTAATCACAGGAGCTTGTTCCTTAAGGTAGCAATATTACTTGAACATTTTATGTAATTTTTGTCCTTTTAAAGATTAGACATTCTCAACCATTTCTGTTGGGGTCAACTAATAGAACCAAGAATTCAGAGCAGATCTTTCTCTGTTCTTGTGTTAGCAGAGGTAGGGTGCTCAGCAGGATGTTCCGGTGACTTACAACAGGACATGATTCATTAAGGAAGAGTTGCAAATATATAAATCAACATGTCAGAGGAGGAGGACAGGGTGGGCCCAATGGGAGATGCACACAACATACAAATTTGTTCCACTCTGTGCAGGCTCACCTGTCTTTGGCAGCTCATACCATATAATAATCAATTATGCTGACAAGTTTCACTATAAATTCTTTCAGCCTGGGTTACTCAGGTACCTCTGAGGTGAGATCTGGAGCCCTCTGAGGAGGAGAAGGAATGGGAAGCTTGGCTTCCAGTAAAAATGGAGCATATGGACCCGTTCAGGGGAGAGAGCATGTGAACAAGTGTGCAATCATCCACACATGCAAGGGGAAATTTGTTCAAGGGGAGACTGCAACCCAAATAAGCTCCACAGTAGGAGTGAAAACATCTGAGGACTAATGACTTCTAAAGTTGCTTCTCATTAAAATGAAATCTAGCAGTTGTAACATGGCATTCTAGCTCACTAGGAACAAACTTGATCATTTTACATGACCGTTCCATGTTGCACAGGTCGGTCGGAATTGCAGGCACCCCAAATTGAAAGACTAGCCAACAGGAGAGCTGGGCTCCCAGTGTGATTTTCCTGTTGACCGACTTGGGAGAGTTGAGTGAGTCTTTGTCGCTTTCTTCATTTTCAAGGAATAGGACATTCTTCATGACCAAGGATGACATCTCCAGCCACCCATGGTAACAGAAACTTTGGATTTAGGTCGCCTTCTAAGTTTTCAGCCCACATCATTCACACTTCTCTTTGTTAGACTTTAGCTACTGGAGCACATTATTTGTGAAGAAATGGACCAAAAATGAGCTTGGAAATCCCCATGATGCATTTCAATGAACTAAACTCCAGGGCATCCTGCCAGATTTAGTGTGAAAAGAACAGTAATAGAACCACCTACACACTGCCCAGGGAGGCAGCTTTCCTGCTATGTGTAAGAATAGTAAGTGGTTAAACCCAGAATACTGAGGCTTTGAAGTACTTCCTTCTAAGACAGTCTTCTCACAGGAAACACCTACACCCTGGGAAAGATAGTGCCAATACTTAGAATGTACAATGCTTTCTAGAAAGTGGGATTTCACTAATCAGAAAAAAGGTAGATGAACAGAGATCTAACCTTTTATTAAGTAAAGAGAAACTCCTAAGTTCTTGAAAAAAAGATAAAACATAAAAATCTATAATATTGCTGTTTATAAAAGTGTGAATGTTTTAATGCCCCAAATAGGAAGACTAATTCTGCACAAGGAAGTAAAATAACTTTAAATCTCTCTCTCTCTCTCTCACCTTCATTCACTGATTTTTTGTGGCTCACACTTGGATCGAAAGGCCTAATTAGTGAACAGGCCTCTGGGAGCCATCATCACTCTAGGCGTAAGGTTTTAGGCATCAGTAGCAGAGTAAACTCTGCAGACACTGTGTCTCATAGGACATATGCCTAAGCACAAAGTTCAGCTACTGTTTTTGAGTGTTTTTAACATTGGCTGTTAAGCCACCACGATGCTGACCTAGGCTTCATACTCCTACCACTGCTCACTAGACTGGACACGAGAAGGGAAACAGACTCAGAACTTCAAAAGTGGGAGCCGTAAAACGCACTAGGACTCAGCTGTGCTTATTTTGTCTTTGGTTTCTAAGTACAAATATTTAAAAATACAACATTAGCACAAAATTCAAATGCATTAAATGGAGTTGTTCAGCAGCCTTTTACTGTGGGGACTTAGGAGGAGGCACTTTGAGAACATGCACATATAATTTGGGAAGAAAATTCTAATGATTCATAAAATTACCATGGTTCCCATGTAGCTGAGAACAATAGAACCCACAGCAAAATACAGACTGAGCATTCAAATCATTATAATGGCCTTTCATTTTTTCTTTTAAACTCCCTGCTCCTGTTATCACTTGAATTATTTTTTAAATGAAAAGTAGAATGCCCTTGCAGCCCATTTTCTCCTTTTATTGTTTCTCTTTTATCCTAAGAATGAGGTAAAATTAAGAGCCTGGATCACTGGAGATTTCCAGATGGTCAGACAAATGAGTGCTCTGACTCCTGGACTGGCTCTTTTCATAGACACAGACACCCATCTTGCACTCTGTCTCCATGGCATTTGAGCAAAGCACATTTGATTTAGAATAAGTACCTTAAATTTGTGACAACTGAATTTCTTCCTTTAGTAAAAACTAAAATTGATTTAATTGCTGAAATCAAAATGGGAATTTTCTAAGCATTTTGAAAAATGTTGCTTTGGGCTTAGAGTGTAGCTTAGAGTCTCCCTAGCAAACATGAGGTTCAACACTTAGATTGATGGGGGGGGATCGGGATAAAATATTCTTTATTTCCCTAGTATACCTATTTGAAAAAAAATACTAAAGTTTATGCTATGGATTGTAATTTTTGTGATGTATTCTGAAATAGAACCCCTTTTCTTCTTATCTGTCTCCATTCCTAATGGCTACATTTTTTTTTTTTAATTTACCTTTCCACTAGCTCCCACTAGTTACTATTCTGTTATAACCTCAGGCAGTTTCCCTCTTCTTTGATTTACACGTTTTATAATACTGCCCTTGACGCTTACTACTCAGTAATCTAGTGGACAGGAGAACAACTGCCAAGTATTTATTCACGTTACTTGACGATGAAGTCTCATTATATAGACCAGGCTGGCCCTGAACTGGTGATCTCATGTCCTAGGCTTCCTAGTACTGAGGCTGTATGTATGGGCCATCACACCCAGCTTACAAGTACTTACTTCATTAAAAAAATATGCACATATTGCTTATGTAGCATTGAAATTTTTCTAGGTATTTTAAAAATTAACTTATAACTCATAATAACCCTATGAAGTAAAGACACCTGATCTGTATATGGATAATGAGACTGAGACTAAAAAGATTCAGTAAAAAGCTAAAGGGGATAAGTAGTAAGCGTGGGGCCAGATTAAAAGTCATTTAGTTAGTCTGTCTCCCATATCCTTGATCTTAACTACTGCAAGGCAAAGACTATGAAGCAGTTGGTAGAAGCACTGGGAGGTAGATACAGAGAAATAGATGGCTGATTTATTGGGGACAAAAAGAAAAGAGAGCCAGATCTGAACATGAGAATGAATTCAAAGCAAAAATCTGGGCCAAAGCCAGGCAGTGGTGGCGCACACCTTTAATCCTAGCACTTGGGAGGCAGAGGCAGGGGATTTCTGAGTTCAAGGCCAGCCTGGTCTACAGAGTGAGTTCCAGGACAGCTAGGGCTATACAGAGAAACCCTGTTTCGAAAAAACAAAAACAACAACAACAAAAAACAAAAACAAAACAAAACAAAAATCTGGGCCTAATGGTTACTAGGATCAAGCACCAAGGAAACTTAAGATAGATATAGCTATCTTGGGTACAGAATTTTGACATCTTGAAGAGAAATGATAACTGGGGTGGGTCAAGTTCACGAGCAACTGGTAGGAGCAGAGACAAGCATGGCTGGTTGTGTGCTGACAGCATCTGATAGCTGGGTCTCTTGGAGGTGGAAGCATCTTAACATGTGTTCCCTGGCCTTGGTTATATAAGCAGTTCTAAGATGATGGATTTTTAAGCAGCCAGTGTGACATCATAGAACTAAGTCCTGGGAAAAAACGCATAGCAAAATGGGTAGCGATTGGGTTGGAGCCACAACAGATGCGGGTAACCTCAAGAGCACGGGTGTTAGTATAGTCTAGTAGAATAATTAGATCTGATTAATTCACACTTATTATCATTGCTGTTGATGTCAGTGATTTTATTTTCCATTAATTGCTTTCTTTACTAATCAGCTCACAATATTTCTGAGAATTTTAGACCCAGCTCTTGGTGGGAGGGGGGCAGGAGTATGACTAAAATATACCCTGTACTAGTTCCTTTCCTCATTGCTGTGGCCAATACCTGATAAGAACTAACCTAAAAGAGGAGAGGCTGGTTTAAGCTCATGGCTTGAAGGGGCATAGTTGATATGGTGAGGAGAGCATACTGCTCACTAACATCTCAGTGGATTCCACAAAGAGTATAAACTCCCGTGTTCTCATCTCTTTCCTTTTTGTCTAGTCAAGGACCACAGCCCAGGGCATGGTGCTGCAAACATTCCAGTCGTTCTTCAACCTTTTGTCAATTCTCTACAGAAACACCCTCACAGATGGCCCAAAGCTATGCCTCACTAATGGTCTATGTTTTCTTTGTCTTTTTAAAATTTAACTAAAACATTAAGTACATCATTTCCCCTTTCCTGTTCCTCCAGTAATCTCTGCTATACCCTTCTCTTAAGTTTTTTAATCCAAACAAGTAAACAATGAAAATTAATATAAAAAAATCACCACGGCAGACAACAGACTTGAGATACTTCATAAAGCATCATATTTATAGTGAATCAAAATGAAAAAAAAACTATGTGAAAGAAAAAAATATGACTGGGAAATGTAATGACAGTAATTTATGTAAAACATTGGACATAGCATTGAGAGCACTTTCATGGCACGCTCTGAGGTAGATAAAGTAAACCATGGAAGCTAACAAGTGACAGTAAGAGTGGACAGTCTGCTGAATGTATTAAGGTTTCTGAAGTCGAGGTCAGGGTCCAGCACCAGCATGGTCAGGCAAGACTTTTGCACTTGAGGAATTTCCCTGATGCCTGTTTCATGAGGTCTGAGTATCACGTGAGTGCACAGAGATCAGGGAGGCATATGTGAGGGGGAAAAATCTTAATGGGGAAGCTTCTGCCTATTTCTTCTGTTGCTTAAGATTTTATTTGAAAATGAGTTCACAAAGGAAGATAACATTAAAATATTTTTGACCTGCAGTTTTTCTGTAGTTTTTACTGAGTACACTGCAATGTGGAATTTATGTACAAAGCACTTCTCAAATGCATGTTGGACTGAAAGATTAGGCAAGATCTATAGCATTACTCCAAACTGCCAAATACTGAACTGTTTGCTAATAATCACCTAGACATATAATTATAACTGCAACTCTACACTGCAGAGTGCCTCAGGTTGAAAAGCTTGCCGGCTTCCCGATCCCAAGTGGCAAGATGTGGTCTGCAGTGGAGTTAGTTAATCCAGTTCACACTTTGGCAACTGCTCAGCTTGGCTTAGGGGGTGCCCGGAGAGATGGGGGTCCTTTCCATTTCACTGAGTGCAGAGCTTCTTTCCTCTGATGCCCCTACACTGGAGAGGAAGCATCATCTACTCGCTATAGCATTATAGCTTAGAGAAGGGAGTCTACCTTACTGCCATATTTGATATATAGCACTGGTCCAAAGAAAAACCTCTACTAAACTCTTTTTCTAGAAGAAACATTCAGTAATCCCCAGCCTTCCTCCATCCTCTTCGCATTGTTTTCCTGGATGCTGGTACCCAGGCCTTCTATCTCCAGAAAACAGGGGAGAACACCTTTGTGGAGTCAGCTATAAAGCCATATGTCTTGGTTAGGGCTTTCATTGCTGTGAAGAGACACCATGATCAAGGCAACTCTTACAAAAGGCAACATTTGATTGGGGCTGCTTTACAGGTTCAGAGGGTCAGTCCATTATTATCCAGGCAGCAGTTTGGCAGCATACAGGCAGGTATGGCATGGGAGAAGCTGAAGGTTCTACATCTTGTTCTGAAGGCAACTAGAAGTCTACTGCCTTCCAGGCAGGAGGAGGAGGGTCTCAAAGCCCACCATCACAGTGACTCACTTCCTCCAACAAGGCCACACCTAACAGTGCCACTCCCTGGGCCAAGTATATTCAAACCACTACGATATGCATACTGGATCAGATCTTCACATGTCTATGACCTTAGCCCCAACTTACAAAGTATAATCAGGAGGATAAGGAAAAGCTAAGGAAATCCTGTTCTTACTCTGAAGCACAGAAAGCATCCTCTTTAATCAAGCATTATATAGAAGCATTACTTCTCTGATGTCCTTGGGCTATTTGGTTACTTAACTTATGAAAAACAAAATAAAACACCCTCAAATACATACAAATTTAAAAGAAAAAGCAGTAAGTACAATGTTATAAACATCTCTTAGAAACATATAGTAGTAGATAACACACACACACACACACACACACACACTGTGTAGGACACAAAGTACAATTTCCCTTTAATGAAATCAGTCACGCATTTGCTCAGCACTGTACTAAACCCATTCGTTCTCATTTGATATGCACACTCATCTGTGAGGCACCAAGAATTAGTCTTAGGAAATCGAGGCTGTGGTTGAATTTGGCTGGCCCACTGGAGAAACTGCCGGGTAACCAGATCCAGATGTTTTCAAATCAACCAAAGGGACTTGCAAATGAACCTCTCAGCAAAAACTATGATGGACAGAATCTGCTTTGGTAGAGAGTCTGCACATTTCCTTCTTCATTAGATACTGTGCGAGTATTGCAAAGCTCTAAAGCTAAGATTCAAATGTCAGGACTGAGGGCTGGGTATACCAACTAGCTTGACTGTGGTAATATTTCTTAAAGTATACAAATCATCAGGGTGCACGCCTTAACTATATACAATCTGTATATAGATTTTTATTTGTAAATTACTCTTCCATAAAGATTAAGGGAGGGGAGAGCCTTCACATCCTCAGAGAACACAAGCTCTCAGATTTACAGATGAGTAAAAATGAGTTATGTTTTGGAATGGTAAAAGTGATAAAAAATTAATAGGAGGGTACCGGCAGAGCCAAGAGTCAGTGAAGGAAGGAAGTGCCGTGTCTAGATTAACCAGCTGCCACTGTGCAGCTTGCATGTCTGAGCACCCCTCCCTAGTAACAAGACAGCCATCTCACCAGCATGGCTTCCCCACGAGAATCATCTCTGTCTTCTGCCACTTCCCACAGCTGTATACAACAGCACACTCCCGGTCATACTCCTAACTCACCTGCTCTTTATCTCTCATCCCATCTATTCCTCTAGGCTTTGTTCATTTGGAGCAGCTAGTCCAAAGGCGCAACAAATACTTTATACATACAACAGTCCAACACCATTCAGTGACAAAGTAGGGGTGGCTTTGGCAGAAAAAGGAGCTTGCACCCATTTCAATGATTGCGAATTGTTATGCAAGTACAACTATTACATCTTAAGAATTGAGTAATAAAAACTAGTAGATTCTTATTGCTTTTAGTTCCTAATATACTGCTTCTTAAAATAATGTGAAGCCAGGGCTGGGTATTATCTCAGTGACAGAACACTAGACTGGCATTCACGGGGAAAAAGTGAACCTGAAAATCAGAAAGCAAAAATTTTCTAGAATAAAGAGATCTGACTAAGGATCTGTGGTAAAGTACAAGGGCTTTGGCTTGGGAACCAAAAATTATGCAACTTAAAAGCTCCTATTTTATAAAATTATATATGTACACACACACACACACACACACACACACACACACACACACACACACACAATCTACTTTTTGTACTTAATTTCTTAGTTAATTAGAGTCTCATAAATTTTAAAGTTTGAGAGCAGAATTATCTTCTCCAATAAGAAGGCTCCTGTGCACCAAACAGCATGATGAAGGATCGTTCATGGTGCAGACGCACTATTCATAGCCCTGTGTTCAAGTTTAAGTCCCCTAAAAGCTTCATGTTGTTCACCTCAGAATGTAGCAATGCATCTACCACAGTGTCCAGCATGGAGTTAGCAATCAGCTACTGGAAATCTTCACAGAAGCAGAGGAAAAGAGCTTCTGATATTTCTTCAAATGCAATAGCTGCCTCCATTTAGGACACACCTCTCCAGGACACAGAATAGGGAGGAGACAGAAGAATAACTGATCCGTATATCCAAAAACAAAAACAAACAAACAAACAAACAAACAAAAAAACCAAAAACAAAACCAGGGAGAAAATGAAGCCAGGGATGAACTTCAGGCACTGGAGACGGCCTCCTACTCCACTGTTCAAGGCCATTGAGTATTCAAGGCCATGTGAACATGCCGCCCAGGTCTTAGATTTCTGACCTTGGGACTCCTGCTCTCAGGGACCTGATCATCTGGCCTAATTCCTGGGTTTTCACCTTATAAGATGGAAGCCAAGTCACCTAGATCCAGAATGACCATGAAAATATATGTCCTATATCTGGTACACATTATTTGCTTGGGAGATCTATCTCTTATTCCACAATTATAGCTAGTCATGACATGGTTTTCTCTGTTTCCTATCTTGAGTGTATCATATCTTAAAGAGAAAAGGGAATGGTTTGGCAATGTACTATTTACCAATATGCAACAGATTGATATTTGGGAAATTATTAAAAACTAATGCGTATTGGAAAAGTTTGGGGCTTAAAAATGATGTAATGATTTCTACCAAGTGTCATAAATTAATGAGAACACTTGAAGCCTTTCTGGTCCAGAAGAAGGAGTATGAAAGAGTAAAAACATCACAGAATCAGAGAAGGGAAGGACACTATATTCTGATCTACCACTTATTAGGTATGATATTTATATAAATCATATAGTTTCTATGTAAAACAGAAGAAACACCTTATCTTATGGGGGTAATGGACAAAGTATGCAAAGGCAAAAGTTGAAATGCCATCCTAATGAATAGTCATTGATATCATCAATTTACACATTAGAAATCAAATGACCCAATCTAATCAAATTTCTGAACAGAAAACTACTTGGGCTACTTCTTTGTACTAGCTCATCATAGCCACACCGTCACTAGAAATGACATCAGAGACATGGCCAGCAATCATCCAAGTATTACCTGATGATGGAACGAGAGAAAGTCCACAGATGGAGAGAACACAGCCCAGGCAACATGGGAAAATTACGTGTATTACTGCTACTACTGATACTACTCCCACTAGATCTAAGGGGGAAAAGATAGCTTAAGTGTTACCTATTATCTTTTTTTGAAATTTGGTTGCTTATATAACTGTTTGGTCAACATATTATGGCAAATTATGGATTGCTTCAACTGTCGGCCACTAGCATAGTGTGGCAAAGCCGGGATTTATCCAAATAGCAAAGCTATTTCAGACTAGATGGGATCCTCGAACACAGCCTTAATTTTCTTGGCAAAATGTTTAAATGAAATGAATATACAACTACAAAACAATTATCTGTGTTGCCAAATTATTCAGACTCATAGATCATCGATGCTCCTGGGGGGCTTTCAGCCTGGTAACTGTTGCTTTAAATGTTACATTTCAAGTGCTTTTACTCATATATCCTTGCCCTGCTAAAAATTCTGCATGACCACATGTTAATAAGATGCAGAATACTTCTAAAAGCTTTCTCCAATGCCTGCTTCAGTTTTTAAAGAAGAAAAGTGTATAGCACTGGGGATGTTTCCTGGCTTGTGTGAGGCAATAGGCTTAATCTCCAACACCACAGAAAGACACATATGTGTATGTACACACACACACACACACACACACACACACACACACACACACACACACACACACACACACATTGAATTCACATGAATATTTACATAAATTTAAAGGGCAACCTTGACTTCTTGTACATATCCCTAAAAACCTTAGAAACAAGCCATGCATGATTTTCACAGCTGGAAGCAATGAGTGAACTTAACTAAAGGGCATCCTTTCCCTGCAATTAGTACTTCTGTTAGTCAATCAGTCAATGCAAGAAATAAAGTGCCCTGGGAATAAAGCCCTTCTTAAGGAACTGGTTTTTTTTTTTTTTTTTAAAGATAGAAATAAAAGCCTGAACCACACAGGCCAGTGCTGGTACAGGCTTTGTGTTCACAGGAACATTTACAAAGCTATATGCATAACCAACTGTGACCGAATATCTTGTCTTATGAATTGTAATAATGAGAATAATTACAATAAACATGTAGTACAGAACTGAAGAAGGATTCCTGGCACCCCCAGCTGTGCCTCTTTGCTCTTCTTTCCCTTGACAAAAATGGCACCCGCCCTTTAAGTTGGTAGGTACTTGTTAAGACTGTGGGCTTTGGATCACCACACCATAGCTGAAGATCAGAATCTCCATTCCAGAAGCTTCCATTTTTAAACAAGGTTCATGGGGCAGCTCTTGTGCACCCATACTTGAGAACTGCTAGTTTGGCTGGTGGCAGCTGATGGAGAAATACTGGTGCTTGTGGAGTCGGGGGAAGGGGTTCTCAGTACTGAGAGGTGAGGGATCTAAACCAGGGATGCTGAGAACCTGTGTGAGGAGAGGGCAGTAAAACCTGTCTGAGTTACCAAGGGCAGCCTCATACATATTAATAACCTGCAAGCCAGTGTGTCGAGCTAGATCGTGAACTGCTATCCCAACTTTAAAAGTTTCATATATTGTCAGGACACAGTGGTGTAAAATCTATGATGTCGGCAGTTGAGAAGCTGAGGATGAAAGACTGTAAGCTTGAGGTTAGCTTGGATCACAAAGCAAGTTCAAGGCCCGTCCAAGCTTCAGCACGAGACTCTAGCACAAAAACAAGAACAAATAAAGGATTTTGCATAGGGCATCACCATTTAATAGTTCTAAATTAAATAATGAATTCCTTTTTGTCAGGAAACTGGGAGTCAGTAGAAAAGCAGTCACACCTACTTAGCACTTGCATGCCTTGGCTCTCCTGACTTCTTACCTACTTAATCTTCATCAGTTCATCAACACCTCTTTGATGTTATATCCCTTGGTATGAAAGCCAAAACAGTGGGTGTTGAGATATAAGCCTACCATATCTGCCCAAATATAGCCGCCTGCACATCTCCTTCTTCCCTCTCACAAACTGCAAAATGGACTCGTCACAGAGTCACCAGAGTCAGTCTCCCATTGTGAAATGGCACCCTATAGGTCTGGGGAAGCATGGCTCTTTCCCTTTCTTGGAACCTGTAGTCTGGAGCTCTCTCTCTTCTGTTGGCGTGATGGTACTGAGTGTAGAAATGCTGTGTAAATGAAGCTTAGCGCGGAAAAGCAAGCTGTCCAACATTAACCAGTCTATGTAGCCGATGTTCCGCCAGCACAGCAACTCTGGGCCTTATTTCAGACACACAATCTACAGCTTAGAGTCGGTATCCTCTCAAGCACATATGGTCTTTTTCTCCTATAAGCTTTCAATGCTTCAGAAGACAAAACATAACAGCAGTGTTCTGCTGCTTCACAACTTTACCCCCCCAGTCAGCACCGCATAGCTGAGTATGGGAACGATGGCAGAGTTTGACCTTTCCAACCGGCAATTGGCAATACCACAATCTAACAAAGAAATTCCAGATTCATCATAAGGATTTTTCTAGTTTGCATTCTGGCTTTCTGCTAGAACATCAAACAACTATTTGTGGTATAGTTCTGCATTTTATAGCTTCCTGATATTAATCACTAATTGTACTTAAAAATCCCAGCGTCATTTTTATCCAGCATCTTATTTTGTCACAATCTTGTATAATGAAGACATAAAAGAATGTCATTATTTTCCAGTTCCTGAAAGCCAGAGATGAGCCTCCTCCATTAGGTCATTTGTTCTATGAGCTTGTGATTCCACTTTCTTAAAAAGCCAACCAACTACTTAAACTTTCCCAACTGATGGATGAAGGCCTGAAAGGAGCTCAGCAGCCCTTGCCTTCATTCTTGTGCTAACGACTCCAAGCCACTATCCTGTGAATAAACCCATTTAGGTCTCCTAACGCCAGCTGCAAGTAGGAAATTAAAACAAATGGAAAGCCAGGCACTGCAGCAGTTCCAGCGTGGGTACCAGCATCCAAGAGATGCTCATCCATTAACCAAACAGCAGCACTTTCAAGCCCAGTGGGGCCAGTGGCTCCCTGCTGAGAAGCAGAAATTAACTTTGCAAGGAGATAATTCATCTTTATTTGGCTGTCATATTGAGAAAAGCTCTCTGGGTGAGATGGTAGGAAAAGAGGGAGCAAAGCTCCTGACAAGACAGCCTCACGTAAAACAAAAGCTCACCAGCAGCAAGTGTAGCAGGAGCTGTGGTGCCATTTGCCTTTCGTGGTCACACGAAAAAAATAACTCACAAGTAATGGCTTGTAATTTAACTTAGTTACGAAAGGAATCTTAAGTGGGAGAAAAGGCACCCCAGGGTGGAGTTTTGTAAAATTTGGACAGAGGAGAATCAAGTACCCAGCTGTCAGGGATGGCAACAAAGATCTCCCAGAGTAGAAGGGTTTCATGGTTGAAATGAATCCCATGATTGGAGAACAAGCTAGAAGATGTCACTTCATGCTCAAAATAGATGAAGCATAAAAGATGCCTTGGACTTGGTTTGATTTTGACGAATTTGGTGATGACTTAATATAAGAGTTTGGATTGAGAGGATGAAGGTATAAGAACACTGACTGATCCAGGTATTGAGCGCAGAATCGACATATCCCGGGGCCTCTCCATACCCTCAAGGAGCTCCAAATAGGTTTGATTGTAAAAGGCACTCGGTGTCCTCCTCAGAGCCATTTGTCTGCTTAGTGCTAGTATAATAACACAATCAGCAGATGGTATTAATTCCTGTGTAGTATTTCTGGCTTTAAATGAGACTCTACAAGGTCATTTGAATCAAAAACCATCAAGAAACCCAAAGATGCAGAATGGAAGAAGTTTTGGGGATTTCCTGAATTGACCATTGTCTTCCAATTTGTAGTCATTTTAAAAAACGTAAATGATATCCACAGAGGGAAACAAATATTGACAAATGAAAAAAAGTCATGCATTCATTCCACAGACTTCCTGAGGACCCATATACATGTAGTACATGTCACTAAAGCTGCTTACGAGGTGAGAAACAGTCTCCCTACAGTCACAGAATTTAGAGTAACTGTGAAGTAACAATTCAATTACAAAAGAGGTGATATTACACTGACAGTAAATACACCTATGTGTTGTGCCAGTGCAATGCTCTCTTGTAACTTGCTAAACGACATGCATACACTTTTTGTAATTGCACCAATAACTTAAATATATATGTAAATATACCAACTTATACACACACATATATGTAAAATATAAATATATATATATACATACATCTTTCATCTTTCATATACACACTAATCCCCATGCTGGTACTCTAAGAGTCAATGTAGTATTTTTCCATCTTACAGAAATGGAAATTAAGGTTCAAGGGAGTTGAGCTTCCTATGAAAGGTCACATATACAGGGGCAGTTCTAGGAAACTGGCCCCACATCTAATTAAAAAGCCCATGCTTCTTTAACTGCCTGAATTAGTTTCTTTTCTTTTCTTTTTTTTGATACTTTATTTACATTTCAAATGTTTTCCCCTTTCCAAGTCTCCCCTTTGGAACGCCCCTATTCCACCCCCCTGCCTCTATGAGGGTATTCCCCCTGTCTTCCCTCCCTGGCATTCACCTATACTGGGGCCTCTAACACCCTCAGGCCCAAGGGCCTCTCCTTCCACTGATGGCCAACAAGGCCCTCCTCTGCCACATATGTGGCCAGCACCATGGGCCATTCTATGTGTATTCTTTGGTTGGTGGTCCAGTCTCTGGGAGCACCAGGGGGTCAGACCAGTTGACACTGTTGCTCCCTCCATGGGGCTGCAAACTCCTTTAGTTCCTTCAGTCCCTTCTTCAACTCCTCCATCTGGGACCCCACGCTGAGTCCAACAGTTGCTGTGAATTGAATCATAGATGTTCTGAACTTTTGGGCTAATATCCACTTATCAGTGAGTACATATAGTGTTCGTTCTTTTGTGACTGAGTTACTTCACTCAGAATGATATTTTCAAGTTCCATCCATTTGCCTGTGACTTTCATGAAGCCATTGTTTTTAATAGCTGAGTAGTACTCCATTGTGTAAATGTACCACATTTTCTGTATCCATTCCTCCGTTGAGGGACATCTGGGTTGTTTTCAGCTTCTGGCTATTATAAATATGGCTGCTATGAACATAGTAGACCTGAGTTAGTTTCTTAAAGTTAATATTCAGGTAGGACTTTACCTTACTAAATCTTTCTCACAGTTCTTGAGATAAAGATCTCAGACTGCAGGTAAGCAAGCTCAGGCTCAGAGCTGAAGGAAGTGACCTGTTTATATGGTTAAAAGTGACAGCGCCAGTAGCTTTCTATCAGGAACTAGACTTAAACCAACACTGTCCCCACTTCAGTCTACATAGGTAGACATAAGTACTGTGAACAATTATTACAGTTTGGCCATAATCTTTTCCTTTTTTGAATTCAAAGCAGAGCTAACTACTTTGAGCAGCAGATGGAACACAGGGGATGATGTAATGCCCACTTTCTTATCAAGGATGCTTTGACCCCCATCCCAGAGAAAAGGGTACACACTATGCTTTTCAGGCTTGTTTGTCATCCACTTATATGCTACCACTGCTCGCACCCAAAGCTCAGGCTCATAGGGGCAGAAGATGAGCGAGTGCAGTGTGATTCCTCAGGCGGAGCTGTACAACACGCTTGAGAATCGAGTGAAGCACCAACCTCACCTGACCTGTAGGTGGAACACATGTGGCCATGGCTGCAGATTTTACCTTCACATCTTACTAGAAGAAATGGTCTAGGGTATCTGTTACCGTGCAGAACAGCAGAAATTTGCAAGTGGAACTAAGTTCATTTTCCGGTTGGAACTGCTGGACTATTCCAGGAAGGCTGGTCGTTCAGGAGGCTTGACGGACAGAGCACTGTCAGGCATACAATGCTCTGTATCAAATGCTAGGATAGAGTAGGCCATGCACCAGAAACTGCCCGCTCTTCTCTGTTGGTAGGAACTATCTGGCAATGCATTAGGGAAAGAGGAAGCCTGAACTATCTGAAAATCAGGCAGCCCAGTACTACTACTTCCTCACAAGAGGAAGACATGGTGTGGGTCAGAGAAGCCTAAGTAGCAGGGTAATGTACTGCACAAATCTCTAGCCGAGGGTCTAGATCAGGAAGGCTTCTTCTTTTTTAATTAATGCCAAAAGGCAAATTCTTCTTCTTCTTTTAATTGGTTTCTAGGGAGTAAAGGAAAGAAATAGTGAGGGGGGATACACCTAAGCAGAAGAAATAGCTGTGAGGGACCATTTGAAGGTAGGGGTGGGGTGGGAGTTTAGAGAGCTCCAAAGTTTAAAGTGCCTCAGGGTCCCATACAGCCTCTCAATTTTGCTGATGGCTGCACTTGTGCTTTAAAAATAAAATATCTGCTGAGTGGATTAAAGGTGGGGATTGAATTCCCGAGGCTCCGATTACCTTTCTTTCTGCCAGTTTTTATCAGCAATGATCAGTAAGAATGTCAGATGTGATGTAAGCTTCCTTCTCACACTCCGTTTAGCTTCAGAGCAGTGAAATACAGGGTGAGCCCACCTGCCCCTTTGTGTGTGTGCCTTTTAACAACTGAGTGTAGTGAAGAGAATGTAAGACAAATGCCTAGGGGTCTGAAGAGCACCTGGAAGGGGTGGGAATGTGGGTAGTGGACACAACGCTCTCCTTGGACAGCACTGTCCAGCCATGAGTACCCAGAGTCTGCCTTCAGTGTTGCCACTGCTTCATCCTGTGAAACAGGAAGCTGGGTGCTTAGTGAGAGTTCATGTGAGGACGTTTCTTGGAGCCAATCGGGATGGAAGCTTTGGCACTGACTTTCTGATGAGGCAGCTGCCCCCTGCTCCTGGTCAAGGCTACTTCCTCCATGTACCCCATTTCCTTAAAAGTAGAATGAACTGCTTCTGGGAAGACAGATGGAAATAAAGCCACAATCGTGAACCCGCCAAACTCTGTGAACTGCTAGAAGCCTGCTCGTGAGCCGTTACAGCAGAAGGGGGTATGTGTGGGACATGCTGTCCAGCTCACACTGGCCAGAAGAAGTGGGACTGTCTGTAAAACAAGACCCCTGTGCCACTGGAGGGACAGACAAACCAGGGCAAAGAGTTTGATAGTGCCTGGAGACTGGCACACATGAGGGCCTTGGCAGTGGAGGTCGGGTACCTAAACCCAGTGTTGAGCAACTTAGATGTTTGGGTGAAGTAAGATGTTCTTTCTGTACAAAATAATGGTGGTTAAAGGCAAAACAAGGGATGAAATCTTGAAAGTGAGAAGATGGGAGAGAGAGGCGGGGACAGCCCCAGCCCAGCTAGCTAAATGAAGCAGGTGTTCCAGCTGGTGAGGATGCAGCCAGCTACTTTCAAATGAATGGGGTTGTTTTACAGAAGGCCAACCGACCTGACTGCCTAAGCCATGGCCAACTGTACTCTAACTCTCACTTTCCCACTGTAGGCTAGAACAGATTTTGAACATTAGGGTGAAGTGATATGTAATTGATTTTATCTAGCTTCTAGTAACTAAACCCATCTCACTTCCACCAAGCCTTCAAGGAATACTTAAGAGGAGAGACTGTCTGTTGCTTATTGCTTAGCACATCTTTGATAACGGCCACTGGCAGAACGCTCAGTAAACTCACTATGAATGAACTGAGACAGACCTGTATCCAAAAAGGCAGAAGATGCTGTCTGAGAAAAGATACTTTCTAAGTTCTTTATTTTTCTTTGTAGTCCAATTTCTGTCACAAAGATACAAGGGAGAACAGTGCAGAGTTTTCCATTGGGGGAAGAGCACATTCTAGAATTTACTAATTATATTTCAGTCTCCTGCATTATGAAATTTTAAGTAAGAAAATTTCATCTAAAAACCTTTTCATGATATCATAGGTGATATATTAATTTCTGGGATTAATAGACTGAATAGTCTAATGTCTTTAATTATTTTGGAAAAAAAAAAAAAAAAGATGGGTAACAATCCATGATGTCAAGGAGGCAAAGCACTCAATGGTTTCTTTTAAACTTAAAAGATATTCCTAAGAGCTAAAGTTCATAGAACTGACAGGTACTGAAATTTTATTGATAATATTGAGTAAAGAAATAAACTTAATCAATTCAACAACATCAAGTGACAAAGTCAGGATTAAATATTATCCTGATACGCATAAGACCAAAATTATGAAATTAAGAGAAACAGATGTTCTTCACTTGGATCCCAAAATACTGAATTTTTCAAATCATTATTATCAGAAAAATAACAGTAAAACTATGACAAATATCAATAAGATTTAGAAATTTGACACAGTTTTTGTAAAAATCAATTGTAATAACCAAATAATTTGAGCTAGATTACTCATGTGAAAGTCTAATTAGTAGAATTAATTTTTGAAAACTTATGTCAGTCTTGTACTTAAAAAAATCTTCCAATAGAGTCCACGATATTTAAACACCATAGTTAGCTGGGCCACAGCTGCCTTACACGAGCCGCAGCCCTCAATGGGCTGTGACATCGCGTCACTTTCCCTTTCTCTTACTTTACAGATTCCTATCTAGGCTCCCTTTCTACTGGCATGAGTTCCATCCCTGAGCCTGCCCTTGGCCTCTTCCTCTGTGGGATGCACTTACCCTCTACACCTTGCTTTAGGAAACCTTAGAATGGTACCTCCTGAGAGGTCTTCTCTCAGTACTGTCCCCATATAAGCCACCTATTCCCAACCACTGCCCTCAACGTCTGTCTTACAGTGTGCTGTGTTCTCTGCATCTAGAAGCATGAACCAAACAGAAACAGTGGAGCAGAGTAAAAGGTTCAACATCTGTGCCTGGGAAGATCATCCCACAGCACTGAAGGCTAGATGTCTCAGTTGAGAAAGACACTGGACACTATCCAGAGAGAAAGTTAGTATCACAAGGATTCTAGGAATTTCTTTGGAGAAATGATAGAACTAGTTATATCTGGCCCAAAGAAGAAAATAATAACAGAAAATAATAGTAATATGACTGAAAAGAAAGCCAACTTGCTTTGTAGACATTTCCGATGGAGAAATAGGAAGGGCCAGTGATTGCTGAGAGAGAGTTCTGGTTTTTACTTGTTTACTGTTTGAAGGAGAGAAGGCAAGTTCCCTGAAAAAGCTGCCTGAAGTCATGTGAGATGGGCTCTGACATGGGTACAGGGCAGGGAGTGTTACCAGGGAAGCTCTGTGCTCTCAGTCCCAAGCGTCTATAATTTGAAAGTCAGCTCATAATGCATGTACTATTTCCTACAGAACTCTTTGGAATATTTGGTCTACAATCTCTTACAGAAAAATATTTCATTGGGGAAATAGTATTTACTGTATCTCCTCCTGTTATGTGCTACTGCAAAGAGCTCATTTAATGTAGAAATAATGTCTTCCCAAACTTATTTTGACCTTGGAACCAGTTTTCACACAGTGCCTATTAACAACCTTCAGGATGGGCGCTCACGAAACACATTCTGTGAAAGGTTAGCCTATACTGTGAGAATAGTATTCTCTTTCCCTTAGAATGCCCTAAAGTGCAAAATATGCTAAGAATTCTATTTCTGCATTCTTGTCAGTCCCAAAGCTTGAGGCTGAAGGCATGGAAGAATACAGTATCCATAAAAGGGTTTACATTTTCTGCAATTTCATCAAAACAAATAATCTATATATCACAGGAACTGGCAATGTTTTGTTGGGTTAAAAGAACAGAAGCAGCTCAAAAAATTGACATTATGCTGAAAAATAGTTTCTGAATATATTTATATTAAGAGTTATTTCTCTGAACACTATGCCCATGAATAACTCACATATACTTAGTTGCAAGATATTGAAAACATTAATATTTAATGCACTGAAGTGCTTCAGGACGAACAGTCATAGTATATAGTTAAAGGCAGCCAAAAGGAAAAAAGTAAGGTGGGATTTTTAGAGAAATGAACCTTTTTCCTTTGTTTTTAGGTTGTATTAATTTGGTAAGAATGGAAAAAATTGGGCTGATTTATTCAGGCAATAAATATTTAAATATCTGTATTTGGCATCAGAGATGCAACACTGGGTGAACAGAGATAGTTCTATACCTTCAGGAAGCACATAATGTGTGCAAGAAGGCAGACAAAGAACCCATTATAATACATTTAACAATAAAAAGCGATGTGTTGGGGATGCATCTTATCCGTTCCTAAGGGTGCAATGTTACATTTTAAGACTAAAGTGAGTCAGTTAGCAAATGCATTCATCATTAAAAATTATATAATGTAAGTGTACAATTAAATACAGTTAATATAAGTTATAGAAATACTCAAAAGCTACTACTTCCCTGTTAGTTGTTTTGTATTTTCCTACTGTATATGTTCTGAGGGTCGTTTGTGCCTATTGTACCTTCTGAGGGAAGTTCCATACAATGCAGTGCTACTATGAGTTCCGAAGATAGCATATCATGTTAGCAGCATTACACTGGCCATATAGAAGTTATACCATGGGTATTGGCAGACATCAAACATCAGGGCTGATATATAGCAATCAGTTCCCCCTCATTCTTTCCTAGAAAACTGGCTGCTATATATTTACCAGGACATGAATGAATATGAAATACATTCAAATTATGAGATTATGGCATAGTAGACCTCCAATTATAATGCGGAAGCACCAAACACGGCTTGCATGCATTACATTTTTGGGTTCAGAGAGGCTTTCTGATACCAAGAGCATATTTGCTTTTGTCTAAACACACTTTTGCTTAACAACGTGTACTGAGTGACCTACCCTTAGGAAATCTGTGAGATGGAGGCAGATTTGGATTAGGAAAAGTCTTAGATTTCAGAAAATTTTACAATCTCACTGGGAAGCAAAGAATGCCAAGATAAGAAAAAAGTAAAATGAGCAAACTGTCATTCCTTAAAAGACATTTTAGGAGCTGGTATTATTAGAATAAGAACAAGCATACTTCAGATCCCAGAGGAGAGCTGAGATGTGCTTAAGGGGAGGGCCTGACAGTTGAGGGACAGAATAATGGGTATTTCAGGTAGGTGTGAAGAACTGTGGATGTGTAAGGGGTCAACAAATCAACAAGTATGTATTAGGTACAGTGATGGAGCAATCAGAAGGCCCTCACTATGTATGGCACGCACGGCCGCTTTTCAGGTGCAGGTTAGCACATAAGCTCCATGGTTTATATGTTAGTATAAAACTGAGTGTACCATATTGTTGGCAAGTTTAAATTCTTAGGGAGGGCTTAGATTGAAGAGAACACTTTAGTGCTCACCATCCAACCAACTACCACGGTTGATGTTAGGATATTACAGTCCTGGCGTCTCCTCTGGGTTCTTCCTGAAGAGAGCTGGCATGCTCTCTGGCAGAAGGGGCCACAGTGCTCCCCTTTCACAGGCAACATAGTGCTAAGGTTTCCAACCAGACGCACGCTCATACAGATATTCCCAGGTGTAGCCTAACATGCAGTGTGGGGCTCTCTCAGGGCGTGTGGGGGCCCTGCTCCCAACCCGTACATTCTAAGCTACTCTGGCACAGTTGTGAGGAGTCAGAGGTGAATCCTAATTCTCTCCTCTCCGGAGAACAGTACTAATGATACTTGGTAAAAGGATATGTTCATGAAGTTTCTCAGGGTGAATACACATTTACTAATGAACTGTATACAGAAGGCAAAAGCAGCACTGTTACCACAAACTTTACAAAGAAATATGAAATTGACGAGGCTCACTTAAGATCAAGTTACAATAATTAAGCGCTAGCTTAATATTCGGATTTTTGCCACTGTATTTGTTAATAAGCTGTGGCCCCCCAGCAGATCTGGCTTGCTGCCTACTTTTGTACACTGAGTGTAATTTACTGGAACACAGATGGACAAGTGAGTTTTAGTTACTTATGGTCTATGCTCCTTTCTCGCTGTCAGAGCAAAGCAGAGCATACAGACGATCGTCAGCTGCTGGCTGACGATTAACTGCTGCTGGCTCCTGATTAACTCGATGTACGGAAAAACTGCATTTTCTGTTTCACCTGAGGCCTAACAAGCTTGGCAGCACTGCACTATGGATTTCAGGTACTTGCCCTCACCGTTGCATGGAAATCTGAGATCTGAGATAGACTGCTCATGCCTGCCATAATGAGAAGTATGAAGTGTATGTGCTAGCCCAGAAAGATCAAAATTCTTCCTATTAAATGTGCAATTTTTTTGCACCATCATAAATTCAAGAATTGCTTAGTCAAAAAACATGGAGTCTATTGTGTAGAATACAGGTGAGGTATCTGTTTATTGGCCAGTAGAAACCTCCAAGGCATGGTGCCAGGCAGGGGATGCATACTGTTAACCCAGGGCCGAATTAAGGGTGCTAAAGGGCTGTGGTCAACAGGTACTTGGGTACCTTCAGATGAGATTATGATTTCTACTGTTAGTATCTTCTGGTGTTTCCAAGAAATCAAAAAAAAAAAAAAAAAAAAAAGGACCTGCATCAATAGCACTAAAGATTTCAAGGACTGACTTAAAGAAAGCTCAAGGTAATGAAGCAAGCACCAGACAGGAATCGAGATGGATTTTATGAAATTCCAGTCTCAGCTTGCTTCTTACATTGCCTTTTCTCAAATTTTCTTTCACTTCATCTATTTTTTTGCTTGATTAAAGACCAATTTTATAGATGTAAATGTGATTTCACCTTTTTTGGCGGTCTAAATGAAAGCTTCCTGTATGGGTTTGTGCACAGGCGTGGTGTGCATGGTGTAGAACCAGGAAGAGATGGTGGTTGTCACAGAGCACTGCCGGGCTTGTTGGTTTGTTATAGAGAACCAGTGCTGACCTTTGATATTCTTTATTGTCTTGTAAGACAGAAGAGTTTTACCAGTCAACCAGAAATACTTCACTGCCCAACTCTCCTAAAACGAGTGTGCTGTCACTCGTCTGATACTACCGCAGCAAAGAGCCAGGGACTGTCATGTGCCCACGACACGACTGTAAGATGAACCTGTGATTTATTACTGTAATCAGACAGATTTCCTTTAGCCCACTGTATGCAGTGTGAGGTGTGGGGCTCGAATTTTTTTTTATTTTTTTTTTATTTTTGATACTTTATTTACATTTCCAATGTTTCCCCTTTTCTGGGTCTCCTCTTTGGAAACCCCCTATCCCCTCCCCATCCCCGCCTCTATGAGGGAATTCCACCTCCCATGCACCCGCCCACCCATCCCCATATTCCTGCCTTGACATTCCCCTTTACTGGGGCCTCTAACATCCTCAGGCCCAAGGGCCTCTGCTCTCTCCCTGATGGCCATCGAGGTCATCCTCTGTCACATATGTGGTCCAAACCATAAGTCCATAGATGTGTATTCTTTGCTTGGTGGTCCAAATTCCAGGACGACTGGGTGGGGGTGTGTGTGTCAGGCCCATTGACTTTCTTGCTCCCTCCATGGGACTGCAAACTCCCTCAGCTCCTTCAGACCTTCCTCCAACTCCTCCATCTGGGATCTCACTCTCAGTCCAGCGGTTACTGTTAAGTGAAACTTGGGCATTCTGAACGTTTGGGCTAATATCCGCTTATCAGTGAGTACATACCATGTTCCTTCTTTTGTGACTGAGTTACCTCGCTCAGGATGATATTTTGAAGTTCCATCCATTTGGCTGCAAATTTCATTAAGTCATTGTTTTTAATAGCTGAGTAGTACTCCATTGTGTAGATGTACCACATTTTCTGTATCCATTCCTCTGATGAGGGACATCTGGGTTGTTTCCAACTTCTG